>OZ007574.1:36212377-36662377 GCA_963931925.1 Onchidella celtica | reverse complement strand
ATCTTAGGGATTGAAGGGGCTTTTGATCTGTATATTTTCTTGGCCGAAATTTTGATTTTGCTGACTACCAGTGCATGGTCGGTGTCACAGTCAGCACTGTGGAGGGAACGAGTTATTTTTATACAGCCCAAACTCTTCCTCCTTGAGAGAATAAGATCTAATTGATGCCAATGGCCAGACCTGGGATGGCGCCATGATGTTCTTTGGCATCTCTTAAGGTCAAAGTACGTGTTTGTAACACATAATGAGTTTACGGAGCATAGCTCCAGAAGGCGCTGCCCGTTTTCGTTGATGTTGCCAATGCCGAAGTGCCCAATGCACTTTGGCCATGCGGAGTGATCTGCTCCCACTCGAGCGTTAAAGTCACCCAGAATTAGCAGGCCTTCGGTGAGAGGGATGTTGTGGAGAGTCCTCTGCAATGCCTCGTAGAAAATGTCTTTGGTTTCGTCAGAGGAGGTAAGTGTTGGGGCATAGACACAGATAATGTTGGTAAAACCAGACCGGGTGTTCAGTCTGAGTGTCATGATGCGTTCTGACACTCCAATTGGAGTTGCGATCGAATTGATAAGGGAGTTTTTTACGGCGAAGCCCACGCCGTGGATTCTCGGCTGTTCGCTGCTAAGGCCCTGCCAGAAGAAGGTGTAGTTTTCTTCTTTGACTGACCCGGAGTCGGGAAGTCGAGTTTCTTGAAGGGCAGCGATGTCGATGTTTAGTAGCTGAAGTTCTCGTTCAATAATTTGGGATTTCCTGATGGAGTCAATATCAGTGAGATCTTGCTGTTGCAAGCCTGGGCGCATTGTTCTGACGTTCCAGGTACCAAGTTTTAGTATTTTTCTGTTTTTGCCAGGTGCACACTTTACGTCAGCTTTTCGACTTTTGGTCTAGCTCCAACCACCTTATGAAGCAGGCTGACGTGGCGGAACAACACCCAACTGCCTGGGGGCTGCCCAGGTTACGGCGGGCGGTAGTTGATCAATGCAGCTGAAAAGCCGCTCCCACCGACAGAGGGGACCCCTGGCGCTCATCCGTACGCCAAATGGATTGAGCTTATCACCGGTAACTGCCACCTCCCGTGTTGTGCCCATCCGTAACGGATGGCTGGAGTGTCCTCTCCAAATCGGAAATGGGTGGGCTTATAGAGGAGAGACAGACGCTTGCCAAGCCCGAGCAAACGCCTCCTCGTTTTGCTGCCTTGCCTGGGCTATTTTTAAGAGATGGTGCTTTGCCCAGAGGCACCACCCCTCTCTCTGCCATTCTAGTTAAACCCAAGGGAGAGACCAGGTCAATACATTTGGAACTAGTCCGGCTGCAGGAGATGCTGGAAGCCAGTTTGATGCAGTTCTCCCTGACAACCACCTTCGGGTCTCCACTCCTGATTTTCTGTCTGGGTTTACTCCCATAGCCTTTGCTATCATAGCAACACACAAGGCAGTGTGGTATTTGTATTCAGGGTTACCTTCCCCTAGTCTTCCTCTCTCCCGAGATGACCCACAAGACAGTGGGGGTGACAGTAGCAGGCTGTATTGTGTACTGTCATACAATAGCAGAAAACTCTGGCCTGACATATTAATTGGGTTTTTTATTTGCCACAGTACGCTACAAATTGCAGATACTGAGATTTTGTCGCGAAGGTGGTTCTTTCACTCCCAATTTCATTATGTATAAGTCTCATTCCCAACCGGTTAAAAACTTTTCGAGATCTGGGGTTGGAACATAATTTTTCGCGTTTTACCCTTTTTGCTGACCAAACTTCAATCCTCATCCCAGAAAAGGCAAAAATGCACCGACAAAATTGTGTCAAATACCCGACCATAATCATCATCAGTTGCCCTGTCTGGAACAGACATTAGCGATCATGGCTCTCCATTCGGATCTGTCATCAGCCAACCTCAAGAAGGAGTGAGGAGTTGTTGTTGTGACGTTTGTTTGTTATCCATGAATTAAGATTTTCAGTGAAAGTTTTTCTCTGTCCACCTCTACCATAATATCTTGGCTTGTTAAAAAGTAAATTATTCGTGCCTGTTAAAATTTGAAGAATACCCAAGTTAATTATTTATCCCTTATTTCAGTTAATCAGGACCCCGTACCCAATTAATTGATATTGTTAGATTAGAATCCCCGTGTTTGCTTTATTATGTTATGTATTATTTATTTTATTTATTTTGTATATTATTCTTTATTTTATATATATTATTATTTATTTTATTAACGTAGACCTGCATACCAAAGCCCTATGTGTATACACATGTATGTACACAGCTGCCTGTGACATTGAGTCAAGGCACTTGCCAGTTTGTGCACAATATAAAGCATCCTGACTTTGTGCCATTGAAAAACAACTCAATGGCCAAGTTTGAGAGAAGTTGCGCAGGCAGTTGGGCTGAAATAATAATAATAATAATAATAGAGATCATTTATATAGCACCTTATCCCTGATTCGGCTCAAGGCGCTGTACATTTTATAAACACATATACGCACAATCAGTCTTATAAGCACAGGAAAAACACAAAGCATGTTACATCAAATGAACAAATGTATACCGTCATACAATCAGAAGATCATTTTGTCGATATTAGATGGATGGGGATTGGTGGGCCAGTTTAAACAAGTGTGTCTTTAAGGCTGCCTTAAACTCTGATTCTGACTCGATGTTTCTGATTTCTTGGGGTAGGTTGTTCCATATTTTAGGACCTGAATGGTTAAAAGATCTCTCCCCTACTTTCTTCAATGGTCTGGTGAGAGTTAACAAATTTTGATCACCCGATCTAAGGGAACGTGGTGGGACATATTTTGGAATCAGGCTGGACAGGTATGATGGTGCATTATTATGAAGAGATTTATGGCACAATACAGCAATTTTATAGGCTATTCTTGATCTTATCGGCAGCCAGTGGAGATGGGCTAGCATTGGTGTTACATGGTCACGTTTTTTCTTCTTCATCACTAATCTAGCTGCATTATTTTGGCATCTTTGAAGTTTTCCTAAAGTTATAGTTGGTAAATTAACCATGAGTGCATTACAGTAATCCAGTCTTGATAAAACAAAGGAGGAGACTAAGATTCTCTTTGATGACTCTCTTAAGAATTGTGACATGGCAGAGATTCTCCTCAATTCAAGATACACTTGTCTACAAAGGTAATTTATATGTACATCCATGGAGAGATTGTTATCAAAGTATACCCCTAGATTTTTAGCTTTCTCGCTAAATGCAATAGATTCATTACCGATGACAATGCGTTTTGGTGTTACAAGTTCATTACTCTTGGCGGTAAACATAAGACATTCTGTCTTGTCATCATTCAATTGAAGCTTGTTTGTAATCATCCAGTTTTTAACATCTCTAATACAAACTTCAAACTTTTTTATGAGTGTTTCAATGTCAGATGGAGGAACAGATTGGTAAAGTTGTGTATCATCTGCATACATGTGGTAAAAGATATCATGTGCCTTAATGATGGAACTTAAAGGTGTTGTATACAGAGTGTACAAAATGGGTCCCAGTACAGAGCCCTGGGGTACCCCAAACTTCAATGTGAACACACTAGATGTTTGACCATTGACAGATACACACTGTGTTCGACCTCTAAGGTAAGAACTGAACCATTCCATGACAGTACCCGAAAAGCCAAAGGTGTGACAGAGCCGATCTAGCAAAATATTGTGGTCAATTGTGTCAAAGGCAGCGCTTAAATCTAACAAGGTAAGGATTGAAGTTTGCCCCTTATCCGCTGCACACAAAAGATCATTGTTTACTCTGAGCAATGCTGTTTCGGTGTTGTGATGCTCTTTGTAGGCTGATTGGAATATTTCAAAGAGGTTGTTATGTAGTAAATGTTCTTTGAGTTGTATCATGACCACTTTCTCTAGGATTTTTGACAGGAATGGAAGGTTTGACACAGGCCTGTAGTTTTTTAGTTCGTCAGGTGACAAATTGGCCTTTTTCAAAAGAGGTAAAATGATGGCATGTTTAAAAGCACTGGGCACTATTCCAGTAGTCAAAGAGTGGTTGATGATGAAATAGATAAGTATTATGTATGCAAACTAAGGCTTCTGACTCAATAAGATTTATTTTATTCCTCCCCTAATGGTGAATTAAATACGCGTGACGTGTGAAACTGACAGTAATAATAGAAACACTAATTTCTTTTTGCTCGGAACTGAAATACACCTTTCGACAATGTCCCTCACAGAACTTCCTTACATGTATCTCTTTTTAACGCGAAGGTTTCAGAATTTATTTCATGATCTACATTAATATCAAGCCAAAACTTTCTACATTTCACTTTTGTTTCAGTCTTTTAAACAATAATTCAGTGTTAAGCATAACATATTTCTTTCCCAAATCGTAATTTGTAAACATGACATACTGAACGTATACAAAAATTAATATTTATGTCATTTTTAGAAAATCCCTGTTTTGTTTTTTTTTTACATTTTGGGCTCTGCTGCGTAATCAAAGTCGGGAGAGAGTGGGAGTTTCCTGCTCAGTCTGTGGGCAATATCTGTGTACATATTTATATTTTCCTTTGTTAAAGTTTCAGTTTCTTTAATACCTTTAATCTAAGTTGTTTGTTGTTTTTTGTTTCGTGGGAGGGAGTGGGGGAGTCTACTCAGTCTGTAGACAATAACCATGTACATATATCCGCATTTTCTTTAGTTAAGATTTTATTCAGTTTCAATTTGCGATGCTTAGTACATTTTGCAGTTCAACCAACCTCAGACTAATCTTGCAGGTTGGTAGGCACAGTATGTACTGTCATAAACAGTTACATCATTAATATGCGTGCACACAGTTTAATTTAGTTACATGTGTTTCTGTTTGTAAATTCAGTGATATAAAACTGGCAGGAGGATGCAACTTAAAAATGTGAGTGCGTGGGACAATGGGGGTTGTGTGTTTGGTGTGGGTTTTTTTTGTTGGGGGGGGGGGGGTGGTTCCTTTGAGTAACTTTTTTTTTTGTAAAATATGAAACTGCATGCTTTCAAAAAATATTACTGAAAACGTAGTTAGGATTCGCAGAAAATATTTAGAATGTGAGATACAACCAAGCTGTGATGAAAAAAAAAAAAAAAAAAAACTTATGTGCGAATGCCTGATTGAAAATTTTCTAATGGTTATTTAGAGTACATGTATGTGCTTTGTATATTGTGTAATTTATCATTGTTATAGATTTGTTCTTTATGTATTTGATCTCTATGTGCTGTCTTGTCAGTATGAAACCCAAATCTGTTCTGTAGCTGTACAATGGAATTTAAACATTTTTTTGCTCTCCTTCACGGTCAAGAACAGAAAACTTTGGGGTTCATTATGAAACAGGAGCGGAATTGAATGTGCTTGCATGGTTTTTTTTTTTTTTTTGGTTAAATATAGATTAAGTAGTGAGCTTGTACATTGTAATTGCTTGCGTGAACGCTTGTAGTGGCAAGTGGCCGTATCAAATGCCAATAATTTGTATTATGTATGAATTTTGTGGGAGGGTGGGGTGGGGGTTGGGGGGGTGAATCTTTACATTCAAATATTATATAATATGGCTGTCTTTGTTTACTATGGAGTGAAATTTGAAACGTCACTAATTGGGGAATATGTGTGTTTTCACATTTCGCTCTTGGGGGGGGGGGGGTGAATAGGGGTTGGGTGGGGGTGGGGGGCTGGGGGGACTTGTTAAATAAGTTTTAGTGGGGAAGGGAAAAGGAAGGTGTCATATGCTTGGTAAGTTTATAGGGGAATATAATTCATGACTGCAGAATATTGTGTGGTACCTGTGTCACTACAAATGAAAGGATTTTTTTTTCGATTGTCTGATAACCAACCTCTTTCGTATGTCCTGTTTGTAAAACTAATGCTGCAAATTAAAGACTCTTCAATCCAGTGTTGTTTTTCTTAGTTTAGGACTGACTGCGTGTGATATGACATTATTGTGCCATAACACTATTAACAGAACATGCCACATAATTACATGTTTGGTCCACAAATAAAAAGAAAAACAATGTAGAACCTGAATGAAAATGCATTTAAGGTATCACTTCCACAGAAAAATAAGTAATTCTGAAAACAGGCGAAAAATTTGTCATCTTTTGGATTAAGAAAGCTCCATAAAAGTGTGCTTCAAATGGTTGATTGGGAGTCATCTACTAAGCACACAAAATTGACACTACAGGCCCATCGCGGATAACGGCCATTTTAGTTCTCAAGACCGACGCCTCATCATGGCGATGGTAGCATTGACTTTGATTCGTTAGCCGATTTGCACCGTGAGCACTTCAGGCGTCGCGAACCAATCGGGGGCGAGCAAAAAAAAAAAGTAAACAATGACACATGGGAGACGTTCGGTCAATTCTTTCACTTCCTTTCCCTTGTTAAACAAGTTGTTTACACGGATGGTAGGGAATCAGACCAGCTTGGATCCATCCTTTCCACCCCTGTCATAACTGTCAACTGCAATGCAACCAGCAGGCATTTTAACCGCTTAGACATATCTCGAAGTTACACTCGTCAGCTATCCACCCGCCATTTTAGGTGTCGGAAGTACAAAACAAAAACACTCTGTGACGTCATTCGCAATGGGCCTATTATTATGGTATTTCTACTCTCCTTGGTCTGAGTACAGTTTTATGGTTCGAATTACTGTACATACTAAAAAAGTAAGTGGAGAAGTTATTGTTTAAAGCCATTGCAAGTTCAAATTTCAATGTAGGCCTACCTTACAATTGATCGATTGATTCAGTATCCACAAAAGTCAGTTAGTTCACATCTTTTCTTTGCCATTGTGTTGTCTTTTTCCTAAAAGCTTTTTTTCGCCTTCTTTTTGTCATTCTACACTTTCTTTCTATTACCGTATCTTTATTCTTTCACTCTTTCCTCTTTCGTTTGTCTTTACTTATCCTAGTTTTGACCCCCCCCCCCTTATTCACACTAATCCCCCCCCCCCAAAACCCCCTCTGGTTTTCCCCATCTTTTCCTCCAAGTTTTTTTTAGTTGTATTTTGTTCCCATTTGCTTGTTACCAATTTTCCTCTTTTTTTTTTTTCATTATTAAGATCCCCCTGCTTCTTGACTCCCCCTCCTTTTGATCATAGCAATTCCTTTCTTCATTGTTGTCTTTTCCCTCGTTCCTGGGCAAGTACTTTTTTACTTCGTCTTTTACTTGTTACGCTCTTCTCTTTTTTTCCTTTTTTTTTTTTTTTTCATCATCGTAAACATCCACCTCTTTTTTTTTCACCCCCCCCCCCCCCCCCGGGTCGGTAATTTCCTTTCCTTATCATTGTTTTTCTCCATTTCGAAGTTCTCTACAGCAACTGCCTACTGGTGCCAGTCAAGGATACTATTTAAAGGGACACAACCAAGAAAATAATTAAAGCCAACAGCGTTCTCTCTCTATAATGTACAAACACCTCGTCCAATTCACGTACTGGCGAATACAAAATTTAATACTAAAACATTTTTTTTGTCCTATTACGGGAGGGTTTTTCAAAGTTTTTGGCCACTTTATCAATTCAGGGTCTCCCGAAAGTCTGGATACATAGGAAATCTCATTAACTACATTTTTTAACTTCCACAGATTAAATTTATGGCTTTGTCGAAAGAAGAAAGAAATTGTATTGAAGATGTTATTTGTTAATATTCCGATTGAATAAAAAGTTATTGAAAATGTTATGTGTATTTCTTGAAAATATACGATTTGCCTACGTGTGCAGACTTTAGGGACACCCAGTTCTTGGATAGGGCAAAAACTTGCAATGTCTACTTTAAACTTCAAAACTATTAAAGATATCGAAACGTCACCTTGACAGAACCTCCTTTTTATTACATTTTATGTCTTAAGCCTAAGATTTTTCTTCTACTGTTCCAAAAAACGAAGGGCGGTGGGACCAAAGCTGTAACTTGTCGTTCCATTACCACCCCCAAGGGAAAATCTGATTTTTTGCCAAACAAGCTCCTACAAAACCCAGCCAGCATCTGTATGTCAGTGTGGTGTAGATTTGTACAGGATTTCCATAAAGCTAGCAGAATAATTATCATGGGGGGGGGGGGTGGACTTCCTGCATGAAGCTGCCGTCGGCGCGATGTCGTAGCCAGAGGATCTATGAATGAGCGATGTCATTGCTACGAGCAAACGACGTAGATCCTACGCATCTCATTTCTGACAATGTTTCCAATCACAAATAACCAATGGTTTCCAATCACAAATACCCGATGGTTTCCAATCACAAATAACCAATGGTTTCCAATTACAAATAACCAATGGTTTCCAAGCACAAATAACCAATGGTTTCCAATCACAAATGCTGTATATTTTAATAGACTGTTTTAATTTTAAGAGAAACCGACAGTAAATGGTGCGATTGACTGATTTGATTCGTTCACACAGACAGAACGACCTATTTTGTATGCAAACGCCAGAAAAAGAATTAATTGCAATTAAAAATTCTAAACGTGTAGGGACTCTTAAACTTAACCCCCCCCCCCCCACCAAAAAAAAAAAAAAAACTCTCACCCCCAAAAATAAATGCAAATTCTGTGAAAGCCTTAGTTCTAGAAAGCAGACCATCGTTTAGAAGAATTTGCATAGGGCATGATCTAGAAAAATTATGTTTGAGAGATACGAAGAGCCTTGAGCGAGTTTCAACGACTTTTGGCAAATAAAAGCTTTCAGGCAGCATGCAAAGACACATGCATGTGTACACTGTTGTGTCAGGCTCACACGTTGTAAACCACACACACGATGTGACACTGCCATAATTTATATTCGTGCACTCTCCTAGCAGGGTGAGAAAGCGAGTACATTGTTTTTGTTCTTGTCTGTCTATAAATGCGGGAAGTTTGGAAGTTCAGAGTAGTGAACGTCTAACTGTACATCGTGTATCTGTGCAGTGTTTGAGTATAAGTTGTGTAAGGTACATCTAGATATAGAGAAGTTAACTATCATATTTATCATTTAACCTTATGTGAGTCCTAAAAAAAATGATAATAATAACTCTGTGCACCCTGCAGAAGGATTTGTGTTATTCTTTAAACCCCATGCACGACACCAAAACACACACTCAGGAGTCCAGAAACACATAATTATTCCTACGGTGAAGTATGAATATGGAGCGTGTCCTTGCATAAAATGTATGAACAGTTTTGCACCCTGAACTGTCGGTGCACGCAGAACGTTCAATTTATTAGTCTGGTTACAAGGGCGTAAAATTTCCTTGGCCGTGGAGGGGTCACAAGATATCTAAAATTAAAGCTGTTCCTCAGTATTTCACGACCCTAGAGAAATATAGAGTTCTTGTTTGTTCCATCTCCATTTTGTGAAAAACTGGAGATCTTTTAGTATACTCGTATGTACATAGAAGAGGTATAACAAATGCACACTTTAACAATTTTTTAAAATGCATTGTGGCACTTATCAAGCTGTTTCGCAGTTTCGATTTATTCTAACCTCTTATCACAATACTAAAGCCGAACGTTTAACATTGAATTTCTCAGTTGTGCAGTGAGTAGAGCTGGAACAAACAAGAACTAAAGTGGCGATTTGTTTAGCTAGTAGTTGCACAGTGAAATTACTATCATTTGTCTATTCTTTATAGAGTGTCAGTTTTTACTTCTGTAGACAAAATGAAACATTACAGAAATTTAAAAGATACACATGAATTTTCAGGCGGGACTACAATCAACCCCCCCCCCCCCTTTTCGTTAATTAAAAAAGTTGATTTTGAAAAATTGTTAAAATACCGCAACAAGGAAACAAATGAAAGTTGGGAATGAGTGAGGGGAGATAAAGGAGTATAAAGACGAATTGACAAGGGGTGTACCGGTACATTATAGTTCTTTGAGACTGCCACAGGACCAGAATAATGCAACGTTTGTACTTGGCGTTCAGAGTCCCTTAATTAGTACACCCTGTTAACATGCGCATTTTCACGTGTGAATTCACGCGTATATCATGAGTGCCGACTCTGAAATTAGGACACCGCTGGGAGTCCTTAGCCTAGATCGGGGTTCCCTATTCTTTCTTTAGAAATATGATCGCTCAAAAATGATCTGTTTTGGCCACTGTTGCATACCTTGCTTTCGCACGCTACTGTGGGGAGAACTAGTTTAAGCGCAAGAATCTATACCATAATGAAGAAGAAGAAGAAAAAAAAACGCCAGATTTTGAACGAGACCTAGCTACGCGTATACAACTCTGATTTGTGTGAAATCATGGAGGTACATTGTACTAATAACACTGGAGTGCGCACAGCCCTCTTCGCTTGCCCTGCGAGCCGAGCACTATTGAAACCCCAAGATGGCGGAAAAAGTAGGGCAAAGTACGGCAGCGCAAGGCCCGCCCAGTACACTACTGTATGTAATAGATAGGGGCTAGTCAGCGCTGTTTTTTCTCTTTTCCCGGTGGTGATCAAAATTAAAAGATACAAACAGAAATAATAACATTTATGTTATTTACGGATTATCATATACTTGTATTATTTTCTTTTAAAGTGTTTGATAATAGATATAAATTTATGATTTATGCTGTTTTTGTATTATGGTATTTTTATTAATTGGTCAATCGCTTGGAAGTGAAAGGGAATTGAACTATGTAGTACTCTTTTTTACCGCATCTTAGTTTAGCTCATGGTGAGTCATTTTAAAGAAAAAAAAATCAGCGTGTGGATAGAGGAAACTTTACAAGTCAGTTTCTCTCAGATAACCAACAATGAGAAGGTGTGCCCATAACAATTATAAAAAACACACACACACAAAAAAACATGCTAAAGACCTGAGGGAAAGTTGGTTTTGCCATAGATCCAGGAGCTGGTGTGTGTGTGTGTGTGAGAGGGAGAGAGAGAGAGAGAGAGGCATAATTATGATAATAATTATATGTAAATCATAGGCCGAGATTAGCAAATGGTCTGGATAGCCAAGAAGAAGAACATCTTAACCTACAAGCTTGGTTGCACTCACTCAGTCAAGTATATAATTATATATATCTAAAAATCAGGAGAGCCTTAGCCTAGTTATTCAGAGGTTTGAGCACAGCTGAATCGTGCATTTCAGAGCTTTTCCAAACAAAAATGTATAAATTCCTACGGCTACAGGTCAATCTCTCACCTAGTGAATCTATATTCTAGATCTATAGTCAATGCACTAGGTGCAGTCAGCACATTGTTGCGGTCAATATTTGTTTTTCCATACAGTTTCATTTACCAGTGTTTTTGTGACTAATTCACGTATTGTGACGTTCTTAACAAGAGATCACAACATCACATAGCATATGACTGCTGTTTAAGCTTGTATTTTGCCTTGGATAACTTTCCCAAGTTTTGTGTTCGCACAACTTCCATCTTGAGTTCAAAGGTAAATATGTGACCCTACAGATTTCTCCATTTAGTGGTCTGGTGTAAGCTCACAGAAGTGCTCTGGACATTCTACTTCGGGTGGATTTTCATTTAAAAAAATGTTTTCCGGGTATTATGAGTGTGATTATGCACATATGGCACCGATTACACCGACATGCATTCATCTGACACCTTGCATGAGGTGCGGTCACTGGTAATTGCATTGTGACATCAATGTTGTATGTGCATCAACTGGGATCACTAGCACCATTATTATTTATTATTATAATTACATGATGTATTCAAGACAAGAGTTGAAAAGAGCCAATGCACACCAGCTAATAGTAAACAATTGAATTAATGAGAAACAAAGAATAATATTGTGGTAAAATTCAAATACATAGGCTGTTAAGGTCTAGTTTTATAGTAAATTCATTGACTTAAATTGAATGAGAACAGTTCTCCCTCCTTTTAAAGCAGGAAAGAAAGAAGGCAGAGAAGAAACAGTAGGTACATGAGCAGAGGAAAAGAAAGAAGGAGTTTGTCACAAATCCCAGACTGGGAGATGTAATAAGTTATGACAGGACAACAATCACGAACAACCAAGTTAACACTTAACAGAACAATCCATCAGACTCACACATTTATTAACCATAATTATACAAATAATAGCGCAATTACATACATTATATTATTGAAATCAACTGCCGTACAACGGCCTTATTCTCACACACACTCTCCCTCGGATCCACAATCCGGTAGTTACTCCTAAAGGCACTTCGGCCTCAGCCTCTCCCCTCAGGGTCTTAATAGCACATTAATAATTTACTGGCACCGCAGTCTCTCAATATCACCTTCCTATTGTCATACACCTTAGCATTCCCCTAGCACCTCAGCAGGGCAATAACACATTATCATTTCAATAGACATTATCATTTCACCAGTACATTATTAGTTCACTAGCCCCTCAACATGGCAATAGTGCATTATCACATTCACGCTCATATCTACGTCCCTGTCCGTGGCCTGACTGCCACGACTTTATGTGCCCTACTGTCCTGCACTGACAGCCTCACTTCTGGCCTATGTGTGGCCTCCGGCCCTATGCTGGCCTATCCCCTGTGCTCATCGAGGTGGCTCTGCGGCCCGTCCTCGACACCTACAAGAATAACATTACATTGGTATAATACCCTACCATTTCTATTCACTCCACCTCTCCTTACAACCCATGAAGCGTACACACACTAGTTCACCTTTCACTCACCACACATCTTACGGTAACACACTTCCATCGGAGTACACACTACTCACTCGCGCTACAAATCCATGAACTCACTTTCATCTATCGCTCATGGCGCACATTGCTATATCCAATATCAAGGACTTCCACATTCCTCACATATACTTATTTACATCATGGTAATAGACGAATATAATATAATACATCAATCATAATAATCAATCAACGTTCTACGTACCAGTCATCACTGGAAAGACTCTCTCACTAGTCTTCTCGACTGCTCCCCTTATGTCTGCCCGATGGGCTCTTATTCACAGGTCCGTTCCGTAGGACCTTCTAACTTGCAGTGATAGTAATACAGCGCTTTCGCCTCATTCAGACCCTCCCACTACTCACAACAGCACGCTTAACTTACTTGTCTACTGTGAGCCCTTCTTACTCTACACCCGCTCTGTAGCAATCCCCTTAATTGCACTCACTCCACTCGTGACAGAGTTAGCAGAGGAAAAGGAAAGGGAAGGTAGAAAGAAGAAACTGTAGTGCAACGGATGTGTAAACGCTGAGGCGCAGTCCGTGCTTGCCCTAAACCCTAAACAAGATGTCGACTATTGCCTTCTAATGCGCACGCATGAAATCAGCTGTACGGACTCCAGTGTTATTAATAGCTCCATGGTGTGAAATACTGAAAGTGTCTTCCTTCTAAGTCAGCCAGTGCGCGAGATCTCACGGAAACTCAAGGTCGTGTGGTGGCCATCCACGTGCCCCCCCCCCCTTCTCTCTCTCTCTCTCTCATATAATAAAAGTAATAAACTACAGTCTTGCTTCAGAACTCTTGCGCACCACAATAGTACGCACCAAACTGAACACTTGATACGGTTACTTTTTATGACATGCACGGTACTATAATATTACGAAACAAACATGCAAAAATACAAATGTTACATAGCAATAAACATTGTTATTTTTTAAAAATACATGCTTGAAGTAAACAACTTTTAATTGTAACCATCATCTTCCTTATCTCAATTGCCACCTTCCTGCCAAATTTAAGGCCTGAAGAGTGTATAGTTTGGTCAGTGACTCATGCCAAAGGTTGCAAGTTACTGAAATATAGATTTCCTCTATTTGTTGTGTTACACATGCACCCATCCAAGCCGGCCTAAGGTTGACATTATATTGCGGGAGTTGAATAAACTGATTTCAAGAATCCGACATTTTTGCTCTTATTAATATAATTACTGGGGTCCTCACATTATCTATGCCCCAGGGGTGTACAAAATCGTAATCCGGGCCCTGAAGTTTCAAACTGTTAAGACATCTTTTGAGTTACAATTGGGCGCGGAGCGCTTTGTGTTGCATCCTACACGAGAAAAAAACTTCGGCTGGGCCAGTTCGCTGTTATGATAATGAAGTCAGTTCGGCGCAGGACGAGCCTGAGTTATATATATAAGTACCTTGTCCTTATATTTACAGCCGAGGTCGTTGTCCTTTGGATTTCCTTCAACTGAAAACGTGAACTGGGAACGGCTGGAGTCTTCTCTATATTACTTATTCTAAAGGATATTTATTCAAGTGTCGAGAGAGGCCAGATATTAATATAAGGACCTGCCATCTCAGTACTTTTATAGGCGTAGCTGACATACACAGATTTCATTTCCAGGGATAATGGATTATGATGAACGAAATAGACATTCTATGTTTTTGTCATACACTGAACAAGAGACCGAAATCGTCAAAAGTTTAGGCAATAGTGGAATTTCTGAGAATAGATCAGCATAGCCCACAAGCTTACTGCAACTACGAGTACACAACAAGTATCCTCAGGCAACCTAGACCACACATTTGAAAGGACCAGTTTCGCCTTTCATTATAATCTTAGTAATAATTTTTTTTTTTTAGATAAATCAACAAACATGAAAGTTAGATAATACTGTTTGTGTCATAATAAGTTCTTTATTATACAGGGCCTAGGAATCCATCACTGCCACTAATGTTAAGATTATCTCATGCGAAGATTATAATAGATAGATAGATAGATAGATAGATAGATAGATAGATAGATAGATAGATAGATAGATAGATAGATAGATAGATAGATAGATAGATAGATAGATAGATAGATAGATAGAGAGAGAGATAGATAGATAGATAGATAGATAGGTAGGCAGGCATGTAGGTAGGTAGGTAGGTAGGTAGACGATCGATAGATAGAAAGAGATAGATATTATATAATATGTCCAGGTGACCACGTGTAAAGCAGTGAAAGTTGTCGTGTTGGATTTGTTCTGGTTAAGTTACAAGTGAATTTCACCATGGATATCCAAGAGAAAGAAGATGCCACAAGCCAGGTGAGTAGGGGATTTGTCACAAACACTGAAGTAAAAGTCTGCATTTGTCAGGGGATTGCTAGTCTATGGCAGGAGGGATTGATTGTTGGATGGATGGATTAATTGTTGGATGGATGGATTAATTGTCGGATGGATGGATGGATGGATGGATGGATTGATTAATTGTTGGATGGATGGACAGATGGATAGATTAATTGTTGGATAGATGGATGGATTGATTAATTGTTGGATGGATGGGTAGATGGATGGATTAATTGTTGGCATGGATGGACTGATTAATTGTTGGATGGATGGATGGATGGATGGATGGACGGATGGATGGATAGGTGGATTAATGGACTGTGTTGATATCGACAATCGTGTTAACAAGTTTTCTCAAGTTTAAATGGCTGTTGTGGCATTCACTTTGACTGGAAATTATTCATATTTATGTTGATGGCGGGCATTTTTCCCCCAAAACAGGACTCAACAACTGATGCGCAGGATGAGGATATTACAGTTGCTGAACCAAGTAAGGTGGAACTGAAAAGAGAATTGGGCCTGGCTGGAGCCACATCCGTTGTCATCGGCACAATAATAGGTAATAAGGGCCAAATCCGACTGTTCCCTTGGATTGGACTTTGTGGCAAAGTCAAAATATGGCAAAAGGAAGGCGTTGTATATATTACAAAGCCTCTCATAAGAACAAGGCCGAATTTAGACCTTGGGGAAGTGGGCGGGGCACGACACTTTAGGTTTGGTGGGCCCCATGTACACAGAAATTTTAATGCACTGCAAATAACCAAATGACCTTTGTCTCTCATCTTAACCTCTATTTCCACCATACCTGTAACGCAGGGGAATTGAATTTCTAAATAAGAATTAAAATGAATGATTTTTACACGCTCTCTTTTGTAGTCAAATGTAATCTTTAAAATGTGACAGAAAAAAAACTGTTTGATTGATTGATTGATTGTTTGATTGATTACTTGATTGTTTGATTGAGTGATTGATTGATTGATTGATTTGACCATTTCTGATTTATCATGCCCCTATAATGGCTGTAAAGTCACAGTTAATGTTATGATTTCACAGACAATGCAATTTTGATACAGGTGTTAAGCACTTTTGTTTGTGTTCATCCACAGGATCTGGCATTTTCGTATCGCCCAAAGGTGTTCTGCAAGCAACGGGTTCTGTTGGTCTCTGTTTGACTGTCTGGGTGTTGGCCGGGATTTTGGCGCTTGGATGTGAGTATCTATCTATCTATCTATCTATCTATCTATCTATCTATCTATCTATCTATCTATCTATCTATCTATCTATCTATCTATCTATCTATCTATCTATCTATCTATCTATCTATCTATCTATCTCTCTCTCTATCTATCTATCTATCTATCTATCTATCTATCTATCTATCTATCTACCTACCTACCTACCTACCTATCTATAGATCTATCTATCTATCTATCTATCTATCTATCTATCTACCTATTTATCGATCGATCGACCAACCTACTTATCTGTCTGTCTGTCTACCCTGCTCCTTTTTGCCCCACCCCCTCCCCTTAAAATTCATAATTTACCGAACAGAATGGAGAAAATAATCAGAGAGTGGTTTTTCTCTCTTGTAACAAAATTCCAGTATTCCTTTACAGCCACCACGTTGAAATTCCTTCCCGCTGTAAGATTTTAAATTTAATTGCATCGGCTTGATTTGTTATAAACATTCATGTGCTTTTCATGTTAGACTGCGGTTTTAAATAATTTTGACGCATAGATCTATAACTACATTGTTTACTTTACTGCGCCCGCATTTATGGCAACATGAATACCTCAATTTAAAAAAAAAAAAAAAGCTGAATACATATTCAGCAATGCATATTGAATGCCATGCAGAGACATAATACACTCCAGCCTGTGGATAATACTGGTGAGACGAAGTGAGAAAACTGGGCAGAGGGTGAAGTTTTTCAAATTTCAGATAACTCTATAAATCCAGTTGTGGCAGTCATTTCTGAACACAACACAGTTTAAATTTTTAAAATAAAAGCCTCTGCAAAGTTTCATACTAAGCCCGGAACGTCACAGCCAGTTGCTGCCAGCAGTATATATATACACCCAAGGGATAATGGGCTTTGTATGATAGGGTCTTCCAAATTTACTAGGGAAATATAGGAAATTACGGTGTGCACTTCTTGTCTGCCAGCAGCTGACTGTGCCGCGCCTGGCTTAGTATGATATCCCCCCAAAAAACATGTTCTAACAGTCTGAGAGTCACTTTGTCGTCGTGTTTGCCCATGTCTCGAAATATGGCTCAACAACTGCCCTGTTGTTGTTGTTTCTTTTCTGGCCATCTCACAGATGTCAATGAACCCCGCACCTGGCTTGTCACTGTGTCGGCCTGACCTGGATCAGGCAATGTAAGATTTAAAAATTTGCCATTGATGTGAAATTATGCATGCTTGCGCTTTAGCGACGAGATCAGCCGGACCTCCCACATTGTGAACTATGAAAATTAACAATTTTGCTTGCGAGTTCACTTTACGGTTGCCGAAGACGCTGTAAACAATGATCACCTGAAAGATGATAAGCCAAAACTATGTCATTATGTCTCAATGCTTGTTCTCCTAACTTTGGATATTAATTGGAATAATGGTGCACGTCGACACGTCATCCCACAGAGCCCTATAGAACTCTGTGCTTCATCCTCGCATGATGCTGGGATGAAACACGCGGCATATAACAGAATGATACGACAGAAGGAAACTCACCAGAAGTTCCCATCAACCACCTGTGATCGAAGCTTAAAAACAAGTAAAACATTGGAGGAAATAAAACAACCTCCTAGGCCTACCTAATTAGATCTGCCTATGAAAACATTTATTATTCATGTTTTTCAGCCGCTCTGTGTAGTGCCGAGCTCGGTGCAATGATCCACAAGTCAGGCGGGGCGTATACCTACTTACGCATGGGGTTGGGAAACCCTCTGGCGTTTGCCTATGCCTTACAGGTATAATTACTGTCGGAGATAATTAGGCCTATCTGAATACTGTGTTGCATGAAAAGCAAGATTACAGTGGAGGCCGAAAGAGAGGAGGCGGGAGTATTTGGGGAGCCATAAGGGAGTGAATGGGGCGTTAAAAGATAAATGTTAGAGCCCGGGCACAGCAACTGTGGTTTCGTTCCAAAAACGGGACGCAAGCGGAAGCACTATGTATTCTGAAAGGCGCTGTGAAAGTTTTTTGGCATCTTGATGGCTTTTCGGCAAAGACGAAACTGGCGTCATTCGAGAAAACTGCCGAAAGCGAAACGAAACCGAAGCCATTGTGTCTGGGCCTCTTACACGAAAATAATGACAAATTCAGAACTGTTCTTATTTTTGGCCCACTCTAACGTTGCCTCTAAGAGTACGGATATCTTTGTTTTTTCGAGAGTCTCAGCTTAACATTGTATTCAATATTTATTTATTCATTCAAAAGAAGTTTTAAGTAAAACTTTATTTCACGTGTTTCTTACTTCAATGAAAAATCCCAAAACCCCATTCTGAAGTCCCACGTCCCACCAATATATTGCCATGCCCCACCTTGATAAACATTGTTTGGTATAGAAAAAATTTGTGATTTTAACGGGAGTGTTTTTTAATTTTTTTGTTTATTTGTTTTGGGGTTAGTTTTGCTTTTAGGGAAGCTACGATGATACATGTAATAATGACGATGATGTTAGTTTTGATGGTGATTACCAGAATAAAAAATGGTGTAATAGTGATAGTTAGTTTAGTGTCACTTGGATAATAGCGTTTTTTCTTTGCGTGCTAAAGTTTCTGTCCTCTTGCACTCATCGTTTAAATTCGCAGTTGTCGGATTGGGATTCCTATGTAGGAGCTACATTGAGAAAATAACACTGTTGAGTCTCTTACCACGTGTATTGGTAGTAGCCAAAAAGGTTTCATTTTAATGAGATATTCTAAAGCTGAGTTTTCATCATGTAAGGAAACGGCAAAGGAAACGTGAAAAATTATTCATTTAGTGAAATAGAAAGAATGTTTCCAATCCATGTATATCGAAATGCCGTTTCCGTACACATGGAAACACTCGTTCTGTTTACAACTTGGTGGATTTTTTGGCGTTTCCGTCGCCGTTTCTGTTTCCGTGCACATGAAAACCCAGCTAGACTCTTAAGTTATCATAGTTTTCCCACGGGGACTGAATGTTTGTTATCATTTTGCTTTGTGTTTTTTTTTCGCCCTTCCCACTCCATTACGTTCGCCTCCTGCGAATGAACGAAGACAATGCTAACAGTAGGTCCTAGTGTTCTGGTCATCGTGCTGCTCACGTTCGCCAAGTACACCATTACGTTGCTACCTACGTGTGGCTCGCCAGTGTATCTGGAGAAATTTATTGCTGCAGCGGCTTTAGGTAAGTACTGGTGGTGGTGGTGGTGGTCGTGGTGGTAGTAGTGTGGTGGTGGTAATGGTTGTTGTATTGGTTATTGTAGTTGGGGTGGTGGTGGTAATGGTTATTGTATTGGTTATTATAGTTCCGTGGTGGTAGTGGTGATGGTGGTTGTGGAGGTCACTGTGCTGGTGATGGAGGTTGTTGTTTGTGGTGATGGTAGTGTCGGTGGCCGTAGTGATGGTACTGGTGGTGGTGGTGGTTGTGGGGGTCATCGAGCTGATGACGGTGGTGGTGATGGTAGTATTGGTGGCCATAGTGATGGTACTGGTGGTGGTGATACACATGGTGGTAGTAGAATTGAAGGACAGAGAAGATGTAGCAGTAATGGTTATCGCTCTGGCGGCAAAATGACTGCAGCAGAGGTACAAGATATTGATTATGGTGATGGTGTAGGTGCAGATGAGGTTGACGGTGTTGCTGGTGGTGATGGGAAAGATGGCATTGGTTATGATGAGGACTCTGTGTTGTTCCTCTTTTGTTTCAGCAGTCTGTTTAAGCTGTCTCGTCTTCAGTGTATTTTCATCAAAGATTACTCTTTTTATGGTCATCACATCAGGCGTCTGGCCATCGGTCAATCGGCAGTCTTATTATCACCTTAAGTTTATATTCCAGCGAGCAAAATCAATCATCTCCTTTATAAAAATATATAAAATAATCTTCATTGAAAATGTAATGAAGTTATAAGACTCCATCACTGAAAATTTAATGAAGGTATACACTTCATTTTACAATATGATGATCAAATTATAGTCAATATAATCACATGCGCTCTCCTTCTGCAGTAACTATCGCAGTCGCCAACGCTTACAGCACGCGTTTGACCGCCCGGATTGCCATTATCACCACAGTTGGTAAATTATCAGCTCTGGTGATGATTATCATCGGTGGGATCATCGCCATGTGTCAAGGTACCGTATTACTGATGATGTGAAGAGCTGGCATTTTCTCTTTTTGTTTCGTGTTTTTTTTTTCTTCTCGTATCGTGCATCCGACTTTTGGGCAAAAGTCTTTGTGGCTCTTTAAATAAAATGTTTCATTTTATCCTTTTAATATGTGATATGTAATAATTAGCTCGCATAAAGCTCAAATCCACACCCACACACAAACACACATACAAAATTGATGCGCGCTAACCATAGATATACACTTCTAAACGGCTCTAACGTGCTGAAGTAAAATTAAAAACAGGATTAACATAAAATCAATTCTACTACCCCCTTCAAGATTACTGTCTAGGCATGACAGGTCCGGACCATAGCGTACTAGAGTACGGTCCGGACCAAATAACCAGCGCATGCACTTGCGTGAACTATAGTATATTTTAAACTAGTCGACTCATGACAACCATGTTCACACTCACACACATTAACAAAACTTAATCTACTCTCATCCTCAAACCTCTGAGACGAAAAGGGACATCATTCAGTTTAAAAGAAAACAATCCTAAACCATTCAGCTTTGAGTCAATTTCAAAATGTGATGATGTTGTCATTTTTCCTGGTGTCAATGCTGATGTTATTCCGCAATGTGGGCCTGCCAGTAGAAAAAGCCGTTTCACTAACTGACAATCTGGCTGTAGGTGTCTAAAGCAGTTTCACGTCCATTTCTTCTTGTTTTTCTCTTCTTTCTGCATCCCTGGGGTCTACCCACTCATTATCTTCATTCTTCCACTGAACTCATACTTACTCTTCCTTCCATGGTTCTCTTCCCCTTTAGGGAAAAGGAAAACGATGATGTTACCATTAAATTTATTTCACTTATCTCTCTGTTTTGTTTTCCAAATTATTATCTTTACTGTACTTACTCTTCGCCTCCTGTCCATGTTATCGTTAGGTTTATTCTGCTTATTCCCTTGTTTTGTTTTCCAAATTATTATCTTTACTGTACTTACTCCTCGCCTCCTGTCCATGTTATCGTTAGGTTTATTCTGCTTATTCCCTTGTTTTGTTTTCCAAATTATTATCTTTACTGTACTTATTCCTCGCCTCATGTTAGCGTTAGGTTTGTTCTGCGTATTCCTCTCTTTTGGTTTCCAAATTATTATCGTTATTATAAGAAACTTCCTGCCTGTTTTTATACCATTGAGTTTTCTTCTTGATTTTATACTCTTTTGCAGCTTTTCACACACTTTTCTCCCTTCTGAGCAGATGGTCGGTGAGGGCTTCTGGCAGTGTCCCCTTCTGTACTATCGTTCTGTTGGTGTTATAATTATTCTGTCTATCGTCTTGCATTTCTCGTAGATTGCTTAGCACTTCAGATAACTTAGTTAAGTCGCTGTGTTTTCTAACAACCAGGAACGACCAGCGAATTAGGAACAGGCTTTGCTGGCACCTCCGATGATCCCGCCTCATTAGCCCTGGCATTGTATAGTGCATCATTTTCCTATGGAGGAGGGTAAGTACTAACCCAGCCAGTTACCCTACGGCAATCTGACACGTAGGATTTGCGTCAAGTTTACACATAGAGGTGACATCGTTCCTACGTAGATGTGTAGTTGGTTACGACATCTCGCTGAGGTCGGTTTTACTGTAGGGAACCCGCCCCTACCAACCTCACGGAAACCTCATTCAAATCCACGTCGGACTGACATTGTGCTGGTGGCCGGGTAGCCTATTACAGATCAGGCAATCGGAGCGATATCGTCCACGTTGCAAACCACTGTAGTTCTACGTGGTGAACGAACTGAGCAAACACTGTAAGGCTACGGTTAGAAGATACTCTTATGTGGTTTTGTAAAAAGGGACAAAAGGCTGTATTTGCAAAGAACTGTGTCAATAACGAGAACAGCAAATTTAAAGGAAAGAAAGAAAGAAAGCTAGCCTTTCCTTCACCAAGACCTTTCAACAGGTCAAATGAATTTTTTTTTTTTTTTTTAATTTGAACGAGCTGTTTAGTTTGGCTCAGTAGTCAACTTTTTACCTGAAAAAACTCCATTTGACCTAAGAACTGGTTTCCATGTTAGATTTGACAATCAGATATCTTTTCGTTTTTGTTTCTGGTACATGCTGCCATTGTTTGTCCATGCCACTATAATAGACTGTTTGTCTGAGGCACTCACTGACCATGTTACCTATGGATTGGGTATGGATTGTTGTTAGGGGGACCGCAGATTAATTACAAAGCCGAGCAAAGAAAATATGTAGTTGTGTTGGCTGCTGGTCTATAGCTTACCGTGTAAAATACTATTGTCTTCTAACAACAGCATTATGTTTACGTTGTTTTTGTACTGTTTTGTTTTGTTTTGTTTGAAATAGTGGAATGTATGGCTGATGATTCAGTAAGTATGCCCTTCTCTCTCCTCTCTCTGCAGTGAAAATTTGAACACGATGGTGGAAGAGATTAAAAATCCCTCCAAGTATGTACATTTTCTTAAATTTTCTCTTCGTTCAACTCCCTTGAACTTCATTCAGCTGCTGTTATTCTATTGTTGTTGGGTTGTTGTTGTTGTTGTTGTTGTTGTTGTTGTTGTTTTGGGGGGTGGGGGTCAGCTTTTTTTCTTTTTTTCAACCCTCTAATTCCCAGGTATAAAAAAAAAAGAGACTAATTGCATGGTATATCTGAAATAAAATACAACGGTGAGTTCAACATATCACATCGTTCTTTTATATTCTTATATACTGCTAGAACACACTGCTGATATAATGATAATATAAGCAAGTAAAATACGTGATGCAGCAACGTATGGCTCTTTATCAAAAGGTCCTCTTCCTATGTCGTAATAAGTTTCAAAAGTGGCACTGTGGGTTAGAGGGTTAAAGAGCCTCTTTACATTTCCTTGTCACCTTCTTCCGGTTTCATTATTTCATGCAACTTGAATCATTCTGAATCATCCCATTGTATTATTCTTCATTATCCACTTTTTTTGATATACACATTATGTTGTTAAGTAGTAATTATTCCACTTATAAGCTCTTGCTTGTTTGAGGGCCGCATGTAAAATGTCGTACCTCGTCTTTTTTAAATAAAAGAACAAGAGATTTGGCATGCTTGTACTGTAGCCCTTGATAGCACATAGGTTGCATTGTAAGTTGGGGGTTACGTTTTAAAAAGTTAAATAACGTTTCTTTTGTTTTTAAATTATCGTAACTATTCAGTCCGATAAAGAAAGTTATCCAGTGTTTTTGTTTCTCCTGAAAATCTTGTAAAAACCTAGTTAGGATTCTTTACCACGCTGCCCTGGGTTTATTTAACTAGTGAATCAATGACTAAATCACTCTAGGCCTACATGCTGGAGCTTACCAAACACATGATAACGCTGGGGGGAAAAAAGTGAAGTATCGGATGGAGTTCCATTTGAGGCACACCACTGGGACATTTCAAAAATACAACACTTTAAGAGCGCCCATATGCTCTCTCTCTCTCTCTCTCTCTCTCTCTGTGTGTGTGTGTGTGTGTGTGTGTGTGTGTGTTTGCGTGCGTGCGTGCGTGTGTGTGCGCGTGCGTGCGTGCGTGCGTGCGTGCGTGTGTGTGTGTGTGTGTGTGTGTGTGTGTGTGTGTGTGTGTGTGTGTGTGTGTGTGTGTGTGTAATATAAATATATATTTGAGTATTTGGACGGACTTCTCGAGCGGATTCGTTGGACTTGTCTTGCAAATGTGTGTGTGTCGTTAGGAGTTTGATCGTTTGTTGAATTTTTCTGTTTGTTCTGGGGCGTCAACAGGTTAGTTTACGTGGGTTTTGCTGTGATAATTGTTTTGCTAACGCGGTAGTCATATGTATATTATGATGTGAAAATAGGGCAGTTGTCACGAGCAGAGTTAGGGTCTTGGGGATGTTACGACTGCACGAGAGGCAGCTAACTCACACTCGGACACAACCACACAAGAAAAGTATTAAATAACTAGAGCGTATATATGTCAGGCCGGTCAGGCCATAGTTTACATAAATATTAATAACAAAACAAAAGACAATAGGGGTATATATTCAAACCAAAAAAAAAAACTCTAATTAAGAACTTAACCAATGATATTCATGTAACTATGGATGTACTGCAATCAATAGCAAATAGGTATATTATACGGAACTAGATATCAATTTAAAGTGACAGTTGAGTCGCCACTGGCCAGTCGCCAGGCAAACTCTCCATAAATCATATGGGCTTGAATGTTAGGAGAGCCCAGTACGTTCAAAGCCTACAGAAGCACTCTTCGGCTTGTAGGTAATTTAAGCAGTTGCCAAAAGACTATATTTTATGCACAATCACTATTCAATTCATTAACAATGTGCTATATTATTCCAATCATACTATGGCAATAGATCTATGATACAGGACACTCGTGGTCGAGTGCCAGCTGGGGTTTCCTTAGACTTCCTATGAGGCTGTAGTTCTCTCTCTATCTCCGATCTCTATTATGCTTGAACAAATAAGATATATTACCATTGGTCACGCCTACTGGTAGGCGCGAACATCAATATAGCGCAGCGTGGGCTTTCAAAGGTCAGCCCACTCAGACCTTTCTTTCTAGAGCTCAGTCAGTCCGTTAGCAAGGACTTCTTGTCTTCAAAGCACACAGTTCAGGTACTGGTCAACCGGAGATACTTCACGACACGATGCTTCTGCTCGTCTGTATTCACCAAATCTGAACGTTACACGATGTCTTATACTATCTAACTACCCAGCGTGCTAGTCCGCTGGCCCAATTAGTTCAGCTATCTCATAGGTCGAAACCTCCCACCATTTTAATTGTAGTAATACGTCTGCACTATTCTACCAGCCAGTTAACGTGCAAAAACTTGTCTAGTCATACTTAACAATGTCAACTAGCCGAACCTTGTTTCACCCCTACTCCATTACTTATTAATCACGAACATTAAAACCGACAAGCGTGCATCTAACAGTTTAACTTTACATTTATTTACTCACCAACTATAATTCGCGAGGGCCGTTCAAGGCCACCAGCCAATTTCTCATGGCCCTGGTAAAACAACAACAACTCACTCTCTGCGTGAGTTTTAACAACATCTGAATCATGACAGCAGTTATCGACCTTCGGGGGTCAAGCTTCAAGATAAAGGACAAAAACGATAACAAAATGACATTGGGTCCAAACTGAGTTGTTACGATCAGTGGCATATTAAATCATTTCTAAACATTGTCTCGAAAGCATTCAATGATTTACGCATCCAAAGTATTTTCGAAAAGTATTTTCTAATCCCTATTGGGTTACAATTTTGCAACTATCGACTGTTACGATATTCTTTTACATTTGCTTCGGTGGGTGTACAAGTGGAAGCTGCAAGAGAGGTTGTCCAACTTGGTTCTGACATTTTGAAACCATCACTGTTTCAACTGCCAATTGCGAAAGAAATTTTTCAAAACTTAAATGAATCAAAACGTATCACAGATCTACAATGAACCAAGAAAGACTGCGTAACCTAACAATGCTGTCAATTGAGAGAGATTTCAATGCAGATTTCAGTAAGTTTCCACAAATTAAAATCAGGAGATTTTAAAGAAATGTAAAAGAATCTTAAAGAAAAAGTACCCAAAGTATGCATTTTATTTTAATTACATTTTCCTAAAATACAGTACATGTGCTTGGGGAAGGGGAGAAGGTTCACTACTAGACTAGTGAAAGGGACCCAGGGTGTGTTAAACAGTCCACAGTACATAGGACGCAATATCTGCCTTACCCCGGGCGCTGGCAACACACGCTATTCCACAGTACGTGAGGGAGAGAACACAGAGAACGCTTCAAGCTCAAGAAAGTTAGCGCCTTCAAACAAGCGCATTTTAAGAAAGCGCAAGTTGCTGCCGAAGATGCACATAGATGAAGCCCGGAAAACCAGTCATAACACCCTTTCGTGTTTTAAGATGGCAGCCGACATCAATTTTGTTGCACCAGAGGATCAAAAAGTGCATGTAACTACACACTGCATTACACAGCAAGGCGCTTCAAAGCCTGAAAAAGAATTGACTTTCAATATTTCAAAACACTCTTGATTTTACAAGCAGCACTCTACGCAGCAAGCTTTATAATAGGTGCGTTTTCCATGTGTGTCAAAAGGGTTTGGGTGGAATACTTCACGAAGCTGTAAAGCGCTGGCTTGTCTTGAAGTGTAACTTTCTCGCCATTGAAGGGTTCTCTATGTTCTCTCCCTGATGATAGTTGTAATTCTACTCGCCAAGGGCGATCCTATTCCGCTACAACTCAAAATCTACATTTTCTGCCGTCTTTTATACAACCAATCCTGCGGTCAACACACTGTCTTTCGACAAGTCAATAAACAAAACCCGGCCTTTCACAATTGAAACATTAAATTTTGATTAGCTACAGCAATAAGAAACCCCCTAACACTAAGGGAAACAATATAAAAAAAATACATCCCACTCTCTCGTGAGCTTTGCAAATGCTCAGCAGTTATTGTTGTTGTGCACTGAATTCTGTTTAGAGAAATTAAAATAAGTGAATCAAAAATAAACAAAAAATAGTGGCACGGGGACTCCAGCACACACTACCCTACCGAGCACAGATGTGCCGTGTGACTATGTGGTTGCGAGAGCACTTTTCCCATGACATGGACGATCCTAAGTCTAATACCCTAAAGTACCAGTTGCCCCTTAAGATCTGAGGAAGTAGGTTCTAATCCGTATGTTTTGTCCGGCCTACCCCCGACCAAGCTCCACCCCAACTCTCAGTCCCTCAGTAGCGCCTCAAGGGAGGAAATCTCGCCAGACCCTAAGCTTTACAGACTGGTTGGGCATGACCAGCCGTGCGAGTACCTTGGTCGACCGCCGACCTCGACGCCACATGGAAGCAGGAGCCAGTGACCACCCAGGTTTCCCCAAAGTGGCTGTTCTGTACTATAAATAAATTTGGGTTTTTCTTATATGACACAGAATCCATACATTGTCTGCCGTTATGGGTTTGACCTCATTATGCATAAACTCAAATATTAAATCCATTTCTTTACAAATCTTACTTAAAATACATGGTTTTCACTCAAACACATTCGATTAACACCATAAGCCAATGATACATGCCTTCTATTGGAAATAAAGCAATAAATATTCTTTTTGCAAAAAGTGTAAACTGCACACATGATTACCTTCCTTTGCCCTTGACATCTTTTTGACTTTTATCTACAAATCGGAAGCTTAAGTAGGAATCGATACCATTATATATTCTCCTTAAAGTGAATGTCACCACGGATTGAACACTTTCTCTCACTTTCTTCAAAATGTGAAACTTTTCACTTGCATTTATATGGGGCTTTTTATTCCTCTGCTTTACAAGTTTAAATAAAAATAGAATAGACCAAACAAAACATTAAAATGATTTTATAATCGTTTTATGTCTGACATTATGAGAAAGTCCTTATTTAGGATTCCAAATTCGATACCAAATAGACACATCCATTACTAAAGAGATGACCTCACCACCCTTACCACTAAAAATTGTTGTGGCCAAACCGCCTATCTCATGGAAACAAAATTTTACAGTAGAAGGGAAAAACTTGTCGACCTAACACCACCCTTAACACTAAAAATTCTAAAACCTCTAAATTATGGTACAAAATGTTGATGTCATGGTCAAACCACTTATCTCGTGGCAACAAAGTTTTATGAAAGACTTGTCAGACTTGTTGGACTTGTGCAACAGATTTCTCAGACTTGTTGAACCTTTGCAGTAGATTTGTCGAACTTTGTCGAACCTGTGCCACGGACTTTTTGAACTTGACGAACTGGCAGAAAATGTCAGACTTTTCGGACTTGTTCGGAACGTGGACTTGTTTGACTTGTCAGACTTGTACCATGGGGTGGTCGATCTCGTGGGGCAGACTTGTTGGATTTGTGCAGCAGACTTGTTTGACTTGTGCGATGGACTTATCGTATTTGTCGAACCTGTGATCCGAACTTCTTGGACTTGACGGACTTCTGCGGCGAACTTGTTTGACTTGTTCTGCGGACTTGTCAGACTTGCATCCCTGGCTTGTCAGACCTATGCGGCAGACCTGTTGGACTAGTGCTGCATGATTGTTGACTTTGTCAGGCTTGTGCGACAAACATGTCGGACTTGTTGGACTTGTGTGACATTTTCTTCAGGCTCGTCAGACTTGTGCGGCAGACTTGTCGAGTTTGATGGACTTCTACCACAGACTTGTTGGATTCGTGCAGCTGATTTGACAGATCAATCGAAGCTGTGCGACAGATGTGTCAGACTTGTCGAACCTGCAGCAGACTTGTCAAACTTGTCGGGATTGCTGAAAATGTCAGATTTTTGGACTTGTTGGACTTGTCAGACTTGAGCCCTGGGGTTGTCGGACTTGTGCGTCAGACTTGTCCTGCTTGTCCGGTAGACTTGTCATACTTGTGAAACCTGTGCGGCAGACTACTTGGACTTGTTGGACTTCTGCGGCAGACTTTTTGGCATAGTCTGACTTCTGCGGCGAACTTGACAGACTTGTGCCCTGGGCTTGTTGGACTTTTTTAGCCAACTTGTTCGTCAGAATTGTCAGACTTTTTCGGTCAACTTGTTGGACTTGTGCATCAGAATTGTCAACATTTTTTGGCCAACTTCCTGGACTTCTGCTTTGGGCTTGTCAGATTTTTGTCGGCCAACTTCTTCGACTTGTTCGTCACACTTTTCAAACTTTTTTGCCAACTTGTTGGACTTGTGCGTGGACTTGTCAGATTTTTTCGACCAACTCCTTCGACTTGTTTGCCAGACTTGCCAAATTTTTTTTGGCCAACTTGTCAGACTTGTCAGACTTTTTCGGCCAGGTTGTTGGACTTGTGCATTGGACTTTTCAGACTTTTTTGCCCAACTTGTTGGATTTGTGCATTGGACTTTTGGGAATTTTTTCAGCCAAATTATTGATCTTCGGCATCAGACTTCGGCCAACATGTTTGGTCTTTTATGTCAGACAAAATGTTTGGGCCAAATTTTCAGACTAATCAGATTTTTTTTTGCCAACTTGTTGGATTTGTGCATCAGAATTGTCAGACCTTTTTGGCCAACATATGTTATTTGTCCATCAGACTTGTAAACATTTTTCGGCAAACTTGTCGGACCTGTGCGTCAGACTTGTCAAAATTTTTGGCCCCTTGCGTGTCAGCTTTTTCCGGCCAACTTATTGGACTTGTACATTGGACTTGTCAGACTTTTTTGGCCAACTTGTTGGATTTGTACATTAGACTTGTCAAAATTTTTTGGCCAATTTGTCAGACTTGTGAATCAGACTTGTCGGCATTTTTTCGGCCAACCTGTTGTAGTGGTACGTCAGACTTGTTGGATTTTTTCGGCTAACTTGTTGGAATTGTATGTCAGATTTGTCAGACTTTTTTGCCCAACTTGCTAGACTTGTACATCAGACTTCCCCGACTCTTTCAGCCAATTTCTTGGACTTGCGCATCAGACTTGTCAGACTTTTTAGCCCAACTTGTTGGACTTATACGTCGGACTTGTCAGAATTTTTCGGCGAATTTGTTGGACTTGTGCATCAGACTCATCAAAATATTTTGGCCACCTTGTCAGAGTTGTGAATCAGATTTGTCTGCATTTTTGGAGCAACTGGTTGGACTTGTGCATCAGACTAGTTGGATTTTTACGGCCAACTTGTTTTAATGGTACGTTAGACTCATCGGATTTTTTTGGCCAATAAGTTGTAATAGTACGTCAGACTTGTTGGATTCTTTTGGCCAACTTGTTGGACGTGTGCATCAGACTTGTCAGACTTTTTTGGCCAACTTGTTGGATTTGTACATTAGACTTGTCAAAATTTTTTGGCCAATTTGTCAGACTTGTGAATCAGACTTGTCGGCATTTTTTCGGCCAACCTGTTGTAGTGGTACGTCAGACTTGTTGGATTTTTTCGGCTAACTTGTTGGAATTGTATGTCAGATTTGTCAGACTTTTTTGCCCAACTTGCTAGACTTGTACATCAGACTTCCCCGACTCTTTCAGCCAATTTCTTGGACTTGCGCATCAGACTTGTCAGACTTTTTAGCCCAACTTGTTGGACTTATACGTCGGACTTGTCAGAATTTTTCGGCGAATTTGTTGGACTTGTGCATCAGACTCATCAAAATATTTTGGCCACCTTGTCAGAGTTGTGAATCAGATTTGTCTGCATTTTTGGAGCAACTGGTTGGACTTGTGCATCAGACTAGTTGGATTTTTACGGCCAACTTGTTTTAATGGTACGTTAGACTCATCGGATTTTTTTGGCCAATAAGTTGTAATAGTACGTCAGACTTGTTGGATTCTTTTGGCCAACTTGTTGGACGTGTGCATCAGACTTGTCAGACTTTTTCGGCCAACTTGTTGGACTAGTGTGTCAGACTGGTCAAAATGTTTTGCCCAACTTGTCAGACTTGTGAATCAGACTTATCGGCATTTTTGGGGCAACTGGTTGGACTTGTGCATCAGACTTGTCAAAATTTTTTGGCCAACTTGTTGGACTTGTGCGTTGAATTTGTCAGGTTTTTTCGGTGAATTTGTTGGACTTGTGCGTCAGACTCATCAAAACTTGTCAGATTTCTAAATCAGATTTGTCGGCATTTTGGGGACAACTGGTTGGACTTGTGCGTCAGACTTGTCAGACTTTTAGGCCAACTTATTGGACTTGTTCGTCAGACTTGACAAAATATATTGGCCAACTTGTCAGACCTCTGCATCAGCCTTGTCATAATAAATTTGGCCAACTTGTCGGACTTGTACATCAGACTTGCCAGATTTTTTTGGCCAACTTGTTGGACTTGTACATTGGACATGTCAGACTTTTTTGGCCAACTTGCTGGACTAGTACGTCAGAATTGTCAGATTTTTTCGGCCAACTTGTTGGACTTGTGCATCAGACTTGTCAAAAATTTTTGTGGCCAACTTGTTGGACTTGCGTGTCAGACCTGTCAGACTTGTGTGATAGATTTGTCAGACTTATTCTAACATTAGAACAAAAACTTGCCATTCTAAAGGGTGACAAAGGGGCGTCTAAAATATGCGCATTTGTGTGTGTGTGTGTGTGTGTGTGTGTGTGTGTGTGTGTGTGTGTGTGTGTGTGTGTGTGTGTGTGTGTGTGTGTGTGTGTGTGTGTGTGTGTGTGTGTGTGTGTGTGTGTGTGTGTGTGTGTGTGTGTGTGTGTGTGTGTGTGTGTGAGAGTGTGTGAGTGATATGAAAAAGGTGGGCGGGGATACATTTGAGGTATACAGCATGGACATTTCAAAGACACAACTTAATGAGCACCTATGTGCGGAGGACGGGGGAGGGGGGTCCATTCGAAGCACATGAGATGGACATTTCAAAAATGTAACTTCAAGAATGTCCATGTAAGGAATTGGTTTAGGGTTAGGGACTGACCAGGAGGTGTGAGTGTACGGAACTCTTCCCGTTTGAAATGTATTTTCGTGACACATAAAGCCACTACATGCTAAAGACTGTTCCTTGCACCTGTAATTCTGTGTTCAGGAACCTGCCTAGAGCTGCTGTGTTGGGTATTCTGGTAGTGATCGTGGTTTACCTACTGGCAAATGTCTCCTATCTCGCCGTCTTGACCAGAGCTGAACTGCTCAGTGCTGATGCAGTGGCTGTTGTAAGTACCGTACTGGGTTTGTCGGTGTAAACTTCTGCAGATATATTTTATCTGTACACAGAAAACCTATTCAGGTGACGTCAGTCTGCCTACCCCATACATTATATAATTATCTCTAAGCATCCATCCATGTTCCCACACATCTACACACCTGTACTATCCACGCATCCTCCCGTGGGGCCATCGATAAAGTATGCACGGTCGATGTTGCCAATTTTTACCCCCTTCCCCAGTCCCTCACTCTTCCTCACACATTCTGCATCTCCCACCGCAACCCCTTTGTAAGAGCGTACGGCCATTAGAATGGTGAATATCCACTGTAAGACCTTGATGTTTGAAAACGTTAAATGACACTTTTCATGAACTTCTTGACTGTCTCATTGTTATCAGGGTGATGCTTTTAAATGTACAAATTAAATATCTATAAATATTATTTTTTAATCTAAATTTAAATATATTTAACCCAACGCGTTATTTTGGAGAAAGAAAAAAAAATACTTGCAATGCTTAAATTAGAAAAAAAAAAAGCTGTTTAATTCATTATCTGCGAGCCTCCGCCCCATTTTGGCGGACGTGTTGCTCTGCAGAAGTACAAACCAGGACTTGCAGATAAGTGACCTTACTGATTTAATATTCTAAATTAATATTACACATTTTTCATTTTTTTATTGTTCGGTTGTGTTATCTGTTCAATTTTCAAATTTGTTTTTTTTTTTTTTTTGGTTGTTGTTGTTGCTGCTGTTATTCTCTTTCTTTTCTCGATAAAGGTTCATCACCGAAATATTGGGGGATATTTTTCTGTTTTCTCTTTTTCTTTGGTTTTCCTTGTATCGTTTGGATATTATTTCTTATACGAGGCTTTGCTGCATACAACTTTTTCTTTTTTGCCAATTTTTTACTTTGCTTTAAGCCTCGCTGCGACCCCACAGTTTTTCTGTGGTTTTTATGATATAATAAACCCTCTTCTGCTCTGGGATCATTTTCGTCATCGTTTCTCTTTTCACCCTGTTTCACCTAACTCTTTCTTCATATTTACACCGTCACATTTTGATTTACACTAGGCATTTGGTGATCGAGTGTTAGGGGTCGCTGCAAAGCTCATCCCGGTGGCAGTTATGGTGTCCACGTTTGGAGCAGCCAATAACATGATCTTCGGCGGCAGCAGGTATGTTATGGTGATTCGGTGGATGTTTAATCTAGTTCATTGCAGTGAAAGTGACATTTTCTAGCCGCAGAAAAAGAACACATTTTCGTCGAGTAAAACCGAAAAGTATTACAGGAAATGTACGTCATTCTTCGCTTCTTTTTATACAATCAACTACATCACATCTGTATTCTGCATGAATAGGTTCGCAAAGTGAGTCAAGGTGAGTGCTTGTTATTTTTAGTTGTATTATATAGGACAGCCGTGCACATTATTGCGCTGATGAAAGCGTTGTTAGGCGCACAGCTCGGCTCAATGGAAGAAATCTGGCGATTTGATACGTCTTGTTATCTGAAGCCTCAGGTGTAGCAATAACTTCCAGTAGCCTTTGCACGGAATCGAAGTGCGGTTATCAGTGTGGTCTAAACCTAGACATGCACTTGGGCTTCATACAAAGAACTTGCAATATTTAACCCTTTGAATACTGACACCGTGAAAGCTAGCTTTTCCCAAGTCTAGTTTGTATTAAGATTCACCTATTTCAGTTATTTTCAATGGTAAATACGAATCTTAATCAGGCTATTGATCTATATTTAAAAGCTAGTAATGGAGGAACAAAACCTGTAATTGATGCAGCAGTAAAAAAGTTAGCAGCAATGTTGTTTCAGTATTGAAGGGGTTAATGTTGCTCGGGTCGACTATTTTCCATGATTGTACCTACATTTCTTTCACCAGAGTCATATTCGCGGCTGCCAGAGACAGGAACATTCCGGACGTTATGAGTTATATACAGATTAAGCAACTGACACCTCTGTGTGCAATGTCTCTGATGGTGAGACCACATTTCTCTGTATTTCTTCTAAATCTTAGTACATGTACATACATAAATCTACGTATCTCTGTACATAATTATGTGTTCCCCTTCTTCTGTATTTCTTCTTAGTGTATCTATACGTGACTTAATGTATTCTTATTTTTCTGTATTTCTTCATCGTACATGTGTCTGCATTATCTCTATGAATCCATATGTTCCTAGTTCTCTGTAGTTCTTCTTTGTACATGTATGTACACACCTCTATGTATGTATTTTCCCATTTCTCTGTATTTCTTCTTATCACCTTACATGTATCTACGTACGTATACGTATCTACGCGCATCTCTATATATATGCAGTTTCCGTTTCTCTGAATTTCTTCTTTGTATAGTGTCTCTAAATACGTCTAAATGTGTATGTTTTCTTTTCTCTGCATTTCTTCTTATTTAATAATACATGTAGGCCTACATGTATCTAACTCCATACATGTATGTTCCCTATTCTCTGCATTTCTTCTTGATACCTTTATCTACATTTCAATATCTCTCTCTCCGTACGTGTATGTTCCCATTTCTCTGTATTTCTTCTTAATACCGTATTTAAAAATACATGTACCGGGTATTTTCCCATTTCTCGGTATTTCTTCCTATTTTGATTATTGAAACAAATTTATGAAACTAAATAACATTACTGATCGTGATCTCACTGAAATTCCTCCCATGGCAATCAAGTGCATTCCTTTTGAAAATCACTCGTGTAAAATTTATTCCCATTTGTCTGTTCGTTTCTCTCCCTACCCTCCTAAAACAAATAAATAGTTCAATAAATAAATTTATTCCACTGTTTTTCCCTCAGGTGACCATGGCTCTTATTCTCTTAGTTCCAGGTGAAGTGGGAATCCTAATCAACTACATAGGATTTTTGGGTTCAATATTCTCTGGGTGCGTTTTTCTGTGTCTTATTCTCTTCAGATTGAGGTCCATGAAAGATGCCGAAAGACCTATCAAAGTAAGTGGATCATTGGTCATTCTTCTTTGCCAAACGACCCAGCCAGCATCCCTACGTCAATCCAATGTACATTTGTATAGGATTTCCAAACGGTTGGTAGGACTGCCCTTGGGGCAGATTCCCCGCATCAAACCGATGTCGATGCGATGTTGTAACCAGAGGATCTAGGTAGAAACAATGCCATTCCTATATGCAGACTTGACATCAGTCCTCCACACCGTGGACCGACAGTGCATCCTGTCCTTTCTGAGAGAGGCTGAGTGTAACAAATCCCAGACTGGGAGATGTACTGATTATGACAGGACGACAATCACGAACAGACAAGTATAACACTTAACAGAACAACCAAACAGGCTCACACATTTATTATACATAAAGATAAAGATATACGTGCAATTACATAGGTTACATTATTCAAATCAAATACCATCCAATGGTCATTATTCCCAACATTCATTATTTCTCCGGTCCCACAACCCGATAGTCACTTTTCTAAATATGCTCCGGCCTCAGCCTCACATCAAGGTATGTACTACTTGCGGCCTATCTTACTGGCTCCTGCTCAACCTAACCTCAATATCTCAATATCACCTCAATATCTCAATATCACATTAATATCTCAATATCACACTAATATCTCAATTCATACGTCCCTGCCTGTGACCAGACTGCCACGACTAAGGTGCCCTCGCTGTCCTGCGCGACAGCTTCACTCAAGCTGGCCTGTGGGTAGCCTTCTGCCCAACCCAAGCATCTCCTTCTGCTGGCCTATCCCCTGCCCTAGTCTCTCCACCACGGGTGCCTCACTGCCCGACCCCGACACCTATAAGAATAACATTACATCTCTATAACACCATACAATTACTATCCACTTCACCACTCATTACGAACCATCAAGCGTACACACAACAGTCCACATTTCACTCACCACACATCTGCACTTCTCTACGGTAACACACCTCCACCGTATTACACAGTACTCAGACTCGCTACGAATCCATGATCCTAACTTACATCTATCGCTCATTGCGCACATCTCTATACACAGTAATCAATGACTTTCACATTCCTCACATATAACTTATTTACATCATGGTCATAGGAGAATATAGTACATCAATCATCATACTTATCAATCATAGTTCAACCTACCAGTCATCACTGGAAAACACAACAATCTCCCGACTGCTTTCTTCACGTCTGTCCCCTTGGACTATTCGGCTTGCAGTGATCTGACTACTCAGATCTCGCCTCGTCTAAGCCTCAACTCACTCACAACACGCACGCTTCAAGTCCCCTTCCCCGCACTTATTAACTCTCGCTCACTCGCTCGTGACACTGAGATCTACAAGTACAACTTCATTTTAAAACCTTTATACTCATTTACAAAACTCTTTCCAGATCCATACAAAACAACTTTTGAGAATATTACCAAAGTAATGAAATACTTACGAAACGATTAATTTTAGGCTACTTCTATTTGTGGAATTCGAAACATAAAATAAAGTGCCCAAATACACTGTGGTAGGCGCAAAGTGGCCTTTATTGTGCCGACAGGTGTGAAACCGACACTCAAACTTACACATCAGATTATTGTAGGATTGCTGGCTGGGATACTGTGCTGCACACCGACGCAGCATGGCTTGAAGCAAAGTAAAAAAGGAGTGTATGTTGTAAGGTCTTTTTGACCGAAAGCTCATTTTGTCTTTTTATTTGTTCCATTGTTGTCGTTTCTGTATTATTTCTTTCACGATAGAGGCTTTTGCAACTTACAGCCTTTTCTTTCTGCCACACTTTTACTTTGTATACAAACTGCAGGTTTACTGAGGTAACTACAACATTACTAGCATTAGGATAAACATGTACTGTGGAAATGCTGGTGAGGATGATTCAATATGTATTCAAAAGACACCAAGCCAGGGGAGGGAAAGCTGGAAATTGCTTGTATGGATGACTGGGCAGATGAATGGATAGTTGAATGGAGGAATGGATTGATAGCTGGACATGCGAATGAATGGATGAATAAGCTGCTAAAGCGAAATTACACCACCAGCTATCTTCATTAAGAAAAAACACGCGGATGACCGAGAAGGCAGGGCACATGGAGCCTGCAAGGGAAACAACTAATTTTAATGTTATTTTATTATTATCTCCCTTCCAGGTTCCTCTCGTCATTCCTATTTTCATGGTGCTGCTCAGCCTCTACCAGTTTATCGCTCCACTGGCCTTAAGTCCGCAGCTGGATTATGTCTATGGGGTTATTGGTGTAATTGGTATTGCCGCTGTACTCTACATTCCATTTATTCATTTCAGACTGTCTCTTCCTTTCTATGGTAAGTAATTGAAGACCCTAGTTATAAAAGTAGGCCTACTTACGTCATTTTTTTTTACAAATTTGAAGCTGCTCAAAAGGGAGGGGGGAGGGGGGCGTCTATAAGTGCACTGCCTGAATATTGAAAACAGAGTACCTTTTCATTGCAGTGTAGATTTCATTTCGATGAGATTTACTTTATCAAAAACATCAGAACATATTCAACCAGTTCTCCAAAACCTTCATTGGTTGCCTGTCAGAGAGCGTATTCAGTTTAAGATTTTATGCCTTGTGTTTAAATGCCTCAATCAAAGCTCACCAGAATATCTTTCAGAACTCATTGAAAAATACACTCCACCCAAAACATTGAGATCAGCAGAAGCAAATTTATTAGTAGTGCCTAGATCAAGAACAATCATGCGAGAATGAGCCTTTTCGGTGTGTGCACCTAAAATGGGGAATGACTTGACTGATCATGTGAAACATTCAAACAGCTTGATCCAATTCAAAAGAAAACTTAAAACAGTGTTGTTTACAAAAGCGTAAATGCAGGATATGTAACATTCTTGAGACAGTGATTATGTATAGGTTGATGAAAATGTGTGTTGTGTGACTGAGAGAACTGTTAGGCGCTTTAGGGCACTCTTCTGTGGAATCAGACGCTATAAAAATGACTTATTATTATTATTATTATTATTATTATTTAGTACACGGGAAGTGCTGAAGTCCACAATAATAAACCTATAATCACAGGTGTTTCATGACAGGGCTAGCAAAATTTGTTTCGACATGAACATGGAAAGTCTTTTCCTCTTTTAATTCCATTTTTTTAAGGACATTATGGCATTTTCTTAGTTTGAATTCACCTGACTGTCCATGAAAAGATCAAGAGCGGGGTCTCTAAATTTTCTTTGGGTATAAATAAATATAATTTTCTTTAAGTCTTAACTTTGATTCCGTCTTCATCCTGAATGATTACCTATCTCCTCTCTTTCTCTCTCTCTATTTCTGTCTCTTTCTTTCTATATCTCTCTCTCACTTTCTGTCTCTGTGTCAGGGTTAGGACTAGAATTGCCGTGCTGGGTCACGCTTTGTTTATTTCATGGCATCATTGATTTTAGCCAGTGCAAACGTCCTTGAACTATTCCCGTGGACAGTTTGTTTTTGAAACGCTTTTTCTTAGAGATGGAAAGAAAGTGGGGCAAGATAGAACGAATGGATAAATTAACAGTGACGGTGCAGTTTTCGACCCCGTGGTTTGGGTGTACTTTAGCAAGGGAAGACGGGGCGAATAAGGAGTGAATAAATTCGTACATAAAACGTAGAGGGTGTAGTGACTTTACGAAAGCTTTTGACATCCTAATTTAACTTTGTCTGTTACTATTAATAGACTGCGAGCTGAGCTCGAAATGGATGCACCAATCAAATTTGAGCAGTTCGCTGGGATTGCAGAAGATATAAGCGGAGCCATCTTTAGGTTTCTTCACTCCATGCAGAACCTTCCACCTGCGAGGGCGTCGGCTAGATTCGGCCTGAGACAATCATAAGACTGTTAAAGACATGTCTATGTCCTTGATAGACAATGGAATTTACCCACAGCTATTTTCTCCAGTTCCCTGATATCGTTTCAGGGAACCAATCGTAAGTTTCGAGACAGTGCGTCGACGATGACGTGAATCTGACCCTAATTTTCCAGTAGAAGTGCTACCAAAGGATGCAAGACTATAATGTTTTTACTTGCAATTAAGATCTAGAATGAGTGACTGGTATACACATTTGTAAATTGTAATGGATGTGTCTGGATGAGGCTGGGGATTGCCAGCCCATCCTAGAGCAGATCTAGATCTATCTTAACTACGTCAGTGTGTCTTGACGGTTTGATCCTTTATAAGTAATTTACTGAGTGAATATTGTCGTCTGAGACATAAGAATATTATTTGTGAGATAGTAGGCAGATATATTTCTGAAGATAAATAATTACTAAGTAAACTGTGAATGAGTCAGAATGATATGGATTTTCTAATCTTTTAAGTATCTAGAGGAGACTTCTAGTTATGTATTATAGTATTTTCATTTGATGCTGCTGATGTGGTCTTTTTAATATGTAAGATAGACGAAATTGTTAGGAATTTTAAGTAATAAATTTGTGGCCCTACAAGGTCCTTGATATAACTTACTCGAAATTGTTATTAGTGTATGTGGCATGGGATGGCAGAGTAATTTGTAAAACCTCTCGATATTTATTAAATGCAGTCGAACACCTAAATTCCATAATATACCACCCCGTAACATTTGAGGGCATACCCCAAATCGTAACACTCTGCCTCTCACTTTCTTTTCCTCTTTCTACCGATCTCTCTGCCTCTACATGTATTCTTTCTCTCTCTCAGACTGTGTTAGCCATTTCTGATTTTCAATATTTTCTAATGTTCTCCAAACTCTGATTAACCGTTTTTCTTTTTCAGATAAGTTTGTCACGTGGCTGCAGCTTACATTTCAGATTTGTCCACCTCCAAAATTTGACGACTGAGATCAACTTCCCTGAAGGACAAGACATCCATAGTCAGCATGAACATTGCTGAAAACTGGATTATTATTATTTATTATAGCAACTATTGATGACATGCTTCACCATGAAATGAATGCTTAGATTGTTGATTTTTTTACTATATAATCAGCTGATCTCACATTGAGAGCCGCATGGTATTGGTAAACTGTCGTATCTCGCCTTTGTAAGAAACATGTTGATATTTGGTATGCTTACAGCCCTTGACAACCCACATGTGGTGTTATAAATTGGGGCTTTGATTCTGAAAAATAAGGGTTAAATAACATTTTTAAAATGTCATAACTGTTATGCAGCAAGGCTAATCTGGCCGCTTTCTGGCCTAATATAATGGCGTTCAGCAAGCGCCGGTCTAGTTCTACTCTTTCAAGTTGCTTTTACACACCATCGCGATAAAACATGGACCAAAATAAGCAGAAATGGACACTGCTTTCATACATGTTTGTTTTGTGGCCATATGTGCAAAAAGACTTAGTGCCTGTCGAGTGAAGTGAGATCTTCAAATCTGGCACGATTCATCCCGCGAATTCGAGCTGGCGATAATAGATTTTGGGGGGTACCCGTGTTTCATGTTTAAGTTTACCCCCGAAATGATGTAGTACAACAAGGTAAATTACATAGCAGGAAAGAGAAAGGATTATTAAGTGTGATAAAGAAAGTTATTCAGTTTTTTTTTTCTCTTGAAAAATTTGTAAACACTGAGTTATCATAGTTTATCATCCAGCCTGTGAAAATATAATCGAAATACAAACATAATCAGTCCCCAACTTTGCACGACATGGCTGTTATTGTGCCGACGTGCTTTCTTCCAATCCAGATTCAAAACCCATCTCCCCTCTGATTTAACCTGCTTCTATACTTCTCTCTCCATAATCTCACTGTCAAAACTGGAAATGCTTTGTTATAGTGTGTCTTTGTTGAGATGAGCGTGATCAACAAACAGTTTTCTTGAAAACTCTGTTGGATTTATTTGAAATATTGCATGGACTCAAATTTCACAGTAAATCCGATGGAACTGTCTGTTTATTTGTTAGACTGTAACCTGATATTGAGTTTGCTTCTTTGTACTTGTGTAAAAAAAAAAAAAAAATCATAAGTAAGCCGAGTACATGTAATTAATAAACAAAAATGACTTGGTAAAATGTATAGTCATTTATTTTCATCACTTAAATATACAATATGTTGACATAAACTACATTAAACACACTCAACGACATAGTGTACACTTATTCACTATCATAAACATCAGATATACACTCGAGCCAAAAAGTTAAGCAACCTTCACTAACAAGATTTGTGAACTCTTGCCATTCAATTATTGAATTTTTTGTTTTTGTATAAAAGAAAATTTTGTTTAAGTCATTAAGCCCCATTTTTGGGGTGGATAAAATGAAATTGAATGTGATTTCAGACTTACATAACAATAAATTGATTCCAATGAACGTGTTTGAATTAATTGAAAAATAAAGTTGTCAGTTCTGAGCATAACCCAGGGTTGCTTAACTTTTTGGCTCGAGTGTATATACATGTACATGTATTTCACTACTCTCAGGCGCATCCACACACTCTTATAATGGATGAATAAATGAAAGTAACAAACAGTGAACAGAAAATATTTCAAACATTCACAATATATCAGATTATTTCAGTAAAGGACACCTCATGGGACATATTGTCACTGTTCCCTAAAACTGTGATTAATCAGTTTTGGCTACTTTTCAGGAAAGGTAAAAAACTGTTTTATTTCAGTACAACTGGCCTGGTTAAGATAAAATTGTTGAGAGTTTGCTATTTAGTTATTTTTCGGATTAGAAGTTGATAACCAAGATCATTCAATGCCACTTTGAATGTTGTTGAATACATAGAGAAATCGATTTTTTAAATTTCTGATTACTACAATCTTAAGGACCAATGACTATATAAATCCCATGAGGCAAACTGAAACTATCTGTTAGTTTTGATTACTTTGGAAAGGAGATTAAAAAAAAAACAGAAAAGAAAAAAAAAAAACACTCTTTCACTTCACAAATCATCATATAGTCTACTCCATGTATCTTAGTAACATGTACTGTCTTGAACTATTCTCAACTTTATCCTCAAACTTTGCAAACAAAATAATTTCTTATATCGCACATCTTATATCCCAGGTGAATCCTGCAAAATATGAGAAAGTTGGCAGGTCTGCAGTACAATATTCTAACACTCAAATTATTCACACATGACGTTTTCACCCAGCCTATCAGATCATTGAACCTCAATACTATACTTCAAGTGATACTACTCGCAAATCACGAGTAACCAATAAAACTTAACTGTATTGCTTAATTAGGTATTTGGCAGTTTTACAAAAACAGAATTTTTGATGTTACCAACACCACAACAGTATATAAAAATCTGACATGTGTATTTGGATCACTTCACCCGGTGCCCGGTTATCTACGTTTTGGACCATTCCTAATTTATCAATAAAATAATTTTACCGAAAGCTGTCGTTTTTCTGTCTGTCTGTCCTTTTTTTTTTTCTTCTCTTATTTTCCATTCATTCATTTTAAATCAGTTATGTATGTTTCAAGATTTTTGGACAGGGTACTTAATGTCTGAGAATGAGAGGGTTAATTGACATTTTGGGAGTTTAATGGTATTCTGCAAAAATCTTTGGCATACAAATAATTTCCGCCCTGTTGCATGCCACAAAATCTTATGACATCAAACTGGCAGGAAAGGTTCTGTGACTAAAAAGTACTATATTTTCCCCTGAAGCACAAATGGTCTTAACTCTTTTGGGACATATCCCCAATTTATCGGCTCCAGTGAAAAACGCGTTTGGAGGTATCGCCGATTTATATTGTATTCTACATACAATTCTCTTTTATTTGAAGTATAACAATTTACTTTACTATCTATACTTTTTTTTCTGCAAGCATTTTTCTGAATTGAACTATGCTCTTTTTTCCAGACTTGACTGAAGCCCCTGACACTGACATCCTGAAAGAGTTAATGCCTGATAGGCAGCTGAAGAACAAGTATCAGTAACCAAAAAGTGAACTATCATAACATTTTTCCTAGAGGACAAATAATCTAAATGCCTGACAGATGAATGAAGGACATGCAAACAAAGATAGGATAATGTCGATTCTCTGACCCTGACACCAGCAAAAGTAGGCTAAATAATTTTTTATAAAGACAGTCTCATGACAAGCATGCCAAATGTCATCACGCAAACACTACATATAATGATTTGCAGAAGTCTCACATACCCGAGTTAACACTTATGCTATAAGGCACATTTTCTGATTGTACTAAATTATATTCGATGAGCTTGTGATTTTCCTAAGGCTGCTGGTAAAACTTACATCCACTCTTTTTGTTTCAATAATATGTCTGTATGTCTGTCATTTAGGCAATGGTGAATGACTCTGCATTCATCTAAGCAGAATAAATTAGTAAGTATCACACTCACTGCGTGAGTTAACTTAAGATACACCAGGAAAGAGCAACCACAATATATAAGGAAGAATAAAAAATGCATGTGTTCAAAAAGAATGTAAAATAGATGTATGTATATGGTTTTGAGAAATTGACACAACAAAGAACGGACAAGAAGAGAAAGAGGAGAATGGATAAAGTTAGCATAAGAGATCCATAATTTTGACTTTCTGTGAAATAAAAAGAACTGCAGTGGCTCAGATTCCAACATCAATTGCTGGTTCTGTTTCATTGCTTTTGCATTTGGAATGATATTTCAAGTGCTAGTACGCAATGGAATGACAGATAAAATAAAAATTAGGAGCTTAACAGCAAATTCACTGTTTACACATAATATCCATAATGTCCATAACATCACATAATGATAACAACCTTATTATTGGTCAAACGTGACTGAATTTCCATAATTCTACAAGTAAAATGGTGTCAAATATCCCACTGCTAACTCCAACAAAAAAAATAATTTTTAATTATGTTCCAATATTAGTATTACATGACCTTCTACTCTTCAAGTTTTGTTTTTTTTTGGCTAGAATAAAAATTTACCATAGTTACTCATCTGGGAATGAACTTCAAAACCCTTGAAAAAAAAAAAGAGTGCAGATTCAAAGACCCACAATAATAATTTACATTTTTTACACATAACAAAAAAGAGACAGATGATGAGATCTGGTGTACACGAGTGGCCTGATTTTGCTATGGGATGGTGGAGGTTTTGACAATATTATATGTTAGGAAATGTGGAAAACAGTGTACAACTGAGGCAGTTTTCATGTTCAGGTTTTCACATAAATCAGTGCTCTTTTAATGAGACAGACATCTAAGTAGCTAGATGGCTCAATCAGACTGTCCAAACTGTATTTTGTACTAATAACAATGTAAGAAATGCATTTCATACCATAAAAATGTAAAGCTGTTACAGTTTTGTTCCTCAGCTACTTGTTGAAATGTAAACTCTACCAAAATGTGAAAGACAATCACGTATCTCCTGTCATGATGGCGATGAACTCTTCCTCATTGACTGAAACAAGATAAAATGGAATAAGTTATTATGACAGTCTGGAACTAAATATTCAGTCTGGTCGCAAATAAAAGATACTACGTCACTTTCAGATTACACTATAACACTGCATGTCATTAAATTATTGTCGCTGAATCAGCAAAAGTTCATAGAATGATTTGCAGCTTCTTGCCTTACAGATTATGTATGTGTATACCATTTGTTTTTGGGGAATTTTATAAAAATTGACATTCAAATGGTCACCTCTCTGCCTACATTGCGCCAAATTCCACTCAAAACCAAGCCACTTAGTTCGGTCCCGGGCCACCTATAAAATCGCACCTGATTGGGGTTATGCCGAAGTCACGGGCCGCAGGCTACGGCATCGGTTACATGTGAGGCGCTAAAGATTACATGGGCGTCTTTACGACAACTCCAATTTCTTCACTAATAGCACCAAAAATGACACTGCAATACAAAAGCACAACTCTTCTCTCAGCCAGTTTGTGAAAATCCCATGTCCGTGCGACGTCCCATTTTCATGATATTTGGTGTTATAATGTGCCCGAATGCAACAAAAATGAATTTTTAAGTGGTGTATTTCTTGCTTGATTGCTTCAAAACCGCTCTATCGATTGCCATGAGCTTTGGTTCTATGTATTACAGACCTTTTCCCGTTTCATATCTGAAATTTTCTTGATTGTCGGATCTCTCGTTGCTGGACAATATCAGTTTACAAACTATTGCTGGTGTATTATTCTACTGATGTGTTTCATTCTATATTTTCACTACACTGTGGCCCATACACGTGAAAGACACATTTCTTCACTCGACAAACTTTGTAGGATTTGTGGAATGGAAAATTGACAAAAAGCAGAAACGACTCAAAAGGAAGCCAAAGATTTGTGAATCTGTGATGGGTGACATATTACTAATCTGTGGAATTGACATCAGTGACAATTCAAATGACAGACATCTAAAGCTTATCCGCCATAAGTGCTCATTAAGAACTTGAATTTTTGCCATGTGAAAAGTAGAAGAAGATAGTTTTTACTGTTTTGTAATGGCAAGAAGGGAAAGACTGTACATTTTTGCCGAAGATCTAATACTCACTCATTTTAAAGTTACATAACAAAAAAAGTGCTGTACACAAGGCACCAAAATTATGTCAAACGGAGGACAAGACAGGTGTTTGTGTCGTGATGAAAAGGCATCGTTGTCGGAAGAATAGTAATCCACATATTATAGATTTATTTTACATCTACTCAACTGTGTCAAAATTTACATCCCAAAACAAGCCGTATATTATACATTGTTCTTCAAAATACAGCATGATTTAAGTATTATCGTAAGTATTATAATGTGTGTAGGCAGCATTTTTCAAGTTGTTTTTCAACTGGCGTGGTCAGTACTCAGCGATGGCGCAATTTGAAGTATACGTGAGATAAAAACTTACTTTCGCCATCTCCATCCCTGTCAAATTCATCTATCATAGCTCTGAGTTCTTCATCTGTCATGTTTTCACCAAGTTCTCTAAAAGAAAAAAAAATATGAAAAAATCATGGATAAGAGCTGACAATTTGATGGTTTCATTTTAAGAGTTTATTTTTAAACCATAAAAGATAATAACAGCGCAGAATTGGCATCTGTCAGTTTTAACAAACACTGTCAGTATTCAGCAATTCCGCATCAAATGAATATGATGCCAAATAAAAAGCACTGACTGAACTAGAAAGTATAGCTGGGGTTTATGAACCTCAAACAGGCACAATCAACTATGCACTACAAATACAATTACCTGGCCACTCTTCTGAGATTTCGAAGACTGATCTTGCCTGATGTGTCATCGTCAAATAACTTGAAAGCTTTGAGAATTTCCTCCTGGGGATCTCGATCCAGCATCATGTCTGTCACTAAAACAGAAAGAACCAAAATGTAGAAAATTCTAGCTTCATGCTCTTGAAGAAAAACATGTAATGTTTGACACCAACAAGAATACATTCACCAAAGATCTTTCAATATTTCACATTTATAAAACTGACAACAAGCAAATATTTTCTAAGCATGTGTGCCTTTACATCCTCCACAGATTATGATAGTGACAAAGGACACAATATTATTATTTATAACAAGGAGACTATTGAGTATTGAGATTTATATTTTAAAACATATTTCACTGGATGTTTACAAAAAATAAAAAACTGCCACATCTAGTCCCTCAATCTTTATAATATAACTAACAGTGCTAACGGTTATCCTCAAGAAAGCCCTTTAAAGGTCATGCAGATGAATCTGCATAACTAACATATCCCAGTACTTTCTGAGTTCTATATTAGTATTCAGTCAGAATATCTCACATGAGACTGGAATTTTCAAATTCCGTATCACTTACTGACTTCATTGAAATCATCAAATGAAATTTTGCCTGTTGATTCTCTGTCATAATCTCGCAGAATCTTCAAAACATCAGCTTTCTTCACATCGAAGCCAAGGGCTCGCATGGCAACCTGAAGTGAATAGAAATTTAATCACAATTGTGTTATAATTTGCCATTCACAACCATGAAGATAATCAGGACATAAACTGTACAATATTGCAGAGATCTCAATTCTGAATGAAATGCAAATGGGAGATGATAACCAAAGAACACTATCATTTTCTGTAAAATAAAAATGCAATGACAACATAATTATTCCTTGGTTAAAAAGAAAATCTATTTTTTTACAAATTTTTTTGCACATATACAGTCCAATCCACTTATCTCGACATGGCTTTTCTCGACATTCTGGGTAACTCGACACAATTTTTAAGTCCCCACCTGTTCCTTCTTTAATGCTACTAAATATTTCCCCGTAACTCGACATGTTACTCCATTCTTTCTTCTTATATCGACACATTTCTCCCCGACCGCGGCAAAACAAGTGCACTAGATCTACTACGGTGCTACCAAAAATGCCCACGCAACTCCCCGCATAATAATAAGATCTCTTTATTTCTTTTTGTGGTGCTGGCAGGGAGGGGTAGGAGAGGGGGTGTGTGGACACAGAGGATGACCCCTGGCTTCAGTAATGCGAGTGTGGAGTGCCTTGCATAAGTGTAAGGCGGTAAAGGTACAGAGTACTACAGACTGAATAATTTTTTTTCCCCACAAAACATTCGGGCGCTGTTGTTACTAAGCCTTGACCTAGATCTCTCGGTTAACTGCCATACTGTGTGTGAATCGGTATCATCACTTCTTCAGTGTTCCCGATAATGCACGCGCGTGCGTCTGAGACGCACAGACAGGATGACATGATGCAGGGAAAAATCCACACAGAGTTTTACTGACGCACAAATTACAAAATTTGGGGGTGTCTGTGCGTCATGAAAGTCCGGCTTTCCGCAGAAGTGCGACTGTGTGATTATCGCGGTGCAGTGTTCTCAGAAACGGCAGATATTTCTCGGAAATACGTTCATGCGTGCCTCTGACTTAGGCCTAATGCGTTGAGAGTTGCGGCCCTTCCTCTTCTCGCGAAATATGATTAGTTTTTCTGTTTTGAATGTTTTCATGGCGAATTATTCAATATCTGACAATGACTCTCACAATTTACAGCTGAGAGTCATGATGACTCTCACAAAAAAATCCTGTAGGGAACACTGTTCTTCTAAAGCAGAGGTCACAAACTTTTTTCACAGAGGGCCGGATAACTGACAGACTTACAAGCGCGGACTATAAGCAATCTGTTCAATACCATAGCTCTAGATATCCCTGGTTTTATCAAACAAAATCAAGTACCATGGCGGGCCGGATGAACTGACGTCGTGGGCCGGATCCGGCCCGCGGGCCGTAGTTTGGTGACCCCTGTTCTAAAGAAACAGTCAGGTCGAGGTTAAAAAAAAAAGTAAAGCACTGCACATTTGATAGCTGTAGCATTTCTCCGATATCGGTAAATCTTTGCTACGCAACTGCTCCGTACAACAGTGATATTGGAGGAATGGGTGACACTATGCCGATAATTAAAAGAAAAAGGGACATAATAAAGTCCAAACTTTATTAGACACTTCCCATTATGGTGATGTTTGATTGCCCCCCCCCCCCCTTTTTTCCCCCTCTTCCACCACTAATCTGCTATTTCGACTTTCTCTTTACTCGACACATTTCAGACGGTCCCACTTATGTCGAGATATTAGGATTGCACTGTATATTGTTTCATTTGTACAGTTTTATTTAAACCTGATGAAAGATTTATATCCTCAAACACTTTATAATTTCTTTCATTATGAAATTTATACTGTGTAACTTTCTAGAGTTTTGTTCCAAACAGGGTTCTAGTTCTGCATACAATTTTTTCTTTATTATAGCCACATTTTGACTGAACCAAGTCCAGCTGCAACACCACAAGTTTTCTGTGGTTTCTCAATAACCTGGTCAATAACCTGTTTGAGTTTGTCATCAGCAGGATAAACAAATCCAAACTTAAATGAATCAAACAGGTAAATTTCTTGTCCTTTAACAAAGTAATCACAAAGTAAGTAGGCTACCACTACCAGTGAACAAAGAAGCACATCAAATACTTGCAATCAAATAGGCCCACTAATTAAGAAAAACTAAACAAATGACCTTCAGTTCATGGTAATCAATGGCTCGATCCTTGTCAGTGTCAAATAGATCAAAAGCCTCTCTAATTTCTTGCTTTTGCTCCTCAGCAAGCTCCCGTTTCTTTTTCTTCTTGTTTTTGTCCAAGGCAAACTCTGCTCTGTAATGGAGAAGAAACAGTTCAAACCACAAATTCAGTCTGAAATGTTCTTGTGCAAATATGTTTGTAGCAATTTGGGATCTTTTAACAAATCAGCAAAATCAACAGAAACAGTTAGATCTTGAAAAATATTGGCGTCAAAATCATTTATTTATATCCAGATTGTTATTTCTTCACAAGCCTATCATGTTCAGACATGCCTGGCTGGTATTACTATTGGATCCAGATATTTTTCTGCATGTTGTCCCTTCCACGACTGGACAGCATCTCAAACAGGTGAAACCTGCAAACCAGTTTTACATGCGGCCGACAGACAAATACATTTATAAAAGCGGGTAACATGTCAAAATGAAAGTGTAGTTACTACTAACCTGAGTGATAGACTCATTTTTCAGCCTGTGATAATATTGATTGAATTTCGCAGCTTTGTTTCTTCCTCGTTTTTAATCAAACTAGAAAACAATAAAAAGTTTCAGAAATTATTGAAACGAAACAATAAGAAGGCAGTGTTTTTTGTTGTTGTTGTTGTTTTTTTTGTCCCATTCTTTTTACGTTGTCTTCGCGAAATGTGCCAAAAATGTGCACATTTGTACTAACCACCTTTTTTTTTTTCTTTAAATGAATTATTTCTTTATCCACCCGCGTAATGTTCATTTATTTACCATTCTAATTATCTTGAGTATCCTCTCATTTTCAAGCTCTGACAAACATAACCAAAAATTCTTGTGGAATAGCTGAGAAATTGCTCGTGACTCAAAGGGATTTCAATGCCAAAAAGAATGTGTCGATAAAAAGTTTACTGCCTCTGAAAAGTGTGTGGTTGGGGGGCGGGGTGCAGTGGCGGCTAATCCCGTAGGGGTCCTGAAGAAACTTTTTTAATGAGTAAATTTTGGATGTTGCAGGTTGCGAAACGGCCCATAACAGTCCGGGGGGGGGGGGGAGCTAATAATCTCTGCTGCTGTAGATTATAGGGATAGGGAAAGAAAGTCAAGGGGGGGGTAGGGGAATGAGCGATCCCTACGCTGGTGGTCTCAGCCTCTCCCTCTCCCCTCCAAGGCCAGTTATGGATGTTTTTATTTCATATATAATATGTTTATTATTTTTTTCACCTGAATTCATTTTTGTGTGTTGTTGACTTTTTTCTCAAGGTTCGTCCCACCTACTTGTACGTGGGCCTATGAATACCAAGATATAATATAAATAAATATAAAAATACAAAAAAAAAATCAGTCATAGGATTATTATGTGAAAGAGTCAATGGAGACAGCTCGTCATTTGAACAGAACATGCCTGAGAAAAGAATATTGCAGGGCAGTAATGTGCGAACAATTTTATCTTGTGTCTTATAAACGTTCCCCCAAACTGGTGGCGTTGTATGTGGCTGTGTAAAAATTTATTCAGAGAGTGCAGAGATTGTAAACACTGATTGGCTTCTGGAAGATATCAGTTGTCAGCTGAAGCCTGTACTCATGTGATAATAATTATGTGAAGTACTACTATCACCGCTATCACGCCGAATAACACTGTTACTACAGCAAAATCGCCTTCTCCCAAATACAGGTGACATCGAAGAGAAGACAACCGATGTAGGAATTCAGGAATATGTTTTGCTAGTTATCGAACTTTTTGTTTTGGCAGCCATTATTGAGCTAATCTTACACAACAAAAGGACTTTCTTTGGCCAGTTCGGACCCAAGGCTGCGCTGGCGAATGTGGGTCAGGAAAGTGACGAAGAGCATCCTGTAAGTAGAATCTAAATTATTGCATGATATTTCACTAGATTTATAGTTTCTTTGAAAATCATTGGAAGTTGCTTCTTGGCTTATAATATCGCGATGTCCTGGGAAGTGTGATAGTAGGATGCCAATAAACACGTTATAATGTTATCATGTTAGTGCGTTCCCCCTCTTGTGCAAAACTCGGGCAAGATTCGGTGCAATGGCCAGTTTTTACTTTAATGACATGAATGAGCCAACGGTTTCCCTTTGTACAAGGATGCCCAAATGGCGGTGAGACATGAGTCATGATGTTATTATACTAAGCACTCGTTTGCCATTGTCTACTAAATTCGGAGTTCACTGATGAGGTTTAGATTCTATATCCCTTCAATCGGCCATTCAAGTGAAATTGCCTGGACAGAAACCTGGGGCAAGAAGAGAAAGGGGGGACTTCGATTACGTCGCATGATTTTCTTACAATAATGAAATAGGCCTATTTCAAACGGGGGGAGGGGGTAGATCTATACAAATCCCCACAAAACAGTGACTTTAGGAGTGCCCATGTGCAGTCCGGTGTGCTCCTGGGGAAATATAGGCCCTACCTCTATAGAGGGATGTTCTTAATATTCGGAGCATGGCACAGTGATAAGCCCTAACTGCTGAGTAGGTCTACATTTATTTCAAAAGAGCAATCTGACAATACTGGCATGAGACACATTCGAATGTCTAAACCTTTTAACATCACCCTCCACCTGTTGGGTGTGGGCTGTTTTCTCATCATTTCACCGGTTGTCCGCAAGGTGCAGTCACTCGCACACCCGTTTATTGCACCACACATCACCTGGGATAACACGCTCTTTCATAGCATTTTATATATTACTGTTTTTCTCTTTTTTCTGTTTGTAAACATTCGATTGTCATCTTCTTTTAAAATATTTATAAGCTTTCCAATGATACCAAATTATATATAAAGCTAGCTTTTTATCAGAAGATTTTATTATTTTCAAAAACACCCCCAAAAATAGGACATAAATGCATAATAACCACTTGAACTCATGAATTCCCTACACTAACTTTTGTGGGTGTGGATGGGAACTCTTCTTAACCCATACCCTGCGCGCTACCCGTAAAGCCCGCTGCCCCGTCAGTGATCTTACTCATGGAGAATCTTATCTGGGGTCACTGACCCGAGCCGCTAGACGATGACCACATACGCTGTCCACGTGGTTCGGTTTTTATTGATCGGTATGAAAACATTCGCTGCTATGCCTTATCACGCTTGATAATGAATTAACCAGCAAAACCTTAGTCTGTCAGTCTCTAACCAATGATCTGACTTATGATTCCAAACTGACAGCTGTAGTTTTCGTGAGAACGAAGCATGATAACTAGCCACGCCCTCCCAAGCCCTACACAAATGGTTTCATCCTGATTGACACATACTAATAAACCAATGTGGGCATTTGGGACAAAGATTATTTCAGAGCTTGTTTCTGATTGGTTTTTAGATACAGACAACTCCAGATGGTGGTCAGCTTGTGAGAAAATGAGATAATATTGCAAATTTGTTGAGTAACAGTTTGCATGTCGATGTTACATCTTTTGAACGTGTGGGGAGAGCCTTTGAAAGCTTAGTCTTTGTGATTCCGACCAGTGGTTCACTGGTTAACATGTCCATGTCACAATGCGTTTGATTTAGAAGAGATACACTGAACAATAACACGGTGGTTACGCCTCAAAAAGGTCAGTGACCCGACACCTGAAAATAGGGCTTGCGCATGGCACGGTCAGCTTGACCGGGGCGACTTTTGCCGCCCATGCGGCGTGAGCGCTTGCAAGTCAATACCGACTATTGCCGCCCCGCGCAGGGTGAGGGTTAACACTATCCTGTCTGAAATTTAAAATTAGATGTAGTTCAAAGATGTTTTTTCTTTCCTTCAGTACAATAAATGCAAGATAATACATTACATTAAAGTAAAGGAAAATCAATGAACCAGGATGGGATTCAGTATTTCGAGAAGTTGATCCTGAAGGTATTACGACTATTAGTGTTAAAAATTCAGCATCCACTCGAGCCGAATATTTGGCTTCCTAGCGGATGAGTTAAAGAAGGCATTTTCAGTGGGCATGCAAGAGCCGTGATCCCCGTGATGTGAAAAGGTTAACTCCCAAGCTGCGCGCATGGTAAAATCCCGCTGACTGGGCCAGTGACCAAATTCAATAGGGAATTTTATATGGGTCAACACAGTACAGCTGTGCATGTGGTTATGTTTTGGACAGCATGAAAACATTTCGATTTCTGTGATGCCTTATCTCACACTTGATTATGAATTAAACAGTGAAACCTTTGTCTCCTAAGTCTCTAACCAATGATCTGTACCAAACTGACAACTACAGTTTTCTTGTCAACGAAGTGAAACCTAGCCCATACCCTGCAATCCCTAAACAGATGGTTTCATCCAGAGTGGCAATATTAATTAGTCAACATAATTGCAGAGCTTACAAACTTGTGTGTGATTGGTTCCTAGACACAGACAACTCTGACTGACAATCAGTTGAGAAGAAAGTTAGATAATAATTGCAAATTTGTTGAGCAATAGTTGAATAGTTCACAAGTTGATGTTCCGCAAATTTTGAAGGTGTAGGAAGAACCCTTTAATAGCTTAGTCTTTGTGATTCCGATCAGTGGTTCATTGGTAACAACTAACATGTTATAGTTATTGTCACAATGCCTTTGATTTAGAAGAGACAGAGTGAGCAATAAGATGGACATTGACCTGACTCAAACTCAAAGAGGACATTGACTTGAATCATGAAATCACGCCTTCCATTGTGCAAGGGTCGGCTTGACCACTTGTATTTTCATTGTGTGTGCAGCAGACACTTTGAAACGCATCATTGTGACGGCATGCCTATTGCAGCATGAGAGTTAACTTTCCAACAGAAATACTCAGGCGGGCAGGCATGCTTATCTGAGAGAAGCTTTCCTTTAAATCTAAGGTGGATCTCAGCCTCAGGGCGTTTACATCGCTGTGAAATTGTAAAAAATACCAGAAATAAAATAAAGGAAGAAGACTGTCCGCTACGGCTAGGAATGTGCCCACACTGCTCATCAGGGCATCACTACCAGCTGATGGCAAGAAAGACTCCCCTTGTGCAATCTCATTTAGAATTAATAGAAAGCATGCATAGCATGTTTATTAAATATAAATTATTATTAGGTGGATTTCATGTCAGTTGTCATGCCCCGCATTCCACTGATTATTACTGATAATAATATTAGTAGATTTAATTCTTTGCTAAATAACTGTCCCTAGTCCCAATCATTTTTAAACTGTGCAGCCATTGTAGGAGTTGACAATTTGAATGAAACTATTTTTTTCAGCAACCATTTCAGTCAATGACCTATCTTCTCTGCACCTGTTTGTCATTTAAATCAAACGCTATAAGCATAATGATAGTATCGTAAGTCTCATTTTGACAAGCCGCCACCTGGCATTGAAACATAACCAAAGTCATAACATGTGTGTATGATTGATTTAATTCGCCTGAAAGACATAATGGATGAATCTAGGATGTCGATTTTTTAAAGGCAAAGTCAAGGCTTTGACCCAGATTTACTCTGTAGAAATGACCACTTATGGTAAAAGTTTCAAAGGGAAATCTTTCACTTTTCTGTGAACATTTTTTGGTAAATTTATATGGGTCAGTGATACTTGTGATCAGTTTCTTCCATATTTAAGTGATTTCACCATCATCATTTAAGTCATGCCTTGTCCACTCATCCTGATACTTAATTCCATTCATTCAAAACTATAATCCCAAATTGTAATCGTAGTCCTATGAATCTTAGTCATATACAATCACATCCTGTGAAATGCTGGTTATTATGACAAGGACCTACAATAGTACAATCCTTACACTCCCATACATGTTTGTGAAAAAATCCTTTTGTGCAACTGACTTTATAATATTAACAAGGAGGGTAATTACTTAAAAAGTTACAGAACATGATAGGTGATTGGTACACATTCAGAATAATGAATTTAAATTTTAATGGAGGTACATCAGATCTGGGGCACCAACACGTTTATAGACCTGTTATTTAATAAATTTGTAACATAATACCATTCAGCTCGGTTTAGTAATTCTGAAGAATGTATTTTATAGTTATGTCAGCTGCTTGTAAAGGAGGACACTCAAGACATTGAATTTAAAGATAATTTTGAGAGGACAGATGGATGTAGATTATTGTGATGATGAATAGCTTCAGTCAGAAGCAGGAAAATTCATATATACATTGTTTGTCCAGACAGCAAGTTTTCTTGCATGATCTTCGATTGAAGAAAGAAATGGAGCCGTAACTGAGTGGGCAGGAAGAGAAGATGAAGAATCGAGGTCTCACTTTTGTAATCCAAAAAAATTACGCTTGTTTTTAGAGAATTTACTTTGGATTTCTTTAAAGAATTATGATTACCACACATACTACACACAGTATCCCATATGGTTCTATTTTGATATAAAAATACTTGATGGTTCTCATTTTTTATGATATTTTGCCAGTAAAATTACAGTCACTAAAGTATTTTTTTAATCATGGGTTTCATGGCAGTAAAGTTTTAATGCAAGATTTCTGTAAACCGTCATTAGGAATAATAATGATAATCAGACCAAAGTTCCTTTGCAGGTGTGACTCATTTTTTCATTGTTTGTTTTTTAAGATTTGTGAGTACATTTTTAAAGACTTCAAGCAACATACATTTCATTTCCAGCCGGTTGCCTCTGTTGTTTGAAATTTTTGTCTTTCGCATGAACCTGCTTTTTGTTTAGGCAAAGCAACTCAATAATTAATGGGTTCAGGTGTGATCGCAACATTCAAAAAAAAAAAATAACAGAAAAACGGAAAAGAAAGGGGAAAGATTACATATTCCTTCACAATCAATCATTGTCCCGGAAAGAGAAAGATAGATAGACAGGTTCATGCGGCTCTGTTTTGTTCATATTATGTCAAAATGTGTGTATGCATATAAAAATTCTCTCTCAGAGAAGAGAAATAGCAAAATTATTATTTTCTGTGTTAAGAAGCCCAACCAAGCTGTCCCATTCATGCTCTTTCATGGTGATTTTATTTATATGTATTCAGCTGGCAACAGATTTATAATGCTTATGGAGGGACAGATTGTATGTTATTACAAAGCAAGAAGTGACAACTACCATTGTACTTGTTGCTGCATAAACGCACGCAGTCTGTGTTTATCTGGTACCTCTGAACTCTGTCCCACTTGGCCGACCCTGTTGGTGGTTGCCAGCAATGACTCGACAGAAACCAAACGCGCTGTCAAACAGCTGATCAGGTCATGAATGTACAGTCCCGGACCTGGGTTGGTAAACACACGAGCAGAAGAGGAGAGGCGAGACATTTAATATATATGTTACCGTATTGTACAGTAGGTACACAATCAGAAGAGACTGTCGCTGTATCTGCATGGATCGAGTGTTTATACAGTGTAATACAATCACAAACCTTATATAACTTCGTTCAGATAAAGGAATATACTACACACGGGTTTTAGTATAATAGTGCAAACAACATTCCTCCACGATTTTACGAACCCGTGAGTATAACATTAACAGGAAATTTTCTTTTCATGTGTCTCGCGTGTTGGCATAAAATAATTATAGATACTGTATTATGTTGGTAGGTGCGTTCTACTACTGTGTCTGCAGCCAAGGCGTAAATTATTGACAAGATGCACCAAAGTAGACATAAAAAAGTTTATTTGAAATTCTGCGACATCTCGATTCACGTGCACTTGTATTATTATATTTAAACGTGATTTGTTTGGATTTTATGATTTCGCCGTGAGAAAAAAAATCCGATAAGCTCTGATCTTTTGTAATATGATTTCTCTAGCTCCGGAGACAAAACAACGCATTGTTATGCGTTAATTAACACACTAATTGATGTGTTCGCTCATTTCTTTCCCAAGATATTGCACAAGGACAGGAGATAGATTGTTTTTCAGTGACATTCACACAAACACGTAAGACACCCCAAACAAACAAACAAGCAAGCAAACTGATTTTTCGGGTACTTTATTGACACTTTTATGTACCAAGCAAGCCCCATCCTCATACTCCTACCGTTATCATATTGTGTTGGTTGAAAACATGCGATTTGTCTCTCTGTCTGTCTGTCTGCCCCCCCCCCCTCTCTCTCTCTCTCTCTCTCTCTCTCTCTCTCTCTCTCTCTCTCTCTCTCTCTCTCTCTCTTTCTCTCTCTCTCTATAACACGCACAACATTCACACTTCCTCCTTCTTCCCTTTTCCTCACTGTCACTTTTTTGTTGTTGCTGTGTTTGCCAGTTTAACGTCTGGTTGTACATGAACGTGCATTTTGTGCCTTTGCGAGAAAATTATTGAAGTTTGGTCGGCAAAAGAGCTCAAACGCATTATAAAACATTACGTCACAAAAATATCTCGAAGGTTTTTAACCAACTGGAGTGACACTTATACATATGAAATTTAGGAATGGGAGAACCACTTTCATTACAAAACCTCAAAATCGGCAAAATGGCGCAGACAATAATATGGCAAATACCCATCGTTTTACACCTCCGTCTTTTCATCCTTCACATTGCTATATGCCGCAACAGTCTGTCACCCGTGACAAACGAACCCTGCTGTTGAATGGGTTCATGCCAGAGATAACGTAATGATTCTGTTTACTAGGATATGTGGCCGTTATCGGCGCTCGCTAAATGAATGGGCTCGCCTCAGTCCTTGTAGAAGCGGCAGTGATTTTGCGAGGTTCGCTGTGTCATACCTGCCGTTTCTCAGTTGTTGACATTTGCCAGTCATTTCAGGATGCAATGGCATTTTTTACGAAACAGCTGAAGAAATAATTTGAACTTTGGCCATATTTCATTGAGTCAATTGTATACTGTTGCAAATAAATACCGTGTTCGGATGCTTTTTTTGTGTAATTTTTTTTTTTTATAATTTACTGCCATACACCTGGACTCCAAAACGCAATTACATGTATAGTATATGCCAATGCAGTTCTGGTTTACTGAAATACGTTTACGCACCCCTCTCCGTTCATAAAAGAATTTCCATTTAAATGTCCATTATATATATTTTAGAGTTAATGCACAGAGAATCAAGCATGGCGTTCCTTACAAAACTTTAAAATTTTGTCAGTAAATAAACTGCAGGTTTAAATAACAGCACCAGTGGATGGATCATCTAACGGTCACGAACAGTAACAAACAGTGCATACCAAGACAGTTTATAAGTAGAGGTAGTGATACATGTGTGCAATTTATTGGACATTCGCAATAAATAAAAAAAACTCTCTCTCTTCTTCCCCCCCCCCCCCCGATTATTTTGCTGAAAATTCAAGTGTAGATCATTGACCTTAAGCTTTACGCACTATACCCACAAGGGTTAACAGTATGTCTTCGGAATTCAGAATGTGTAATGCATTCGCGTGCGTCGTCCAGTCAGTAACTATTGAGTAAGATGTTTTTAATCCTTATCCCACCATACTTCGAGCATGAAGTTAACAGCTTACTTCACTATACCGCCAACGGCTCGTATTAAACGATGTCAGCTGATATGCATGGCAGAGCCATAATGTTCTAATTTGTACCATTCATTTTCAGAGGTCACTATTGTGCTGTGCCGTTTTCATAATGATGCGATTCTCGTATAATTAGCCTGAGAAGCAGTGTAGTAATTATTATTAGCGTTGAACGACATTATAGACACATTTTCTGCCGAATCAAAGGGGGTCAGTCGTATCGATGCATTCAGAGACATGAGTTACAAGTGCTGTAGGAAGCCGCGTCTTTATCAAGTGGGAGTTTCGGCCCGCCTGCCTTGAGCACAGTGGTGTGGTTACGTAACAGTATCGGAGTCGTATTTAATGTGATTATACAACCTATTGGGTCAGATGGGATTCTCTGTAGCCTTACTTGGTGATTTTTATAATAATGTAGGTCGCCGGTTTTACTGGAACTTGCTAGAGTTAGTAGTCAGCCTTAGAACGATATGGTTCTAACTCCATTCTATCAATTTTTTAGAAGTTCATGATTCGAGTTTCATGTGCTCATACGTTTTAGAGACGCACGACCTTTTGTCTTCTTTTTTAGGAATGCTTGCACAAATTACACGCCGAATTCGCTTGATATTTGTACACACAATGGAGAAGGCCTGTAGAAGTAGTGTGTAGTGTGTAACTCACTTCAGCCAAAAAAGTGAAGATAGAACCCTGTCATTGTAAGGGGACACAGTGTCGTTTGGTTCGGCGCTAGTGATCCTCTGTAGAGTGGGATAACTGCACCGGTGGTCTCTGATGTGGAGGAGTGGCGAAGGGGGTCATTGCTTCTGCTATGGTCCTGAGATCGTTGGCGGGAATTGTTTTTGTCACTGCACCGGAAAAGCTCTACCAAAAAACCCGAGTAAAACAGTGTGATGTAACATGATTCATTGTAATTAATAAAGTTGGGAAAGGGAGAGGCCATATAGTACCGCAATTGATCACTCGTAGTTAGTATTTGAAACAATCGGCAGAAACATGGAAAAAGAGAGATGGGGAGGGGTGAATACCTGTGAACATGCATAGTTCGAACAGTGTCTCTGTAAACAGACGAAACTTACACCTATGAAAACAAAAACAAAACAAAAAACTGCCGACAGACCACAAAATTATGTGATACTGTGCATAAAAATGTCGACAACCAAAACCCTCATTACTTTGAGCACTTTCCGTGCTTGTACATTCCAGCGTATGGGTATGCGACACAAGAGCAGGATATGATATTACAGTATCTTGGTTGTGTTTGCTCAGTATAGCCCTTGTAGTCAGAGGCCAGATTACCTGTGTCATTGCTGTCTATCTAGTCTGTGTACCACAGACCAGATGACTTGCACAATTTTGCATGGTTTTATAAATTATGCTTTACTAGTGCAATAGACCTTGCAATTTTATCTCTTTTATGTTATGTAATAATTATGACACTTTTTTTCCCCCTTCACAGGTGGGCCAGTGAAGTATTGGCAGTTACAGAAGGGAAGCCAGATCGTTGAAGTCTTCCGTTTTGCAGTTGACAATGTGATTGTGTGCCTTTTTGCATGACAGGACAATCACACATTGTGGCAATCAGCATTTCTTATTGACATATAGTCCATAGACAATCCAAGTGTCCAAGTGCTTTATCTCCTGTTGATCAAGTGCCTTAAATTTTAGTAGTGCTTTCTTCACTGCTAAGTAAAGTGGATGTTGTTACCTAAGAGTTCATGGGAATAAGCAATTCCAGAGAAATTTCCAGAATGAGCGGCAGTGATCAAGACTCGGAAACAGAGCCTCACAGAATATTGCGGTCCACATCTCGAGGGGATGTAGATGATGAGGAGCCTGATCTGCCGTCCATTGTGGCGTATCTCATTCGAAGGTAGACCTGTGGTCCGTAAACATTCTCGTCCTGTGTTCAGTTGTTTTTCAGGCCCTCCCTCAAAGCGGTTGTTGTGACATTTTCCTATACGGCCAGCGTGCGGCCCAATATAGCTTTGCTTATATCAGGACAAGTCAAAGCTGTTGATCGAAGCGAGTGTGTTGTCCCTAGTGCGTCATATCAGCTGCATGACCCCACCGTTGGTCCAGGTCAACACCAGCACTCATGGGAGCCCAGTGCTGCAAGGGTATCAGGTTCGATTCATGTCTTATTTATCTTCAGTACTATTTCTGCTTTAGTGTTCATCTCAACCAACCAGGAATGCTCCAGCTCAAGGGGATTTGCTGTATAATATAGGTTGTCATGATGGCCATTGAAAGGTACAAAAAATATTAAATTAATAAAAGCTGTATTGTGATAGATAGGAAAAGTAAAAATTTGCATTTGATTTTTAAACAGTATGAAATATTTCCCGGTTTCTTAAAAAATTAAAATAATAAAAAAAAAAAAAAAAAAAACATCTGAAGTACTAAAGTTATGGTGAAGAGAAAAATTGTAATTGTCATTGTTCATCACAAGGAAATATGCAGTGAACTCTCCCTAATGAAGCTCGGAACAGGAGGAGGTGGGTGAATCAAATATTGAGAACTTAGGCTCTGGCATGAGTGACGAAGTTGAAGAAAACCCTTGAGGTCACTGAACTGAAAAGAGATGGGAGTGGGAGTCTTTTCTTCTCCTTTTTTTCTACCCAATTTTAGTGACTAACTAATATATACTAACAAATTACACAATTAAAATAGGAGACGAACATCCCAGTGAAAAAGGGTGTGAAATGGGATTTTTTTTAAATTGCGGCAACTCAAACTGGTTGACATTCATTGTAATGTCACTTGCAAGGCATTCCTTTAGGGTGGCTTAGAGGATTCATCTATTTCCTAAAAATTTAGAATTTAAAGGAAATTTGACATTTCCTAACCATTCAGAATTTTGGGAAATGCAGGGTTCTGCACAAACGTACACTTCACAGACTGCGAATAGTTTTAGCTAATTGTGGACCTTGGTTTCAAAGCTCTTGACCTCATTGAAAGCCCTTCACATGGATAACAAATGAAATACCAGATTACATTCACCTGGTATTTGGAAAACAGAGTGCATTACTTGGATACTGTGCTTAGGCGGGTCTTCTTGCCACAATGAACCCATCAGACTTTTAATGTGAGTCAAAGGAGCTAATAAGGGCTATGGCTGGGGGGGTTGAAATGGTAGTTACAATAGTCTTTTTCAAAGTTTTTCTGCATCCTGGCACCATTCCTCAGTATTATTAAAGGGCAAAGTTTTGTGGTTAAAGTTTGGTTAATGTGGTTGACATTTGTGGTTACACTGATAGTTATCTTATCATTGCTGTTTATTGTGTTTCTGTGTTTGATTTATTGAGGCTGAAGGACACTGTTGTATTACATTTCTTTGTTGAGATAAATGTCCATTTTAAAACCCTTTTTGGATATTTTTGTCAAGTGTTTGTTCAAGTCAAGAATTTGTCCTGCCATTAATAATGCACCATTGTTAAAATATATTGTTTGACAAGTGAAGCAGTGAATGGAAATTAAGTGTATCACTGTCTAGCAAGTATTTTTGTTTGTTTGTTTTTTGTAAACAGTTTACCAGTTTCATTACTCTTTCAAACAGCATTGTTGTAGCAGTTTTATGTTTAAAATCAAATCCACTGATTAATAAAAAAAGTTTTCAAGTGTATATGGTTTGTCCATCCATCCAATGCCATATTTCTCTATATGAAAATCCATAGATTACAACCCACTGAGTAATCCTAGAATTTCACCATAGTGAGAAATGGATTCTAATATATATTATATCTGCCCATTTTGTCTGCAGATTATGACAACATTGTACGTGTATTTGAGTTGACTCTTAATTTTGCTAGTTAAGACTGTCCTCTCTTCCCCATCCCTTCCTTTCTTTCTCATACCATAGTAGGGTGAAGATAACCTCATCAATTATTCTCCAATTGTCTGTGACTACAATTTGCATGGAGATGAATGTCACTCAAACAAGCCTGGCACCCAGTTACACATAGGTGTAAACAGCGTTCGTACGCCTATAAATGTATTATGAAATTTCTGGAACACCTATGGAATTTACGATTTCAGATTCCATATGTGTAAATTCAAAATATATAATTGTATATGAAGAGTCCACTTGAAAAATGGGTTAAGTCACAATGTAGAAATTCTGGGCGATTGGCCCCAGGCTGAAGCCAATATTCCGTTGTACTCTTTGTCAGAAATGGGTGGGTGCCATGGACCGAGCAGTCTTCTCTAGCAAGCGGGCATCATATGTAAGAACCTTTTCTGTGTCCATGGTTATTATGTGGCACAAGGTTCTCCACCCCAAGCCCAAAGACCCTTTTTCTTCCTCCACCCCTTAATCCTCTAAGCCTGGCGGCAGTTAAGTATCTCCGGGTATTTTGAATATTAAGATTATATGAACATTTCTCATTAAGGTTTGCCGATGTGAATGCTGTTCAGTTTGTGCATTGAAATTATATTGATTTTTATATTGCTGTCATATTACAACACATTATGTGTTAAATGCATTTTTTCCGTGTTCAGTGGTTTTGAGTTCTTTTTTTGTGTGCGTTGAATTATTGATGTGCATGTATTATCATATGCCAGTTTGTAAATGTTTTTACTGTTTCCCTTTTTTTTTTCCAGTTCCTGTTCTTATCAGCTTTCAGTTCCAAATGATCATTTCTCAGTGAGAAGTATTTAAAGATCTTAAGCTATTATAGATTTCATTTCACCAGTGTTAGTCCAGGTGGACATCTGAGCACTGATTTTAATTGGCTGACTGGTTGGATGGTGACGCCACGACTTGAACTGAGTTGAAGTTTCAATGAGGTCCTTTAGTTGGCTGGTGTGTGGGACTTCAGTGAAACTAGATGTTGTGGCGTCACCATCTATCTAGACGGTGTATCAAAATCAGTAGGTGCCTGCTTAGGTTTCCACTATGAAATACAAACAAAATTACTGAGCTGCTAATGTGACTTAAATCAGCATATTTCTGCAAGACATCCCAGTTTTTTTTTGTTTCTTTTTTTTTTTTTTTTTTTGGTAGACACTTAAGATTCATGCTTATTATTGATATTAACGTGGATAGTTGCTAATCAAGTACTATCTTTAAACTATGAAATTCCTGGTACAGTATATGTAATGTAAAATTTAACCCTGCATCATGCAGTGATTATGTTCTTTTGTTATCTCTTCCACAGCGGCCAGATCCGCTTCATTAGCCACGACAATGATGACTCAGATACTTCTTCAGAGGAAGAATTTGTGACACCACCGTCAAGGGCACCAGTTGGTAAATTATCATTTTTACTGTTGTGATTACTTTTTTTTTTTCCACATTATTGTTGTCAGTTTGTTGTTTCCTAGTGCCAGAAACAGGGATGAGACTGGTCTGTAAATTTCCTGATTTCCAGATCTTTATTTTTTTTTTTTTCCTTAGCAAACATTACTTTGTTTGTTGTCAGTTACATTGGCCTGTATATAATGCATATTGTGGAGCATTAAATGCTTTTGAGGAGAGACCAGGTGTTAATCATGAAGCAATGAAAAAAAAGAAGAATGAAGGAGGGATTTTCGTTAGGGAATTTGTGAAAATGTGTGCAAAAATCAAGTAATCCCATTTAGTATTATGTATTCAGATTTATAGGAATTGAAGAAATGAAACTTGCTGTTGATATTATTTTTCATTTATGTGATCTGCTAATTGATAGTTGGGATATTTTTTGAAGGAAGCCAGTAGAATTGTGATTCAAGAATGATTCAGAGAATATGATATAAATATTATATTTAATACATCCATGCTGAGACACTGTCATTTTTTAATACTGATACAAGAAAAAAAAAAGGGTATCCCTGCATTTTAAATGTTGTAAGTCAGCATTCATATTACTCTGAGAAATTAAAGTTTATTTTTCCTTTTCATATTGTCATTTTGGTGGAATGGAGAGACGATTAAATATCATATCTCTTGTGCCTTGTTTTGTTTTGCAGTGGACACCAATCCAGATGTCAAAACCTTACAGGTAAGTAAAGTGTAAGGTCGGGCAATGAGCTCCGTGCGTGTTGTGGATTCAAAGTGATAATACAGTTTTTTATTAAAGGAAAATTGGTTTGCACAATAAGATTTAAATATTGAATCATAACAATAATAATAATAATAATGGATGGCATTTATATAGCGCATATCCCCGGACATTAAAAAAATACTCTATCTATGCGCTTTACAGGAGCAACAAGTCAAAATATATGGGTAAACAATTACAGACAATCAAACATGGTACTGTTAATTAAAATAGAAGGGGCATACACAAACACCCTTATAAAAGCTCACACACACAACTCACATTGATACACACATAATAATAATATAAATAGCTTTTACAATATTAATAGTTCTAGTTTACCTCTTCTGATGCACGTTTACAAGGTTTGAATTCCTCATATTTTGTCAATATTTCTCATTTTATGTACAATATATTTCTTTTATTGTCATTTTTTTTTTGTCATTAAACTCCATTGTATTTTGTAGACTACCACATATTTTCAGGTTTTAACAATTAGAAAGGGCAGTGTTATCAAGCCATCACAAAATCCATACTCAGTTTCAGCCTCATTCTGACCATGACAGCCAGTATTTGTAGTGACAGTCTACACTCACAGTTTTCCAGTTGGAAAATATAAGACTGTGACGGAAGATCGTTGTGGCAAAATTTTGTCCAGCATCACATTCGCTACATGCAAAGGGTGTGATTCAGAATTGAAATTTGCCTGAGATAATATCATTTGTCATCTGCCAATCATAATTTCTGAACATACGTTGACCCACTGAGTTCTTGTGTTATTTCACAAATTGGAGCAGGAAACACATTGTCCAGAATCGCATTGGAGACCACGCCCTTTTGATACTATTTCCTGTATTTTTTGTGTCTTGTATGAGTTTGATTTCATTTATTACCCTTTTTGTCAACAGAAAAGTGATATTTTTGCACAAGTGATGCAATCATCGGGTAGATGGTCAGACACACGATGGCTGATTCATAATAAACCCACATTGCCAAATATGATGGCTAAGGTGAGTAGACAGTGTTGGATAGTGGTCCATCAAATGAGTGGGAGAGGATGTAAAAGGTAGTCTGATGTGCTGCATGCTGATGAGTGATGCAGGTGGTGAATTTGCTTAGCTTCAGATGGTTGGTAATGAAGTTTAAATGTCAGTGTTTTCTTTGGAAGATAACTGCTTTAACACATACAGCTCTTTCTTCAGTAAGTGCAAAACCTGTTTGATTCTACAAGTAGGAAATAATATTACAAAATATGTCAGGTTTTTTTGTGAGTGTGTGTGTTTGTCTGTTTCAGGAAATTTATTCTTTGATATAGCTTAAATGAGATACTGTGCATTGAAATTTCGATGTACTAATGTATGCTATTGGAATCGTTGAAATTTAGATATATATATAACTAATGTATACAATTGGAATTTCATAACTGCTCTCTAGATAGCCAAATAGTAAGAGGCAATAGTAGTGCTGTATGTTCCATTGTTTGTTTATTTTCAGCGACAATTGGGTATAAACAGACAACAACAGTTTACGCAAGGGGATCGATGTGTTGTTGGATCTAAGTAAGAGATCACTCATGAAGATCATGTGGGGAAAAACAATCGTAGTCACAAAAATGTGAAATTGAGAAAATTGATTTTTAAAGTGGCAACAAAAAAAGTGATTCGCTAATATTTTGTGATGGTAGTTCTTTTTTCAAATTTTAGTCTGGCAAAGACAAGACTGCTGAAATAAGCTTTGTACATATCTTTGTTTAGTTGTTGGAACCTCTTTTTAAATTGATTTTTGGGCAAATTCAATTTTTTTTTTTTTAATGATATCTACAACATAAGATACCTCAGATGCACCTGAAAAAACAAGAAACTTCAACTTAATGGTGGAGAAAGGCGATGACATGATGTAAATCCATGTTATAACCTCGGTAAAGTTCAGCTGGGTGAATGTCGGTGCTTGAACCTTGGTGAAATAATGAAAACTAGTAAAAATGATCAGTTTTTTTTTCCGTCTCTTGTAAAGTTCTGATTTTAGCTTTAACGAGGACCCAACAGTGGAGGAAGACATAATTATGTAAGGGGGATATAGGTGAAGGTCACTTTTTGTGTCCGTTTGTTTCACCCCAGTGGTCTTCATACATTTTGTTCACCAGTGGTGTAATCTAATGATCTTGGAATTCTTTAAACTGCCCGCCAATTACATTTATATATATGTTGAATCAACTTTGAACAAAGCTGCATCAAATTGTGAAGATGTAGCCAATGGGAATATAAATGGGAAAACCTCTTGCATGTTTAGTTGATTTTCAGTGTAAGTGACTGACCATTTATATTGCATGATTTTAATTTTTTTTTTTTTTACAGAACTGAAAAAATTGCTCGGATGGCAGTATATTTTCGCCCCATTTTGTACTTTGGAAACCTTTCTCAGCAAAGGTGAATAGATATGCACTAAGCAGAAGGGTTAACTGTTATGTATCAGAAAGAAATAATTTTTGATGCGTTCGTTTTGCCTTTCAGGTTTCTCCCTAATAGAATGAAAGAGTTGGCATCGTACCAAAACAAAGCTTTCTGTGGAATTTTCTCAGACAATGGTGATGTCTTCCTATCAGCTTGTCAGGGTAAGCACAGTTGGTATCATCTGTTCCAGCAGATAGGACTCTTCTAAATGAATGTGATTTTGAGAAACTAGTAGTCATGGAGAGTTTGACTTGCTTTATGAAGGCCCATGTTTATATGGTAGCTTTTGCTAGAGGGTTTTTTATGTGACAGGAAACACTTTTCTGCATTGTGAGGGGGAATCTTTCTCAATTTTTCATATCCAAATGGATGGCAGTTATTCATATTCTGCAATCTGAAGATCTTGTGGTGGCCTCCTAACTTTTAATATTGAAATACCCTGAGCATCATCAAGATTTCATATGATATGGTAAGATAAGATAAGAATCACTTTATTATCCCATGAGGGAAATTCTCTTTCATAGAGATTTTAAGAGCACATACATGGCATACGCACTCTACGCATCATTACATAAACATATCATAACTCAGTAAACTCAGTGACAGGCATATTACATGAAGTAACATGGGAAAGAACCTTTGTGAAGCAGGGCACACATCTAGCTATAATGTCTTGTTGAGGCAACTTGCTGGTGGTGAAAATGATCTTTTGTATCTTCTCTGTATACACAGTCTTCTAAATGAAATTTACAGGTGGGGCTTACAAAAAACTGTCGCTGGGAATTTTATTTGTGTTTCCTTCACTGTGGGTTACTGGACTTCATTTGATAAAGGGTTTGAAGTAGAAGAATCAGTTTTCTAGTAGAGATTATGCAAATGGTTTAAGTTCCTGAATTGCTTTCTACTGTATTTCAGACCAAAACCTACGTGTTTATCACACCAACAATAACAGATTTAAACAGTATAAATGTATCCGAGCCAGGGATGTAGGATGGAGTGTGTTGGATACAGCTTTCAGGTATATGTAGAACAGTTGCTCTGTGAATTAGCTCAGTTTGATGCAAAGCTGTTTGTTGTTTACTTCTATTTTGTCTACCATGCATGCCCTTGTTTTTTGGTTTTTTAAAATTATATTTGTGATATTTTATATTTCTTATTTATGCTTTCCGTTGTAAAGGCAATGGCCACTCCTTTTTCGTAGCTTATCTTGTTTCCCTTTTTAATTTGTCTTAAAGTTTTAACTTTTGAGGTCAGACTTCATGCTGACTAATTTGTGGGTACCTGCCCCTTAGGTGTTTTTGTACCTCATCATTACCCAGCAAGAAAGTTTCTTTTCTCTTGCTATTATCCCATGTTGACCCCCAAGTGTGCTGGGTCAGTTTGACTTGCTCTTGTATTGACTTGTTTTTTCTGTATCATTCTGTTTCAGTCCGGATGGTCTCTATGCAGCATACTCAAGCTGGTCCGATTGTAGTAAGTGAATTTTCTTCCCACTTCTATAAGATGTTTTCACAGAGTGGTGCAATTTGTAGACTGGGAAAAATGTCATAATTTAGAGCAGTGTTTCTCAAGGTGGAGCATGGCAATATTTTGGTGGGGCCTGGGACTTCAGAATAGGGCTTATATAATAAATGAATTTTTCATAGAAATCTTAATTTCATAGTGTATTTTATCTAAACTGTGCAGGTAAATTATTGTTTGTTTATGTCGTGTTGGTGGTTTCCTTCTTTGGCTCGGATTAAAATATCAAACTTAACAGATGCACAACTTCAATGGTTATGTACAACTTAGCGGGTTGTATGTGTTCTTGGGCGCTTGACCAATCATGGTGGGGCGCACGTTTGTTTTTTAAAATGGTAGTGGGGCGTGGGCAAAAAAAAAGTTCAGAAACTCTGATTAGACTAGAACAACAATCACCGACTGGGTTTTAGCAATAGATAGGGTCATATCATAGGTGGCTTTATTTTAGTAATCATGTACATGTTATTGTCATACATAGATCTTCACAGGTAATAATTTCTGATATTGATCCCTGCTCCTAATATTAGGTATTCAAATGTAGATTTGCATTTAGTTCTTAATCCAGTTGTTTCAGATGTGAGGCTTTCATATGCAGTGTCATTGTTTGAAGAACTGTTGACATGGAGTTGCAACCTACACTTCAACTGGATATTATTTTTATCTCCAGGGACCTTTATTTTACTTCAGTCCTGAAAACCCTCCTCTGCCATGGGAATATTTCCTAAGATATAAGTAGAGAGGGGTATGCCACTTTTTAAAAAATCATGAAACTATGCTAGTGTGATAAGCAAGAATTTGGAAAGGATCTACTTAATATAGTCTCTTCATATTTTTGAGATTGATTGAAAGTGTAAAAAGGTGCGGTAAGCTTTTTCTCCCAATGAAAATGTTCAAACCGTATTGTTTATCGCACTGACCTACTTTTAACACAATGCTAAGCCCTGTATCCATCAATGCGGTTGAGCAGTCGTGATTCCTTATACTATACCTATCCTCAGATATTTCCTTTATCTTCCATGCCGTAGGGTTAAGTCTGAAAACTTCCCAATGATTTGAAATCATCATTTTGATTGTCAAACTTATCCTGGTTATAAGTCTACTGAATATTCTTTGCAATTGTTCTCCACTCCACCTTTCAGTTCATCTATGCAGCATCTATGGTGATCACGATGTCCACGAGGCCTTACAGTTTGATCCAGGCGAACACAGTTTTTGTATATTTTCACTCATGTTTTCTTCAGACAACAAGGAAATCTTAGGGGGGTAAGTTGATAATGATTGGTTGATTCTTGGGATATTGATGTTGATTCTTTTGGCTGGTCATTTGTTGCCCCTGTAAAGGTTTATTATATCTTTTTACAGAAATTTAGCTAAGGCCCTAATATGGCATAAGAAAGTGTATTCTATTATTCATACAAAAATCATGTAGGTGTTTCACCCTTAGGAGTAGATTTTAAAGTGCTAAAAAGTTGTTCTAATCTGTACTTTGACAAAAACGGAATTATCCTGGTCATATTGGAAGAATGAAAGACAACAGATGGACAAGGCCTTGCACTGAATGGAGGCCCAGAAAAGGAAAGGGAACAAGAGGATGCTGTGAGAAATGATGGAGGGATGGTATTGTGCAGACAGGTGGCAGGCAAGGACAACGCAGACGAAAAATGGAATAGTAGAGATCATTGGTGCAGATGTACATCCTGCAATGGATGGATGAGGCTTTACAAAAATGAAAAGTTGTAACACTTTCTAACTGCAAAACTTCATGAGTGATTTTCTCAAAAAGCACTGATACGGAGATAGAATAAAACAGTACCAAAGCAACCCATTTTTATTGGTCTTAATAAGTATTTCTTGTAAAACACATTACGGAAAACAACATTTGATTTACCTATCTTGTCTGGCTGAAGTTGACTCATTTATGTCGAGTACAGTTTTTCAAACGAGGACTTTTTATGCTGGTATTTTCCCAAAATTTTTATGTCTTTTTTTTTTTCAGTAATTTTTATTCCATTGTGTGTATGATTTGTCTGTCTCATTATAAGCTGTGCCCTTTTCTGTAAGGTTCGGGTAGTTCTTCACCAAGAGCACTGTACTTAATTCAGACTGTAGAATTCTTCTGAATGTCCGACTCACAGGATAATGAGGGAAATAATAAAGATTTTTTCAGCTTAAGGAAGTCACACAGTATTTTTCAAAATAAACCAAATTGGCAAGGGGATTTCTTCTTTAGTCAGTGTAGATTCACATTTCTGTAAGATGAAAATGAGTTAAGATATCAAAAGATTTTGAATGGAGGTTGCAAAGTGATATTTCACTTTTCATTATTTCAGGGCCAATGATGGACATTTGTATGTATATGACAGGGAGTCAAACAAGAGGACTCTGAAGGTAAGAAAATTTTTTTTTTAAATACACAGATCACATATTCTGTACTATGCCCACCACCCATTCAGTTTAGTCCAAAGTAGAGCTAAGGCTAATTCCCTCAAGCAAACAAAAGACCTCACCCATTCTCCTTCTTTTCTTCCTCTTTTCAAGTTTAGTCAAGGAAGCATTCTCACACATTTGATGGGTGGAGCTTGTTGTAAGACATATGAGCCATTCTCAAAAGGTGGGACTAGGCGAAGTGCTTCTTTTTGTTCAACTCTGGCAACTGACAAAAACAAGGAAACTGTATGAAACTAAGTTTGTAGGACTGAGAAATGGCCAAAGAGATAGTGTGAGATAGGAAAAAGACCAAACTTCACAATGAACAGAGATAAAGATGATTGAATATGAAAATGCCTTGTTTTTCATCCTCATTTTTTGTTGCATCGTGATGTGACTATTTTTATGTCACTGAACCACAGAAATAGAAGTAATGAGGCACTCACAGAACAGCCAGATGAACTAAAAGGAGGTGTTAGAATGTACATGCAACATTCCAGTCCCAAATTTAATCTGCTTCTATAAATATAGCAGCTTCAAAAATGCAGACTTGTATGTAACAATGTGCGTCGCAACCCTACTATTTTCGTTTGAGCCTGAAACAGCTCAGCTGCCTAGAATTAGTATTAAAAAACATTCAGACTTTAATTGTAGCATTTCTGTGAATGTATATCATAAGCCCAACCCTGGGTCCTCGTCCCGGGAGGTGGAAACAGGACAAAGTAGGGAATTGCTGGGTTCGGGCGAAGTACGGTATGACCTTGTGTCACTTAGGCGCTACGCTAGCCGTGAAGGCCATCCCGGGTCACCCCGAAACGTCGCTGGTTAACAGGGCTCTGGTGAAATCCTGGCAGCAGGGGATGGATGAGGACGGAAGGCGACCGAAGGATCTTTGGGCACGGCTTTTGTCTCGTGGTTGCGGGCAGAGGATTCCGTTTTTGAAACAATGGCCGGGACCAATGCACAGTATGTGCACTGCGCTTTCAGAAAGCAATGGCAGACCACTGGAAGAATTTCTTGCCAAAAACTACAATGAAATGTCACACAAAAGGAAAGAAAGTTATAGTTCTGTGTCCTCTGAGTCCCCCAGGGAGGGTCGGGACTCAAAAACGACTGGGGAGGGAGAATCCACAACTGCAGAAGGCACCCGTGATGACGATACTGGCGTATCTGACGGTGAGTGCAAGAAACAGAGGTGTAGATACTCCTATTCAAGGAAAAGAAAAAGCAAAAGTGTCATCAACATCGGCACCTGGAATGTTAGGACCATGAAACAAATGGGAAAACTTACACTCCTGTTAGAGGAGCTGAAGGAACTCAGCATGAACATCACTGGACTGAGTGAAGTACGATGGGACAAACAGGGCCTATTCAGGACAGAAGATCACATCATCGTATACAGCGGAAACAAACGCGGCATGAATGGTGTTGCAATTATACTGGACAGACGCTTACGAGACAACATTAGCAGCCATGACGCTATAAGTGATAGAATTGTCACTGTGAAACTTGACACCCAACCCGTGCCCCTGAACATCATACAAGTATACGCCCCCACATCTGCGAGCACAGAAGAAGAAATAGAGCTGTTCTATAATGACCTACAATCAGTAACAGACAAAATCCCAAGCAGAGAAATATGCATAATCATGGGAGATTTCAATGCCAAAGTGGGAGAGGGTGAGGATCTGGAATGTGGGATAGGACCCTATGGATTAGGAGAACGAAACGACCGAGGAGACATGTTAGCATCTTTCTGCCATGCAAATGAAATGAGCATCACGAACACTCTCTTTAAACACCCGATGCGAAGAAGATACACATGGATAAACCCTGGAGGCAATCTCCGAAACCAGATTGATTACATCCTGATTGACAAAAACTGGAAAACAACTGTGCTCAACTCAAAGACAAGGCCAGGGGCAGACTGTGACACTGACCACATTTTAGTGACAGCAAAGCTGAGATTGAAAGCCTATAGGAAGAGCAAGCCAAAACCCACCACCAGATTTGACACGGACAAACTGAAAGACCCTGAAATCAGCAATGCTTTTCAGATCGAAACAGAAAACCGTTTCTCAGCATTACTCAAGGAGTGGTCAGCTGAAGAAAGACACCCAGATACACTGTGGAAAGACATGAAAAGAATTTGGAGTGAAACAGCTGAATCGAAACTCGGGAAAAGAACGAGGAAAACTCCCAAACCATACATCAGTGAAGAGGTGATAGAGCTTGCAAAATGAAAGGGCAAAGCCAGAAAACTTAGTAAACAAGATGAATATCATGCACTGAAGAAGGAAATCCAAACAAAGATCAGAAGAGACAAGAATGCATGGTTAGAAAGAGAGTGTGCAAACATAACAGAATGTAATACACAAAGAAAGTCAAAAGAAATGTTTGAACAAATAAGAAAGGTAAAAAAGAGGGATTTCCAACCACAGAACTTGAGTCTGAACAACAAAGAAGGCACAACACTGACAAACACAAAAGATGTGCTCTCAAGATGGCACGAATACGGCAAGATGCTGTTTGCGGACAACATCAGACCAGACCCGAGGGACCTCCAACAACCAGACTCACAACAGATAGATAAAGAACCAGAACCTCTCTTGGAGGAAGTACAGGCTGCAATAAAACAAATAAAGAATGGAAAATCCCCTGGATTAGACAACATACCAGGTGAACTCCTGAAACATACCAGCGAATCAGGAATAAAAGCACTCCACCAAATGATCTGCAAAATTTGGCAGACAAATGAATGGCCAACAGACTGGAAGCTACAAGAATTCGTCATGCTATACAAAAGCGGCAATGTCAAAGACTGTGGAAATTATAGAACCATCGCCCTCATCAGTCACACCAGCAAAATCCTGCTCATCATCATACTCAACAGAATGAAATCTAAGGTAGAAGAGGAACTATCAGAATGTCAAGCTGGTTACAGGACCAACAGAGGAACCGCTGACATGCTCTTCATACTACAAATAATGATTGAACAGATAAGAAGCAATGGAAACGAAGCCTTCATCACGTTCATAGACTACAGCAAAGCGTTCGACAGCGTTAGGCACCATCACCTGTTCGATATAATGATTAAGATGGGATTCCCGAAACACCTTGTGACCCTCATCGCTGCACTATACCACGAACAAAAGGCAACGATTAGATGGAACAATGAGAACTGTCCATATTTCAACATCGAGAAAGGAGTCAGACAGGGTTGCATACTTTCACCTCATCTTTTCAATATTTATACTGAGCAGATCATGAGAAACGCAGACATAGAAGATATGGGAATAAAGATCGGAGGCCGAAACATCACAAACCTTCGCTACGCTGATGACACAGCTCTTATGTCAGATAACATCACCAGCATGAAAAGAGTGTTGCACAGAGTGGATGAAGCGGGCAAGACAGCAGGCCTACACCTAAATGCTAAGAAAACGAAAGTCATGCATACTGGAACAGGGCACCATGAACACCAGGAGATACTAGTAAACAAAACAGCACTAGAAAAAGTGACTGATTTCAAATACCTAGGATCACATAAATCGCAAGATGGAAGCTGCTCAAAGGACATAAAAACAAGGATAGGAATGGCAAAACACAAAATGGTTCAACTAAACAACATTTGGAAGGATAGAGGCACACCAACGGACCTCAAAGTGAACATACTTAAGTGCTTGATCTGGCCAGTCCTACTATATGGTTGTGAAGCCTGGACACTCAAAAAGGCAGACATAACAAGATTGGAGGCAGCTGAAATGTGGCTTTACAGAAGGCTACTCAGAATAAGTTGGACAGAAAGGAGAACAAATACAAGCATCTTAGAACAGCTTGGCACCACCAGAAGAATAACACCTGAAATAAATAAAAGAAGACTTGCATACATCGGCCACGCGGCCCGAAACAAAAGCACGGCCCTTATGATATCAATCCTTCAAGGAAAGACAGAAACAAAGAGAAAACAAGGAAGACCACCCATTACATATCACGATAACATCAAGAAAGTCAGCCAGCTGGAAATAAGTGAACTAACTAGGAAAGCTAAGGACAGGATTGGGTGGAGGAGATTTTGTCGTGACATCCACTGTAGCAGCTAACATCGATGACGATGAAGCCGACAGGTGACAGGTGATATCATGATTAAGAAGGCTTTCTAGGGCTGCAGTGTTGGGCAAACGACCAGATTACGGCACCCACGTGTGCGTGTGTCATTTGTTACATGCAAGTCTTCCCCTCTGCAGCCGCTCCAAATTCATTTCACATGTTCGCGTACACAGTGAACGGGAACTACACCAGGCGCTTTATCCATTGTGCGGAAAAAGAAATATAAAATTATCAAACACAAGCAAGGATTCTCAAAGTAAACGTGTGTGTCAGCAGAAAATGATTGTTACATGCGAGGCACATGGGGTTCTTGGCTAGAAGTTTCTTTCGGTTAGCTTTTGTGACAGAACATCAAAGACACTTAAACAGTCCCATAAACAAGCCTCGATGGATTTACAGCAGGAATATCTCGCTGGTAATGTCTAGATCTAAGTCTAATGCATGCGAGCACACAAGCAGTGTGTCACTTCTCCAAATGTTACATGCAAGACAGTGAACAGTGCAGAATGTGCTGACAATGAATGTAGTTATTGGATTTAAGGACCTGTGGCCATGTTAGGAGTGTAACCATTGCCTTTAAAGTTAGAAATCATGACAGATAATGTAAAGGATGCTAAATGTAGTAACTTAGATCTAGTGTGTCATTGTCACATGCAAGCCTTCTTTTTCACGTTCAGAAGAATTAGAAAGACACAGCAGTGAAGAATTAGGTAAATTGTACTTCTCTACAATGAACTGAAACAAATTCCACTGCAATATTGTCAGAAAAGTGCCTACCTTATTTTCCAAGGAAACTGAAAGACTGCTGTTGACTCGCGTGTAACAGTGACACACACAAGTCTATGATACAGTGGATAATTCCTTAAAATTCTACATTTTTTTTGCTTATCTCATTTTAAAAACCATTAAACAGTCTTGCAGAGACAATTAAACAAGCACTATGTCCCATCATACTTCACAATTGGCAAGTGTGTGTGTCACCAGTTACATACGAGAAAAAAGAGACTACCCAGTGTAATCAAATTTATTGATAAACACCATACTCAATTATCTTCTTAACTTGAAAAAACAATAAATAACTCATTAAAGATTGCATAAAATTCAGAAAAACTCAAACTTTCCTCACTTTGAAATTTGAGCACTTTGCAACATTTTTGTACCAACCTTTTGAGAATGGCTCATTTACAAGTTTGCTCAGTAAACATTTTGCCTATTGAAGTGATTTTTCTGTGTTGCTGTTGCTAGCAAGAGACCCAAAGATCATGCTGGAGTTCCATTTTGTTTTGTGAAACAGCCAAGATCAATGATTTCCATAAAAAGAAAAAAAAGGTGAAAATTCCATATCAAGGGTTGTCAATCAGAATGTGTTATGTCAAATTTTATTCATTGCTCTTAACTGCCTGTGGATATCAATGACACAAGGTGTGCGACTTTATTTCATAACCCAATAAAACTATTCATGTGATCGTGTTGAAGTAATTGCAATTATTTGAATTTTCATTAAGGTTAAAAATTTCAAATTTGACAGTTTTGGAGATAAAATGTTCCAGTTGCCAACTCTTGCTATGTCACTGAATCTTCTTTTTTAGCCTCAATTTTATTTGTAAAGGACTATTTTCTGACCTTTGTTGCCTTGGTTACAGATTGATGCACATGATGATGATGTAAACACAGTCAGGTTTGCTGACACCAGCTCACAGATTTTGTACAGCGGAGGAGACGATGGATTGTGTAAGGTAAGTTAGCCCCTCAGTGTAGATCTGCAACACCACTGACCACAGATGTTACTGCTGTATGTCCAAAATTCAAACTGCACAGAAGTTCAGTGAAAAGCTGATTAGTTTAAATTGTCTTCATGCAGACTGGTTCTAAAACATCACCGCCCAAAAATATTGCTGTAAGTCCCAAATGCAAACTACACAAAAGAAGAAAAAGCTTGAATATTTTGGGTCATTTTTATGTTGGTGAATGTCAAAAGTTCTTCCTCAATAACACCCTAACTGTTGTGGCAAAATGCCAAATATTGTATTATCTGATGCATTAATGTGGTCCAGAAATCTTAAGAAATGTCAAAAATATACAGTGGCAGAAATTTAATGGTAGAATACTAATAGTGTGTCATTGATTACTTCTTACCCAAATCTTTTAGTATGTACCAGGAACTGTCAGTGTAGGCAAGTGGGACATACTGATATGCTAGTCTTTAGTATTCACATAAGGTGTTTTACAGTGCATAACATGAATTATTGTAGTGAAATTTCAAATGGAGCTGGTTTTTCTGCATTTACCATCCATTGTGCACAAAATTTCTCTCAGTAAGTCAAATTTGTGGGTGGATCTGGGGAATTGGGGCTTGAAGTGAAATTTTCATACCTCTTTAAAAAAAATCAGAATAAATATTTCTCGGTTGTTTCAAGCAAAATATTTTAACTGAATGTAGAAAATGGCTAATTTTTCATTTTATAAGCAAATCTCAATTTCCATAGAAAAAAATTTTCCCCTCTTGGGGGTGTTTTCTTAGGAATTTGGTCTTTCACCTGACGCCTGATTTTGCCAGATCCACACACATTTAACCATTTGTGACCTATATGTCGAGCAGCGCTCGTCATTTTTCCTTATACAGTGTCACCGCCAAGATGCTGTTGTGACGAGCGTTGCTCGTCATGCCTTCTGCAGTCAGGAGGACTACAATGACAAACGTGGCTCCTCATATTTTCTATTCGCCATGCTAAACATAGGAGCGCAGCCACATAAAAACTGATGGCAGATTCGAATTCAGCGGTATCAATTTCACACAGGTAGAACTCGTTTATTTTGAAAAGCAATGTCAGTGAGCCTAAAACCGGATATAAACCAGCATGGAGCCTTCCACATCGTCGAGATCTTCACAAAAACGGGTGAAAAGACCCGTTTATCAACGGGATGATGTGGAAGATCTAAACCTAGCTGCCCAGAAATGTATTACATATGCATAGTTTTGATCACATCCAAACACAAAACAGCTAAAAAAAACTGGGACCCCTCATTTTTTTTCCTAAATCCCCTGCATCCCTGGGAATCGAAAAATGGGGTAAAATGGTGCGCGGTACATCACAATATTACCTTGCATCACGAAGGGGTTTACAAAGAAATCTAGAAAGAAGCCTTTTATTTTTGTTCTTGAAATTCCAAGCCAGTTGAAAAGAAATGAGTTTGTAGCTCAGTGTGCAGTGATCAGATTGAATTTGTGAGTTCTGTCAAAGCTACTATGTCAGTTTGTCTTGTTCACCAGGTATGGGACAGACGGACATTGCGAGAAGAAAGCCCAACCCCAGTTGGAGTCCTAGCAGGGCATAGTGATGGAATCACATACATAGACTCTAAGGTAAGACTACTTTTCTTCATCATCTTTGTATGATCATAGTACTGTTGTATTTTCTTTAATGAACCAAGTTTGTATATTGCTGGTCAGCAGTTGGAACCTCACAAAAACTGAAATTCAAAGGCTCCAAATAGAGAAAATACTGAGTTGTATTCATTGCTCAGCTATAGCTTTCTATGTGAAATACTGCAGTCCTGTAACAAAAGCATCTGAGTTTAGTTTTAATGAGATTCTGACAGATGATATATGGCTGGGAATTTTTATCCTCCTTTAGCCTGTGTATATTCATGCACCATCATATCATCGCTCTGCTGCAAGACTCCATATCTAACATTTTTGGCCAAAATCACTTTTTTCGTCCTTTGGGCGCACCTTGTGCCAAAAGCTTGCGGCTCAATTCCTATAAATAACGATATTGCAATAATCAAGTCTATTGTCTTTAGAATTTGCTGGCGGCAATAAGCCAAAGAAAATCAGTTTTTTGGCTCTCCTGTAAAATTGTTCAAATGTTAGTTACGGGAGTCTTTCAGCATAGCGACGATATATTCTTTAAAATACGAAATATACAAGTTTACAGCTACGTTCAGCTATTTTGAATGGTTTAGTTCCATTTCTGTCCTCTATGAAGTGAAGATTTTTCAGTTTTCTCCCTATGACCTGTAGTGGGAAGACGCCACATCCAAATCACAGCATGTCACAGGCATGAAATCAGGATTTGATCTCAGAAATCTTAATTGAATGATAAAAACCTTAAGATTCGGACATTTCTTACCAAACCAGTTGTTCCATTCATATTAAGGGGAAAAAATGAAGGAAACAGAATAACAATAATATACTTAGATACCATTTTCCTACAGATAGTATTTTTGTCTTAATGAGACTCAGCAGTGATATATTTAGATATATTAATTTATTATAATGACTGGTAAAAGTGCCTATGATTAAAAGAGTGTGCTTAACTGTTTCTTGAGGAAATTGAGTTAGAAAATTTAAAGAACTTTGACATGAACTGTAGGCTAAGAGAGAAGTTAAGAAATTATCAGTTTATTTTGACTTCGGGGATTAAGCTTTATTCCATTGAAATTTGGAAGGTCCTGTTCATGCTTTTAAGCATTTCCCAGAAAGTAGATATAGACCGATTTGTCCAAGAGCACAATTTATGCTTTCCTATATCATGTATTTGTTATTAGCTGTAGCTTTTCTGTCATCTAAGCTTGGAAAATCATGGATTTGAGTAATATTCATCCAACTGATCATGCACAATTGCGCACCTTTGGTGTCATAAAAAAAAATAATAATGACATCTTTCCCATCTTCTCCCAGGGTGATGCACGATTTTTCATTTCAAATTCCAAAGATCAGACCATGAAACTGTGGGATGTCAGGCATTTCTCAGACCAGAGTGGAGTAGATGTAAGTGGATGGTGTTGTTGAGGGCAGTGAAATTGGAGTGAGAGGGAGGATAACGCTTGTTTGTAATATCTCTCATGTCAGTATCCCTTCCCAACCACTTCAGAATCAACTTTTCCTCTTGTGTAGATGAATCAGTCATGTATATTTGTCACATTAATGGAGGGAATTAGGAGGGAATCTAGGTGTGTTTTGACTGCTTTTGAGAAAAAAGCAAACCACATAAATTTGATAAATTAATGTTTGCAGTACTGACATCAGCTCTTTGAGTAAATCGTTAAAATATTATTTCAGTTGATTTGTACTAAAATGGTGCTTTTCTCAAAGACAGTCAAATGGCACTTGGATCCCTTTCAAAGAAATTCGTCAGGTTTGAAAGGTTGGTAATTCTGTACTGATAAGTATTTATTAAGAGAATGTGGTTTAGCGCCAGAGTTTGTTTCAAGTAAACATCAAAGCAGGTCTTTAGGGTGCCAAATACTAAAGTTAAACAGTCAAGATTGAAGGATTGCTGGCCTTAGGACCAGTTTTCATCATAGTTTTCATAATAAACAATCTGACAAGAACTGGAAAAGTAATAGGTTAGTAAATGTTTTTATAGATGATGTACAATAATATTCTTTTCATGAGCCCGAACTACATCCTTTGAACTCTCTCTATCGCCTAATGACCTTATTTCAAAGCTTACTTTTTCCAAACCAGGAAACCAAGAAAGTTGTGTCCTCACAACGCTGGGACTACAGATGGCAGCAAGTGCCGAGGAAAAGTAAGAGTAGGTCTTTAAACTCTTTGCATTTTTCAGGATCATCAAGCACCTCATATGTAGACAATGACATGTTCTCCTACATTAAGGCTAAATGCACAGCGCCGAATTCAATTCAAAAACAAGCCACTTAGTTCGGTCCCGGGCCACCCATAAAATCGCACGCTGACCGCATCTAATCGGGGTTACGCCGAGATCACAGATCACAGGCCACGGGCTACGGCATCAGTTACAGGCGAGCCGCTAGTGATGACACGGGCGTCTTTACGACTTAATTAACTCTAATTTCTTCACTTATAACACCAAAAATGCCGCTAAAATACAAAAGCACAACTTCTCTTCTCTCAGTCTGTGAAAATCCGATGTCAGTGCGATGTCCCGTTTTCATGCTATTGTGTGTTTATAATATGCCCGAATTCACTAAAAATTGTTTTTTAAGTTGTGTATTTCTTGATTGATTGCTTCCAAACGGCTCTATCAATTGCCACGAACTTTGGTTTTTTGTGTTACAGACCTTTTCCCGTTTCATACCTGAAAATTTCTTGCTTGTCGGAACTCTAGTTGCTGGACAATATTAGTTTACATCCTATTGCTGGTGTATTATTCTGCTGATGCGTTTCATTCTACATCAACTACACTGTGACCCATACATGCGGAAGACACATTTTCTTCACTCGACAAACTTTGAAGAATTTGTGGAATGGAAAATGTGAAAAAACGCAGAAATGACTCAAAAGGAAAACATCAGTGACGATTTAAATGACAGACATTTGAATTTTATCCGTCGTACGTGCTCGTTAAGAATAACCGATAGCACTTCAACTCTACTTCAGTAAAGAACGTGCGAGAGCTAGCAAGCCGAGGCGGACTGATTTGGTGTTCTTTTGATAGTCATAAAACAGTTAACCAGTGTAGTATGTATCAACACTGTCTCAATTTGAAGATTGTATGAAATGTTGAACGCCTAGAATTGCCTAGCAACAGTCTCGACCTTGACAAAAAGTCAGTCAATAATACTACCGACCTAAGCACAATCACTGATGAACCAGCGGCCAGCACAATCACATCATGTAGTCAAATTCATAATGTTGTACATAGTGCACACGGGGCCTAAGCATCGACTTCTGTAATTAAAACAGCAACAGAGACCTACATGACATTGCTCGGGAGGCATTTTCAAAATAAAGTCATTCCAAAGCAACATATATTAGAACATGACTGCATTTCATTCATAAAACAATATGGTTTTGGGCCTGCCTCTGCCGGGAGAGCAAGAGACAGACAGTAGTCACCAGCCACTAGCAAAGCGAGAAACGTGTTCAAGAAATCACTGACGTACAGACTGGAGAAACTCACACAAGTTTTGATTTCACATAATCTTCAAATTGCGCCATCGCTGAGTACTGACCACGCCAGTAGCAAAACAACTTGAAAAATGCTGCCCATACTCATTATTGTGCTTAGGATAATACTTAAATCATGCTGTATTTGAAGAACAATATTTAATATACGGCTTGTTTTGGGATGTAAATATTGACACTACTGAGTACAGATGTAAAATAAATCATCTGTATGTGGATTACTATTCCACCGACAACGATGCCTTTTCGTCAGGGCATGAACACATGTCTTGTCCTCCATTTGACTGTAATTTTGGTGCCTTGTGTTGAGCACTTTTTTTGTTATGTAACTTTAAAATGAGTAGGTATTAGATATTCTCCAGCAAAAATGTACAGTCTTTCCCTACTTGCCATTACAAAACTATAAAAGCTATCTTCTTCTACTTTTCACACTGCAAAATTCAAAGCCTTACGTCTCACATGCGTCAAGATGGTTATTCTGACGGCCCTGGTTACAATGCAAGGTGATAAATCATAATAGTACCAATTTGATCTAATTCGCCCGCGCAAAGCGCTGCCCGTCGCAGGTGTAGTGGCCCGTCGCTGACCCCGGTCGCGATGACCCAGTAGGGCGCTCGGTGGCCAAACTAAACGGCCGGGTTTTCGGGCGCTGTGAATGAAACATTGGCTCACTTCAAGTGTTAAGATAACGTCTGCCCTAAAAGGACCAATTTTTTAATTTTCTTCTATTTTAAGAGGGACACTGTTAATTATTAATCATGGCTGTGATGCATACATACAGGCCAGAGATGCCAACTAGTACGATTTCGCGTACTTGAGTACGATTTTTCACTGAAAATACGCGAATACGTCTTTTGACGAGGAAATACGTTTTTTTCATTGTCGGGCCAGCGAACCACGAAATCCACGATGAGATCTTGATGCGAAGTACGAATTTGACGAAGGAAGTTCCGGTCTTGGTCTGCCCCGGCCGGAAGCGAGTGGATATAAATGCGATGTAGCCCTGGTACGTTTGAGGAGCGTGGGACGGTGCCCACTCGGTTGGGAGGTAGGGAGGGGTGAGTAGGAATTAGCCTAGTAGGGACCTTCGCGGCCACAACGCACATTCACTCGTTTTCCCTGAGAACAGTACTGTTTCTGGACTAGTCGGCGCCCGCTTGTCTAAGAGTAGGACTACCGTACTCACTTTGATGTCCACGGGAGATATTACGTGAAGTTTAGCAACCCAGTGCAAGTGGGGGAGTGAAGGTGGGATGGGGACAGTCTGCTTACCTGGGTCAGACGTCTGTTGCGGTATTGGAGACGCCAGCGCATTTTTGAAAAAAAAAAATGGTGTTTTTCGGAATATGGAAAGAAAGATTATAGGCCTAGAAGGCACTTGTGCAAGTGGAGGCAAGTGATGGCCAGATAGGACCATTGTTGCGTCCTCATACACAGTAAAAGTAATACAGTAATATCATGGGGGGTGGGGGGGCTGAGCTGAGGAAAAGCAGCCAGACTTCCCGGCCGGGGCTTATTTTACATAGATTAATAGATCTATGGAGGTTTTGAAAAATCAAGTGTTGGTATTATAGGCCTACATTAGGGTAACATCTGCCTCATTTTCAGCACTTGCCAAAGCCATAAAATGAATCAGCACCAAAAAAATGGGATTAAAGGCAGCATGCGACATATATATGCTATTTTTGTTTTTTTTTTGTTTTTATGTGGTGGGTGTATTTAATTTTTCTTTGTTTATGTGTCGAGTTTGTAAGTAAGAGGTTGCGGTAATCTCCCCGATTTTGTTTAAATCTCCCCACTTTTTTAACCAAATCTCCCCACATCCTGCTTGTACTACTACTAGTTGGGAGGTCTGCTAGAATACTCTTTTTGGTGTGAAAATACTCTTTTTGGTGTCTGAGAGTACTCTTTTTAATTTTCGTGGGTTGGCATCTCTGACAGGCCTTCTTGTTGTGGCTAGGGTAAATCTAAAGATTATGCAAAATCTGAGCTACCCAATAATCAACTTGATGATCTTTTTTTTTTCTTTATTATTATTTTTTTATTATTATTTGAGAATAACTGGAGCCGGTCATCACACTCAATAGCTGAATATTGGACCAGTATGAGTTTTGTGAATATAAGCATTTTTCCAGCATTTTATAATTAAGGGCTTTCTCTGCTGCCCTGTTTTGGAAAAAGCTGACGTTGCTGGCAAGGAAACTAGGTATGAAAAGTTAATGAATGATACAGTCATTGGCTTTGTTTAAAGATGTGAAATCGTCTCAGGCACATGGGATAATCATGATTTCAAATTTACTTTAAGCACAGCCAATAGTGCCTTTGCAAAGGCAGAGCAACATAACTGACAGTATGACTTTTTTTTACTTTAGAGTCTCTATGAACTTGTCTCACGCATAATTCTTTATGTCAAAGGCAGATAGATGCATCTGCTATGGACATAGTGGTTTCTACTGTGGCAAACTCATGAATAAAAGCATTTATATATGTAGACTGGCTATGCCACACAATTTTTTTGTGATTTTTTTTTTCAAAACTATGAAATGAGCACATGCATCACTCTGCCTTTCCATGGCAGATTATTTCCCTCTTTCTGTCAATTTTTTGTGTCAAATCAATTCTCCTTTCAGTGGCCAGAAAACGTGAACTGAAAGGGGACACTTCAGTCATGACCTACAGGGGTCATTGTATCCTGCACACGCTGATCAGGTGCAAGTTCTCACCTGACTTCTCTACAGGACAGAGATATGTTTATACAGGATGTGCCACTGGAAGTGTTGTGGGTAAGTTAATTGTCTCATCGGTATCTTCATGTTTCATATCACTGTTGTGGTCAGTCCTACCTGTACAAGCCAGAAATATATCGTTGGTCAGCTGTTAGAACCTCGTTAACTCTTTTCCTGCGGGCCAGCATTCCACATCTGGACAGACCACTGCCTGGCTTTACACACCATATGATATTGTCCTGTGCATTTGTAAACAAAGATCGCCTTACTACTCAACAGCTGTTCAAACTATACATACACTTATCACACATGTCATGTGGTATTGCCGGACACCCAAGAAGCTGTACCGAGAATTCTATTTTTAAGATCCAGTGTCACGGGATGTTAACTCTTTGTGTGCCAATCAGCAATATATCAGTTCTTCCCCTGGTCACGTTTGTGCCAGTCACTGGTGTATCGCTGCACAAGAATCATCATCATCATTGCCTTTCTCACCCTGGATCAGGGTATAGGCCACCAACAAACACCTTCCATCCCTCTCTATCATGGGCCAGCCTCTTTACATTATTCCAAGTCTTTCCGCTTCGTTGCACATCATTTTCTCTGGCTCTTCTCCACGTTCCGCGCGGCCTTCCTCTTGATCTCTTGCCCTGGGGATTCCAGTCCAATACCTTCTTCGTGATGCTGTTTCCTGGCCTCCTGAGAGTGTGGCCGATCCATCTCCATCGCCTCCTACCAATTTCCTCTCTGACTGGGTTCTGTCTTGTTCTTTTCCATACAATTTCATTGCTGACCTGCTGCACAAGAATGTTTAGCTATTTTGTTTCGGGAGGAAAGACAGTCGACTTTGTAAATGTCGCTGTTGTTTGTCTTCATTCATCTCCCCCACTGTTTTCTTCCTGTATCGGCAAACATGGACAAATTCATGGCATACCAAGAGTTAATTTCCGATACAGTGGTTAAGTAATACCTTTCAAAAGTCACAATGCAGGCTGCGTTGTACCGGCTGCCGCTAGGGAAGCGTGCGACGCAGTGTGCATTGTACTGGAGGGAAAGAGTTAAAACCATCTTTTGACTGGCTGTTGTTAGGTGTCAGAAGCATTTTTCATAGAAAACTACAGCTGAGCAGCGAACACAACTCAGTATTTTCTCTTTTTGGCTTTGTTATTAGGCTGCGGTCCCCTAATAACAGTTTGAAAGGCTAGTTTTCCATCATCATCATCAAAAAGAAAAATCATCGTCATCAACATCATCATCATCATCATCATCATCGGTTGCCCTGTCTGGAACAGACATTGGCGATCATGGCTCTCCACTCGGATCTGTCATCAGCCAGCCTCAAGAAGAGGTTGTTGTTGTGGCATTTGTTTGTTGTCCACGAATTAAGACTTTCAGCGAAAGTTTTTCTCTGTCTACCCCTGCTTTTCCTGCCTGCGATCTTCCCTGTGACTGCTAGATGTTCGAGGCTCCCATGGCGACAGATGTGCCCTAGAAATTTCAGTTGCCTCTGTCTTATTGTTTTAATTAATGATCTTTTCAGATCAGAATCTCTCAAGACTGACTCATTTGATTTTTTTCTCCATCCATGATATTCTCAATATTCTTCTAATAAATCACATTTCTGCTGCTTCTAGTTTCCTTTCAATTTCTTTATTCATTGTCCAACATTCACATCTGTATAAAAGCAGTGACCACACATATGTTTTCAAGATTCTGATTTTAGTGGTTGTTGATATATTTCTGTTCGTTAATATTGTTCTCATTTTTTGGAATGATCTTTGGCCATTATTATTGGTCCAACAGCTGACTAATAATATACATTGCATTAGCACAAATGACTCTTTAGACATTGTTTCTTATATATAGTGTATCTATGTAAATTAACTGGAAATCATAATGGGTACAGATTTATAATATTGATGTTGAACTTTGGAGAAGTCAAGAATTTGAAAACTTTAAGAATAAAGCATATATCAAAACAAAGATACACAGCAATTTGCTGGAGAAATAATATTTGTGAGACTCACAGTGAAACTGTTGGTGGCCACAGTGTAGGAATGCAGGTATCCAGTGCATATTCAATACCATACTATAATGAAAACAGTCTCTGTCTATTCCTATAAATCTTCATTCACTAGTGGTGGATCAAGCGTTTGAATTTACTTGCTCTGAAAGTAAAGAGAACTTCGGGTTGCCCTGAATTCTGAATATGAGGCACAAGTATGCATGCCATGAATAAAATTCTAAGTTTTCTGTAAAATATATCAGCAAAATAATCAGTACTATTTTTCAGTTTCTTAAATTTTGTTCATTCCATGGTTGTGTTTGCCATTTTTATAGTGTATGATGTGCTCACGGGAAAAGTGGTACGTAAACTGGAAGGCCACAACTCCTGTGTGCGTGATATATCCTGGCATCCATACAATAATACTATCATCAGTACCTCAGTAAGTGAATGGATTTTTGTTTTGTTTTGTTGTGTTCTCTTATAAATGAACAGCAAAACTACCCCAGCAATGATGGAGGAAAAGAAATTAGCAAGAAAGTGGGCAGCATACATAATGAACATAATGTGTCACAATAGAAGTATAGAGAGATGTGCTGGCCAGAATTTGATTTTTATTGCATCAGTTATTAACCCTCACCCTGCGAGGGGCGGCAATTGTCGGTATTGATTCGCTAACGCTCACGCTGCACGGGCAGCAAAAGTCGCCCCGGTCAAGCTGACCGCGCCACGCGCAAGCCGTATTTTCACGCATCAGGTCGCTGACCTTTTTGAGACATAACCACCGTGTTATTGTTCACTGTATCTCTTCTAAATCAAATGCATTGTGAAATGGACATGTTAACAGTGAACCACTGGTCGGAATCACAAAGACTAAGCTTTCAAAGGCTCTCCCCACACTTTCAAAAGATGTAACATCGACATGCGAACTGTTGCTCAACAAATTTGCAATATTATCTCATTTTCTCACAAGCTGACCACCATCTGGAGTTGCCTGTATCTAAGAACCAATCAGAAACAAGCTCTGAAATAATCTTTGCCCCAAATGCCCACATTGGTTTATTAGTATGTGTCAATCAGGATGAAACCATTTGTGTAGGGCTTGGGAGGGTGGGCTAGTTATCATGCTTCGTTCTCACGAAAACTGCAGCTGTCAGTTTGGAATCATAAGTCAGATCATTGGTTAGAGACTGACAGACTAAGGTTTTGCTGGTTAATTCATTATCAAGCGTGATAAGGCATAGCAGCGAATGTTTTCATACCGATCAATAAAAACCGAATCACTGGACAGCGTATGTGGTCATCGTCTAGCAGCACGGATCAGTGACCCCAGATAAGATTCTCCGTGAGTAAGGTCACTGGCCGGGCAGCAGACTTTACGGGTAGCGCGCAGGGTGAGCGTTAATGTCTTCTTCATGGCAGCTAGTTTTCTGACTAATTCATCACATAAGAGTCACAAGAACATATTCAAGATAGATCTTTAACTATTCCAAAACAAAGATTGATTTGGTCATTGAACAATTTTTTTGATTAAATTACAGTAAATTCATAATCCCATTTCATCCCCAACTCCGACTCCAAGCCTTTAGTACTGTGAATAGCAAGGGATCCTGCCAGTAGTGGGGAAGGGTTCAAAGCATCACATATTACAACTATATAAATTGTGCTAATGTTTTACTCATTATTGTTAGTATAAGTCTTTGTTATTAATAAATGAATGCGTCAGCTGTAGTGTGATATATAATATGCAGTGATGGTACAGATCATTTGTGTGTTAGGAAACCATGTTTCATTAGAGCTTTTTTTTTTTCCACAGTGGGATGGCACACTTGGCCAGTGGTATTTCTTTGACCGTCATGCTCATAGTCTAGAAGATGGAGAGGAGGTGAGTTGATTATCAAGGAAATTTAGTTTATTGCCTTTATTGGCAGCAGTTTTACATTAATCCTCCTTCCCTCAAATGGTTCAATTTATCACCTTTATCGGCACCAGTGCTATATGAAGTGTTAGATGTCACAAGGAAGAACTAAAGGTTACCATATCAAAAGCTTGATTTGTCTTTCCTGTTCCTTTGCATTGTGTTGCATCATTTCTGTATTACAGTCCAATCCACTTATCTCGACATGCCTTTTCTCGACATTCTGGGTAACTCAACACAATTTTTAAGTCCCAACATGTTCCTTCTTTAATGCTACTAAATATTTCCCGGTAACTCGACGTGTTATTCCATTCTTTCCTCTTATATCGACACATTTCTTCCCGACCGCGGCAAAACAAGTGCATTAGATCTATTACTGTGCCACCAAAAATGCCCACGCAACTCCTCGCATATGAGACTTCTTTATTTCTTTTTGTGGTGCTGGCAGAGAGGGGTAGGAGAGGGGGTGTGTGGACACAGAGGATGACCCTTGGCTTCAGTAATGCGAGTGTGGGGTGCCTTGCGTAAGCGTGCGGCAGTAAAAGTACAGAGTAGGCCTACTACAGACAGTAATTTTTTTCGTGCGCCGTTGATACTGGGCCTTGACCTAGATCTCTCAGTTAACTGCCGTACTGTGTGTGTATAGGTATCACCACTTCTTCTGAAGAAACAGTCAGGTCGAGGTACACACACACACAAAAAAAAAAGTAAAGCAATGCGCAGTTGATAGCTACAGCATTTCTCCGATATCGGCAAATCTTTGCCAAGCAAGTGCTGCGCACAACAGTGATATTGGAGGAACGGATGACAATATGTGAGTGTGCATGAGAAAACCCACAATATGTCGAAAGAGCTGATTTTGAGAAAAACGGCTTTGAAGTGAAAATATGGGTCCGACACAAACTTCCAACTTGGCTGTTGTTTAGGGGACCGTGGCATGTTACAGGGTAAACTGTAGACGAGCAGTGAACACTACTCTCTATGATCTCTATAAAGGCTTTGTAATTAGACTACGGTCTCCTAACAAGATCCAAAAACGTCCGACTTGGCTGTTGTTTAGGGGACCGTGGCATGTTACAGGGCAAACTGCAGATGAGCAGTGAACATTACTCATTATGATCTCTATACCGGCTTAGTTATTAGACTACGATCTCCTAACAGCAATCACTCAAATATTAATGGGTCAATTAGCTACTGCCACTTTTAGGATTAAATGCCGTTTTCTCAAAATCTTGTTTTAGGGTGGTCACTGACTTCAATTTATCAGGAATGTCTTGTCTTTTATTATATGTACAGAACTCAAAATGTCATGTTTTCGACATATTGTGGGTTTTCTCATGCACACTCACATATGCCGATAAGTAAAAGAAAAGGGGACATAACTGCGTTATTTATTGGACACCATGAATATGGTGATGTTTGATCCCCCTTTTTTTCCTTCTCTTCCACCACTAATCTGCTATTTTGACTTCATCTTTACTGGACACAAGTCAGACGGTCCCACTGATGTCGAGATATTAGGATGGCACTGTATTTCTTAAGGGAGGTTTTGCTATAATATGCAACTTTTTCTTTTTTTGCCACATTTTGACTTTGCATTCTGAAGTGTAGTGATAAATCGGGGCTTTGGGATTTGTGGACTGTGCTGGTGTGTTAAAGATATCAGTTTAAAAGATACTCTTTGTTTTCACAAAATAAATGATTTCACAGTTTTACATTAATCCCCCTTCCCTCAAATGATGCAGTTGAAGGATGGTAAAAAGATGCTCATTTCTGAATGTCAATGACAACCTTCATTTTATTTAATGTCAACTGATAATCGTAATGCTGCTGGAAAAATAATGCAGTCATTACAGAACCATGGTAATGCATAGGCCCAATGGGCAGCTGCCCAGAGGTCCCATGCATGCAAATTTACATTGGTTTTTGGTTTTTGAAATGGGGAAGGAAATTCTGCACATTACAATAGAATCTGCCCAGGCATATTGCTGTTTCTGTGTTAATGAATAGTAATTTCAATGCTAAGAGTAAAGTTAGTGAATGTCAAACTTTATTATGATTTTTCAGGAGACTCCAGTTTGTTCAGAGAACTCACGAGTTTTGCGTGGTCGACGCCCTAGGATGCGCCACACAAAGGAGGTTCCATTTCCAGGACTGTTTGATTAATTTATAAGCGAGACTGGAAGAAAGGCATCTTTGGGGATGCTTTTTTCTATGCGAAAAAGGGCACTGAAGGATATTACTGTGATGTCTTCAAGTATATTTTTAATTCTTTCAGAAAAGGATCTTCTGTGGGCTTTTTAAATGATAAAGTATATACACAGCTCAAGTGCCAATACGCAGGCAGGAAGTCCTGAAAGAGTTGAATATATGGGGAATTGAGTCATATCAGTCAGGAGAAATCTTCTACACAGTTGCTATCAGAAATGGATGTGATATGTGGTGAATTGTGTTCTTTTTTAGAAACAGTTTTATCACTAGTTGTTTACTCACAGATATGGACATTGAAATGCAACACTATATTACATGAATGTGCCTAAGCAACCATTTTTTTTGTTTTTTGAGGTGACATCACATTTCGTTATAGAAATGTATCTGTGGTTGAAATCCCACAAGAACACAGACAATACAAGTCAAGCTTAAAGCTGGTACCCGGTACATCTGTTTCGGTTGCATGAAAGAATGCAAGTGTGTGTAGTGAATGAAGGAAATGTTCAAGCTTATTTTACTGCAAAGTTTTTAGATTTGGCAGTTTAGTAAGTAATTGCCACATAGTTCAGTTTCCTAAGCAATATTAACTTCAGCATCTTCAAAGCTTGATCATGTAGCTAGTGGTCACTTTTCTATCACCACGGTGTTATTTGCAACAATTGCAAGTGGAGTTTCTCCTCAGAAAGATATCCGTGCATGACATTTTACTGCAAGTGAAGCCAGCCACCTATCTTCTTCCGTATTCTTCAGAGAACCCTGTCCATGTTTTAGCATTTTGAAAATGATTTTGCATGATATTGAGATGCATTTGTCGTGCATTTTTTTTAATTCCCGCATATATTCAGTCCAACAAGTTAATTGAGATGATGAGTATCAAAAACTCATCATGTTGAAAGTTCATGTTCATGAAATCCCAGAGTGCAAATTGCTGGTTTTCTCGTGCTGAGAATAACCATTTTCATACTATTAATACAATCTCTGGTCTTTTTTGTCAAAATATAGTAGAACGGATTTGCTGATGCAAGTTTCGGAAATACCTGTGCTGTCAAATCTGAATTGTCTTTGTGGTTCTGTGCTGAGAACAGATTGTTTATTGTCCAAAAGTTTTCAAGGGAACTGTAGATAAACATCACATAACCTTTCATTTTATGCAAGTATTTTGCATTACATTGACAGAAAACTTAAACCAATTAAACTCCACGAAAAATGATTTTGCTCGCCTTTTGTTTTTAACTTCACACCTTGTCATTCTCATGGTTAGTGAATCTGAAAGAAAAGTCCTGTGAGGCAAGATATCAATGAGATTATGAAGTTGGGTAGCATGTGGTAGAAATGTATGAGTTCTGTTTAACATGATCACATGAAGCTGTAGTATTTTATAGACTTTGTATTCAACTTTCCTTTAGAATGTGTTTGTAAAGTGGATTAGATGAAAGATTTTTTTATTTGCTTTCTTATAAAAAGACTTTTCCATGGATTTCTGAGGGAGGTGTCATTCTGTTTAATTTTGCAAGTGTATTTTTGTGTGTAAAAACACATCAGGAAAAAAAAATGGAAAGATTTATAACATGATAGAAATTGAGCATCCTCATTACTGGATAAAATATGAGAAAAAAAAAACAAAAAACTGGGGGGTTGCAGCAAGGCTTTAAGCAAAGTCAAAAATAGGCAAAAAGAAAAAGTTGTATGTAACTAAGCCTCGCGTAAGAAATAATATCCAAATGATACAATGAAAAGCAAAGGGAAGACAATGGCCAATATTTCAGCAACAGTCTTCTTCAAGGGAAAAAAAAACAAAGGGAAAAATTTTTTTTAATTGAACAGATAAAACAATCGAACAACAAAATAGAAATATATAGAATCTAAATAGAATGTGTTAACTTAGCTGCGATCTCTTGTTTTAGTTTGGGTTTCATTGTATTGTTTGGGTATTATTTCTTGCGTGAGGCTTTGCTACATACAACGTTTTCTTTTTGCCATTACTGGATAGTGACAGCGATCGCAGTGTAGGTCGTGCAGATGCCTTGGAAACCACATCAAGATCAATGTTATATAAAATTTTCCACAGCAAAGCCTTTTATTCTGTAAATATGTAACATTCTATGTGCATCTTTGTAGTATAATGTATGTATATAGACATAACATATTATATATAATGTATGCAGAACATACACTATGAGGGTACATGATTTTTTTAAGAACTACAATTAATAATTGTGATAAAAATTTTGTTCACAATGTGGAGAAAATTACCAACCTTAAGATTAAAAAGTGTTCTGATTTTATGTGTGAAACAATGGTACTGAATGTCAAAAGCAGGGGTTTTGTAAAACACCGGAAGCTGAGTTTGCAACCAGGTGGTGGAAGCACCTTATTTCTCTTTCATTTGACTCTCCAAACATTTCTGTATATTTTTAAATATGTGCAAGTGACCTCTCAGGGCTTACTGGAGAAAAATGGCTGTGCTGGGGGTTGAAATTTGGAGGGAGAGTGGGGGGGGGGGGGGGGGGGCACCCATGTGTTCAGTATCAGCCCTTTTCCATACTGAATGGTCTATTTCGTGGGATGTTTTTGTTCTGTTTGGATATTTTTGAAAGGATGTTGCCAAATGTAGATGGTCAGTTGCCAAAAGGTGCTCTTCTTTTCAATGGGTTCGGTGAAATGCATTAAAAAGGAAACCATACATATTTTTTAACATAATCTTATGCTTAATGTGCTCAGAAATGGATAAGGTACCTACAGGAGCAGTTTTGAAGCAATCGGACCATAAACAAAAAAATTATGAGAAAAAAATATTCCAAAGTATGTGTATTTCTGGCGGTAAAAAATTGACGTTTTTATAGTGGTTACTGAGAATGGTGTGTATTTTAACACATGGTAATCATACAGCAAAACTCACTGTCTACTGATCAAGACAAATGGATGAGCTTACTAAATGCTGAATTGGAGGTCTCTGGCAACCTAAACTAAAAAAATAATGGGTGATTTCAAAATGCGTTCCGTACATGAATTTTCGTGTCAAGGGAAAGGGGCTGAAAGGATGAACACTTTGAAGTCGATGAATATAGAATTACTGCAAGCATCAAGCTCTTTTGTGTGTGGTAAGGTCTTCCCTTCAAAATCTCAGAGTTTCTATACCAAAGGGCATCCCTCGAATGCTCTAGATCATTTTGTTTCAGCCCGCCCACTTTCGCATCAACTTTTACCAGTACGGAACGGTTCGTCGTATCGAAGGGTAAAGAAGGCTGTGATGTCACACGTTAGAAAGGCAAGTTTGCCCCTCTGAGAAGCGTGTGTAAAAATTTGAGAACTCCATGTTTGTTTGTTTTTTCACAGTAAATCCAAACGTTTTGGTGTCATCACATTTTCATGTTTCATGTACGGAACGAAATGCTCGTTAACGATCATGCACGGAACGAAAATAGCGCTGAAATAATAGATTTACAAGCTTATTCGCCCGCAACGGTATGGAACCGGCATGGTGACCCGTTTTCGATATCAACTGCATTTCAGTGGGTCGTTTTTACACACGAGAGTGTATTTGTTGGTGTGTTGTAATACAAAATAGATTATCAGGACACCAACGGCGGTTGCGTAATATCATGTACGGAACGCTAGATCTAGATCTAGTTTACTGTCGTCGTTACGATGTTTGTGCATTGTTGTTGGTGTTGTGAGTCTGTATTCTGTTGTAGCCGATAAGATTATTCATGTCAACATTGTTTTTGGCAGCAGGGAGCGGAGAACGGGTTATTTTTCACACAAGAAAGTACTGCGTCATATTCATGTACGGAACACTTCATGTGAGCTGTACAGACCGCTGCTCCGTTTTACACACAGAGAGTATAAAAAAAAGAAAAAGAAAGCCATAGTTGGGTAAATATTGCATTGCACTTAAAATCAAGGCTCTTATACGGGTATAGGAGAAGAAGAGGAATGTGGAGAGTTGCTCTTTGTTCCGTACATGAAATTACACCAAACATGTTACCAAATGTTATAGAAATCGCAGGAATTTTCATGATTTAATATGTATACGGCAAATAATGCTAATATTGAGCTTAAATGTCAACTGAAGTGGAATATTTTGCAATAGTTGGCCATTTATAAGCCTTTCGTGGTGTCATGTTTCATATACGGAACGCTGTGGAAAAACTATGCCTCAAACTGCTTTGAAAGTACAAAAAATCATAAAAACACTATATTATTCACAAGACAAACACAAAACAGAACATTTGGGGTAACATTTAATTTTTACTCATTTTGTCCCAGATCTGGGGGCACCTTTTGGCAACTGACCAGATATGTCTATCACACCCATCTTGGGCCACACGATAAACTGTCATAACTCTACTTTTAAAAAAAAAAAATTTTTAATTGAAATATTTGATATTCTTGTGGCCTCTGACAGCCCACAGGTTGTGTTTAAGTAGTGGATTAAATTCTGAAAACTAAAAGTTAAATAATGTTGATTATAAAAAAAAAATAGTAACTTTAAGTCTGATGAAGAAAGTTATTCGATCTTTTTTGCTTCTGCAAAATATGTTGAAAGCAAGTTACGACACTTAACCACCCCGCCTTCATTATGTAACTAATGAAAATCTGACAGAAGATGGATCCTCTAACACAGAATCCTAATTTAGTACAGTGAACTTTGCAATTATGATGAAAGCAAAGTGCATATCATTCGGTGTAAACAGTAATGTATCATTCTTATCAGTTTGAAAATTAATGAGACTGAGAGTATTGATGTTTTGGTTTTTTTTAAACTTGTAGGACAATTTTTACAAATAATTTTGTTATGTCCCTTCAGCATCAGCAAAAACATGATTCTCTTTGGGGTGGAAATGAGAATAAAATGTTTTTGTTGATAAATTATGGAGTACGTTTCAACCCAGTAGATACTGCTGCCATGCAGCAATCACAAGCAAAGTGAGTAGAATTGGACTGGAAAAAGAAGTTCACTATTATCAAACTACTCACACATTCGAAACACTTAAGCTTACCTATGGTAGCATGATCTGTACCTAAAGACCTAAAGAGATGTAACCAGAATATCTTGTTTGTTTCTTGATTATTTGCTTGCCATATGAAAAATGCCTATCACTTTGCTTGAACAAATCCAGTTTCCAAGAAAAATCAGTGTTCTTAATACTAATATAAGTAATAATAGATAATGTAATTTAGATGTACCCATCATAATCTGCAATCGGAATGGCTTGGCTTGCAAGCTTTTCTCTCATTTTCTTAGAACCACTCAGCATCCCTCATTTTAACTCAGGCATTTGTGTTATACAACTGATGATGTGCTGTGTTATTTTCATTATACGGCAATTTGGGAGCAGCCCAGGAGGAGTCATATATGACTCATATCTATCTATGCAAATGAAATGAATCATAATTATGCTCATGAAGAAAAGAGTGGTCAAGCTCCGCTTTCAATTTTATTATTTATAACATAAATTTTTAGGTTTTGGAGATGGATCACAATGAGCCTGTGTCCCAGTTTAGGTCGAAGGTGGAGTTAGATCACTCTTTCATTCATTCATGAGCACAATTTTTATCAAACCTTTAATTGTATGTGCTTTGGAAGTAACTTTACCAATTTGCGAAAAAAGGTCTTTCTACTTTCCTGGATTAAATCATTGCTCATTTAAATTATGTAATTTGTCGTTTTCCCCAATACGTGTACTTATATTGCTGTAGGTATGTTGTGATTATTTGCATGTGTTCATAGTCATTTTATTTTTTGCAACTTTTCGTAAAGAGCTTTTGAGGAATACTCTAAGTGCAGTAAGTTGTGCAGCAAGTGGGGAATAGGTTTTGCATTTTAGTTATTTCAGCATGTGTCAAGGCTTCACAGACATGAACTAATTAAGATATGTCAAATTATTATGCAAAATTGTCATGTGTTGCATAAAGAATGGATGTTTGATGTAGACTTGGGCAGACTTTACAATTCTCAAAGGACAAAGAAACAGTTGTAAATTGGCTGTCTGTTTACTTTGTTCACCACGTGAGATAGCAGCGTTTACGAGAATATCACACATTGCAGTATAGCTTTACATAATGTATTGTGAGGATCATGGTGGTATCTTATCCCAAAAAATTATAATTTGGCTGCCACTGCCCATGCCCAGTTTATAAAAATTGCTTCATTAGAAGTTAAATTTATCAGGGTTCTATGATGAAAACCGAATTCACTTTTTTAACCATAAATTATCAATAACATTAGTGCTGTATTGGGGGAAACATTGCAGCATTTGTAAAGTTACTTCCTTTGAGTGCAAGAGAGACACTGTGTGATCCCTGGTCATAGATGACATTTTTTTAATGATTATTTTCTTTTACAATGCTTATTGATCTCATAACTCAAAACATTTGAGGAGATAAGATAATACATGTACCGATATCCTTGTAGTTGGTTTGTACAATACCGTCAGTATGTAATCAGTTTCTTTCAGATACAAATTTTATGCCCATGTTGTCAGAATAAAGGAAGAATGGCATTCTGTTTAATCTGTATTTTGTTCTGTTTTTTTTTGTTATCTCTATTTTGGAGGGATTTTGGGATGATAGAGAGAGAGAGAAAGGAAGAAAGATGCGAAGTGGGGGTCTGCTTGATTATGCTTCACCACTGATCGCCCTTAATATTTAGAACACACCTTCATACAGACACATATACACACATGTGGCCACAAAACTATATATGTAAAGCAGGTGTAATTTACATTTTGATCATGGATAGCTTTTAAAATGATGCTCTTTGGACACTTTTTTTTTATGTGCAGTGAAAGGTAAGTCATCGTTCTTGTCACAATTTCTTTCTTTCATTCTATCACATTATGGAAAGCCTGTACAGGAAATAAATGCTTTATTTTCTTAAAATATAAAGTGGTAGAACTCCTGTAGCACAAGAATTCAGGGTTAGCTACAGTGACCTATGTACACAGTGCAAGTGGCATACTAAATAAGTCCTGCTAAATGTCGTGCCGCATCGTAAAATGTTGCTCTTGATCATCCTCCCCGCCCGTCTATTGTTTTGTTCAATTTATGTCATCTTTCTGTACTAGGACTGAAATTTAGATGTGAAAAAAGGTCCACGACACCGTAGTAACAAGGGGGAGTAACAACTGTAGTTTTCACACGTGAAAAACTATGAAAGGTCCATGGATTGCCAACATCTCCCAAGTTCACTGTGAGTTCACAGTTTGTTGGATGAAGGGACTATCCTTGCTCCGAACCGCCTATTGTCGCCGAAATACCAAGTGATTAATAATTTTATTACCACTGTTAATATTTGTATTGTGTCTATGTGTGTGTGTTTTATTTTGACGTCGAATACGAACAGTTCAATCTCAAGCGTGGACCACTGGATAAACTTAGTTGCCGATCTGTAACGACGTGACAGTGGCTGTCCGTGGTGACTGTGAATCTGGCATTCCCTGGGCTGGTAGGTTTTTCTGTTGTTTGATAATAATTAAATGAACAAATTTTATCTTCCAACCTCAATTTTTTGTAAAGTTTTTCGTTGAAATACTCAACGTTTATCTTGAAGTAGAAATCTAGTTTCCAATGTTTTCGAATGGACCCACAACCGTCGGCCATCTAGAGTATGTTGATCTCTAGTACTGAGTAGTAGTCTAGATCTAGGTTACCTTACTGATCTGCAGCGTACGACAAACCTTTGTTTGTCTCACTGGCTGCCCATTGATAGTAAACACTGAGCAGAAATAACATGGTATTGAAGAAATTCAACTGTTTGTTTTCATTTGATAAATATGTTTGTAAACGAAGTGCTTATCGCCTGGGGGGGGGGGGGGGGTGTCTTGGCTTTGTAATGTGTAGTAATAACTATGGAAGAGTTCCTCTGGCTTTTGGGGTCTGCGGTAGTGCAGTAACTAGCATCTGCAGTTTTAGTTGGAGACTATATGGGAGTTTTTTTTTTTTAACCTAGTACTCATTAATTATTAGATTAATCTAATTAGTAATATTAGGAATCAGGGTTTTGTTTTTATTTCTAAGGATTTTGCAAAATCGATGTCATGGGGAAACTGACTATATTGAATAACTAGTGTGCTCCAGATTTCTTACTTCCCTTATAAATTTATTCCTGTTTCATTTTATAAATTCATTTCTGTTCATTGAATGGGATAGAACTTTGCTAATTAGAAAAAAAAAATTTATAAAAACGTAAATAAAATTTTAAATGTGTATATATGTATATCGTCATTAAGCTGCAAGACTCCCGAGACTAACATTTTTGGCCAAAATTACCTTTTTCGTTCTTTGGGTCTGAAAAGCAATGGCGCATTGTCAAAAGCTTGTGGCTCAATTCCTATAACAATTATCAAGTCCATTGTCTTTAGAATTTGTTGGCGGCAATAAGCCAAAAAAAATCAAGTTTTTTGGCTCTCCTGTAAAATTTTCAAAATGTTCATTACGAGAGTCTTGCAGCATAGCGACGATATGATTTCTTTTAGCCCATGTGAATTGAAGTTTTCATCTCTCTCTACAGTAAGTTAGATCGATTGCTGAAAATATATTTTGGGGGGTCTACTGCTTCAACTGTTTGTCTTGTTTTGTTTTATTACTTTTTTGTTTGCCTGGAAGTTTAGTTCATTTTTATTTGCTCTGTCATACTTTCTCTGTGACATACCTGACAAAATTGGCGAATCTCATCTAAAAAAAAAAAAAATTGGAGCAAAGCAACAATGATCAGTGGGGGGGAAAAGCAGATTAAAGAAAAATTCAGCTCTTGCAGAGATTCGAACCATCTTTTAGTTTTACCAACTCATCGGGCAAGTTTACTTACTAGCATGCCACCGGGGAACCTGAGTAAAAGCGTTACTATGCAGGGTCTCTCTAATGTTACTGAGGGCACGATGACTGACAAGAATTGCCAAAAAAATCAAACCATCTGGTGTGCCAACATTACCATGACTGAGAAATATCATGCATTAATTACTCCGAATTGAGCCAACTTACCAAGTGAAGAGCCTGTTTATTATGATTCAACAAAACAAGTCAGAATTGTGATCTAAAGGAGCTCCTCCTAAATAAAAATCACAAAACCAAAAATCCATCTGTGAATAAGATTCTAATCTTATTCACAGATGTCTGCGAATAAGCGTTATAAATTGTGAATGTAATAAAGTTACTTTGAGCCGTTGTGTGAAGGACATTTTTAAAAATCAACAACAAACAAACCAAGATTTAAGTCTTAAAATCTGTTTTATGCACTTTTCGGTCCTTGTTGGCACTGCATCTTCTTAAATCGTTCTCACAAGTGTATACTGCACTGTAACTAAGGGTCCTGGATCAGCTGGTTATGTTCTCTACTGAAGATAAGGAAAGTGTAGCAGTTTGGTAAAGACTAATTGATGGTTGATCCAACTGCCACTGCTTCACACACACACATCTTGAGCTAAATGTCATGTGAAATTCATCACATGACATCCAAAACTGTTTTTTTTTTTAGAAATAAAGTGTCAGTGATTATTGGGAATCAGTATTTTTGAGTTGGATTATATTGTTTCCTTGGCTAGGAAAAATTCCATATTTGGCAAATCAACTGTGTGTTAGAGGTACTAGTCAAATCAAGGCAGTGGGAATGTAGTTCTTTCCATGACGGACACAAATTTCTTGCTTTGTAATTATAATCGAGGAGACATAAAAAAAAAAAAACGAAGATAATCTGCAAGATCTTCTGTGCATCATACATTTGTCAGGTGAAGCTGTTTGACATTACATTGCTTATATTATCGTTAGGTAACGTTTAACTTTGAGTCATAAGTACTCTAATCCTGTACAAAAAAAGAGGAAACATGAAAATGGTATGTTATGACTGAGAGAAAACGTATTGAGGTATGGAAATAGAAGGCTTACTGACGTTCAGTATTTTTTATTGCATGTCATTAAAAAATAAAAAGGTAAATAAAAAATAAAGGTTTAACTTTTACTTGTTTTAGAAGACATCATACCAAAAGTAAATTATTGAGAGAGTTTAGAGTTCCTTACAGCCTGACCACTCACAGTTCTTTACAGATTTTCTTTTCGTTTTCTGATTGAAAGGGTGAAGGATAGGGTTATATAAGGATAGGTTTAGGAGTAGGGACACGGACAGGGTTGGGGATAGTTTCTGGGTTAGGGATAGGGTGTCCTTGACTGGGTGGTTAGGTTGTATGGAACTCTTTGCAAAGTGGAGGGAAAGAATAAAGTACATTATCTGAACAGCAGAGAAAAAAGAAAAATTACTTTCATGTAGGATAGGCTTTTACTTAACTAGATCTCCATGAAGTTGAATTCATTCAGGATCTGGGGACAGCAGCATAATTGAAATGTATGTTTTTGGCTCAGCCTCAGTGCATTTGGTGTGGCAAGTGTCGTTATTGCTTTTTTTTTTTTTTCTGTCCTTTTCCACATTGCAGCATACAAAACTTTGGCATGTATTAGGTTTAGCTGGAATCATTCTCCTGGGAAGATTGATCCTTCATTTTTACTTGGGCTTTATTTAACAAAGAAGTATGTACTGTGATGCATTTTTTACGCAGCGTAAATTTTTTTTTAATCATGAATTATTATATTGCACAGCTAAAAGTAAGGAAAAATATTTAAATGATAGACTAATTACTACAATTTTCATGGAATATATAAGATCAATTTTTCTAAAAAGTGGATACTGTTAAGTAATTCTTGGGGTTTAGAGCTTACTCATGCTTCGTGATCAGTTAAACATTTTGAAAAACTGAAATTTTGTTTCATATGAATTTACCCCAGGCCATTTGTGTGATCAAATGATTCTGATGTCATTCATTGTACAAACCTGTGTTGGATTTGTGATTTGGTACCTTGTGTTATTTTTGTACTCCTTACTGAAATCACTGAAAGTTGTTCTTTACTACTAGCTTTGCTTCACATTGTCATTTTCTGATGAAGCTTCATCAGTATGAACTACAAAGCTTGGTCACAGCCAATGGAAGGGTGAAACGTAAAAAAAAAAAACAACCACAAAATCATTCACGAAGGTGTAGGAGATGCTTGACCTTTTGGATTACATAATACTAAAGTTTGGAGTCTCTTTTGTGATGGACGGCATTGTAAAAGAACAAGAAATGAAATAAGAGAATTTTTTTCCCACAAATTTTCACTGAAAATATATAAGTATTACAGCGCGTTAACCAGGGCATAGTTTATTGTAATGGTGTGGATTGGGTGACATTTGTTTTTTCGGGAAACGGTCATATATCTCCAGCAGCTCCTAATCCTCTGTCAAACCGCTACCACTAGTACCAGCATGTCATGTAAAATGTGAAAGATGAGGGAATTATCATGGGTAATCTGCTAATTAGCCCATTGCAACCCATCATGGGAGATACAGAGACTCGGGTTCAGTGCATTTAATTTGGTGTGGCAGGTGTTGGTAATTCTAAATTGCTTTGTGTTTATGTCTTATTTCACATTCCACATACTATACTTTGGCCAGTTTGGCGTGAATTAGGTTTAGTTGGAATCATTCTCCTGGGAAGATTTGTTGTTCAGTTTTTCTTGTGCTTTAACAAAGAAGTATGTACGGTGATGCATTAAGTGTATAGTGTAGAATTGATGTTATTGTTTTTTAAATCATTATTATATTGCACAGCTGAAAGTAAGGAAAAGAATACATTTAATTATTTTTTTTACTGTTACTGTTCTTTTCATGGAAAGAATTTAAGATCAATCTAAAAAGTGCACACTAATATTTGAGGGTTAGAGCTTGTTCACACTTCAGTCAATTAAACATCTTAAAAAACTGAAATTTTGTTTCATGTGAATTTACCCCAGGCCATTTGTGTGATCAGATGATTCTGACATCATTCATTCTACAAACCTGTATTGGGTGGGTGATTGAAAGCCTTGTGTTACTTACTCTCTACTGAAATCACTGAAAGTTACACTTTACCACTAGTTTCATTTCAGCTATCAGCATTATTATTATCTGATGAAGCTGCAGCAGTTTGCAGTATGATAAGCAATTTAAAACCCATCATTTATATAATAATAATAATAATGTATAGCATTTATATAGCGCATATCCATTTAAAATGCTCTATGCGCTTTACAGAAACAACATGTCAACCACAGAGCAGAATGGAGCTGCCTGCGAAGCGCTCAACACACTGCACTGCTTCTTTCTCTCTCCCTGTCTCGCTCACTCTCTCTCTCTATCTCAGAGCAAATTGTAACGCAGCCTGTTAGGCGCAGTTCACAACTCACAACAGTTCACAACTCACATCAGTTCACACAACACACAACTCAAATAATATTTGAATATTTATTAATAACAATATATATTTAATAATGAATAATAAATGGCCGGGGGGGGGGGGGTGATATGGATAAATTTTAATCTATTAATTTCAATTTTCAATTTTGCCCGGGCAGCGGCCTTTCGGCCTGCTCTTTACGATTTCCAACTGCCAAGGTATCTTTAATGTGCGCAACGTGCACACGGGCCCTCCGAATTTTTTCGTCCTTATCCGAGAAGACTAGGTACTCGATCCTACCCCCCAATAGGACCAGGGACTTGAAAATATGAGAAAAGTCCAATTTCCAACATGCCTGCACTGCCCGGGTTTAGAACCCGGGACCCTTGGCATGAGAGGCGAGCACTGTATTGTTGTGGATTTGTAATCTTAGATAAAAAATGAAAGTTAAAAAGAGTTAAGTGCAATAGAAGTTGATCCTAGTTGATTTGGGTTATCAGAATTTATTTGTTGCTTCCAGCCTTTTTGCTGTATCTTGTGTAATAAGTCACAAATGTGGACAGCATAGATATAATATATAGATCTTAATGGATTATATCAAAAGAGTGACGAGGCAAAGGGGGGGGGGGGTGAATTTCAAAGGAGTGGTACGAATATTACCATAACAATGGACTGACACTGCAAAATGTTTCTCAGCCTGCATTTGTTTCATCTGTATCTTTTGAACATCTTATGTATTTGTCAGACAGTATTTAGGTTGTAGGCCGTGACCGTTTTTTTGTTTTGTTTTGTTTGTCTGAAGGGTGACTGCGACTGAAAAGATTCTGCTTGTAGGACAGTATGCCGCTTCATTTCATTTTCATCCATGTAAATTTCAGTGTCTTTCTAGGATTAGCATTGTGAGCTGATTTATCAGATAGATAGTACTTATTAATAATAAAGTTGGCGACAGGTGGACTGTTAGTTGCACCTCCTAAGGAGAAGCTACGGAAACTTGAAAGTGGATTTTTGTAACTACTGAGTGTAGTCCCCCGACTCGGGGGAATACACAGAAGTGATTTTTATAGTTATCACCATCGTGTAAATTGACGTGAAGATCAAAATTTTGCACCTGTCATACTTTTTAATTCTTCTACAGTAGAAGAAAATGTTTTGTTTTTTTTTTGCTGAAAATGTCTCAACACTTTCTTCTCATCAACTCAGTTGTGGCTCAAATCAATGACAGTATTAAAAATATGGCAAACTTACTTTAAGACCTTTTAAATTATACCCACTTACACCTTAATGTTTTTCTTGGCATTCTAGATTCGGCAGTTAAAAAGCCTTTCATGATTACACTGGAGGCATTACTTCCTTTATACATATAATATGAAGTTTGCAGAAGAAAAAAAAATCACTCTCTCAATTCCAGCCACATGCAGGATAACAAAATTTCTGGAGACAGTTTGATTTTCAAACTTTTCTAGTCCATTTGATTATGGATGAGTACTAGTTTATAAAATCCCAAATAGATGAAGGCAAGCTAGCATTCAGAAGACATGTTGATTGGCACCGATGATTCCAAAACAGCAATCATTGTTTTCATTGTAAAAACAGGTTTTAAATTAAATTTGTTTTTATGGTTCTGCTCTGTGTCATTGATTTTAAAATTTTTAAGAAATAGTTAGGTTAGTTATGTTGTAGCTTTCTGTCATTATTTCTTATTTTTCCCTGGCTCGTGGACTGCTCTCTTGAGTTCCAGAAAACAATGATAAAAGTTTTAAACCGCCATTCCTTTGTTATGGTCCTTTGATATGTCACTCAAATGAAATATCTTGTCATTTAAGTGTCGTTTCTTTGAAAGTATTTATGCTACTCCTTTGTTTAAATTGTTATGTCGCTTCTATGAACAGTTACTTCTTTGAACAAATCCTGTCATGATAAGTGACAACTGTATATATCGTCGTGGTGCTGACCTTTTGGCCTAAGTCATTTTTTTCTCTTCTGAGAAAATGGCAAACAACTTCTTTAAATTCTTTTGCCGTGCAGTCAGACTTAAGCCAAAATGACTCTCGGTAAAAGTGGCCATCATCCACGTTGGCTGAAACAACCCCAAAACCAAAATGGCCTACATCTATGAATGAGTTAGATCTAGGCCATTACGGAAAGTTTTATTTCCAGGATAATGGCTTGGCACTTTTGAATGATTTTTATATTAATAGATGCACGATGGATAGGGCAATGACGTAACAGGTACATTCTGTTTTGGCCAAAGTCTGACAGGCCAGCAAGCACCATGACGATATTATGATAGAAAAATTTAAACAGTCTGATATTTGAGCCTTCAAGTGAACTCTTAGTAGCTTAAACAATGTTTGAGAGAGAGGCATGAAACTCATTAGTGAGAGCTTGTTACAATAGCATGTAAAGATTGTCACTGATATGTTATTTAAAGACCGTCAGCATGGAGGTTGTAGTGAATTCAGTTTAGGAGCTTACAAAATGCATCTGTGTATTCCGCTGGGAACATGTAGAGCTTGAGCTTCAGTTAAACCCCCTCTTTTGGCATTAAATCCATTTTCTTTAAATTATGCTGTGGGTTGATTTAAGGCTTTTAGAAATAAAATAATTAGTATTTGACACGCATAATTTAAATGAAATTCATTGTCATGGGTATAAAGTCGGCACAAATAGTTTTGCAAGAATTTTTAGGTGAATCTGTTCAGTTATTTGTTTTGTACTCAGTAAAGCATGCATGTAGGTGGAAAACATCAGTATGATCTATGTTTCATTTTTAAAGTAATAGTTTTCTGTCTAAATATGGATATGAAAAGATTTCCAGGTTTAATTGAATTCAGGAACTCAATGAAATAACGGCAAGACGAAAACTGGTGTGATATTCTTCTTAAAAGGAGCATACTTAGTTCACGAGTGCTGTAAACTCGTCTCATAAAGTTTGTTTTTTTCTGCTGTTTCATCATAGTTGAGCTCTTCAGGAAAAATTTTCATAATGGACACAAGTTTGAGATTTATAATTATTTTTCTGGAAGTCATGTGCAGTGCAAACCATGTCCTTTTGATTTTATGGGTTTATAGAGAGTACTGGTGATAAATAGGTATTTAGTACTTCTCATTTGTTGAGACCGCATTCTTCTAGTTGCCTTATATGGTGAGCAGGTCATAAGAAGAGTTACCAGAGTCTTGCCTTGAAAAACTTCTCCCTGATCAAAACCCCACTCTTCCTGATTTGCGCCTGGAGATATAGCTATAGCAAGTTTTCATAGGTATCTGGATGAATAGAAACAGATTCCTATTGTATTAAGTATTGAACATGTGATCTTATTGTTACCGTCTCCCGTAACGATTTTGTGATCATATTGTTACCGTCTCCCGTAACGATTTTTGTTTGCATTTATTGATCTGTTCCAGTTCCAATTTAATAAAAGCAAAGATAGTATCTTTGATAAAAGTGAGTAGGGTGAACCTGGTTTGCTTTTTGCAACAGAATTGTTACAACGTGGAAGTTTGAGACATTGTTAAGTGAACACCAGCATGATTGGACTTTTTATTATTATTATGTTATGATTTCTGTGCATTTGGTGTCATTCCTAATCCAAACCTGCACATTGGAAATTTTTATGAAAAATGCAAATTGTAATGTGAAATGGTTGATGATGACGAAACCTCTCTGTGCTTAATTTTGATTAAAAAAGAAAGGGTAGTGCCAATTTGTGAATACAGCATTTGGCCAAAAAAAAAAATGTCTTATGGCCACCTGGCCAGAATATTGTGTATATTTTTGTTTGTTTGTTTTCTTTAAATTTTCACATTAAGTAACTTGGGGGCACTAGGGGCACATTATGGAAAAAGTACAATTATTGCAGCAAGCTTTGTTTGATAGTAATCTCCTTTGTTACCCTCTCTGTCCCCCAGGCTACACACCTTTGAGAATCATGTTATTGATTTGTGGTAAAACACGATTTTGGAAGCAGCATTTGTCATTCAGTCAGTAGTTAAGTGTTTGTGTATTGATCGGTCACACCAGTAGTTGTATTTATTGGCTGGTCACACCTGTAGGAACCTGCAAAGATCGTGAAAAAGCAGTGGCGTAACAGTGTGTAATGCAAGTTAGACATCACCCCCCCCCCCACCCTTTTTTTTTTCTTTATTGCTGTTCCATTCGATTGGCTAGATGGTTGAGTGGGGGGGGGGGGGGTGTCCTAATGAGGAGTGGCACTGCATGATGATTGCTTCATGGGGCTTATCAACCCAGTGACATTTGTTGTATAATTTCTAATGTTTGAATTGCAATGGGCAGCAAGGAGCAGAGAGAGTGACTGAGGAGGGTGTCTGTTACATTTTCAAATTATTACACTGAGTGAGACTGGCCTTGTGGCAAAAGTGATGTTCTTTTTTTTTTTTCTTTCTTTTAAAAAAAAAAATGATTTCCAAGAATGTCTAACTAGGAAATTAAACCAGCCAGTAGGAGGCAAATTCACGTAATTGACTAGAGCCCTCCACATGAACTGTAAAGCTGATTCACAGCCATAGAAAGGTTGAAATGCAAAAAAAAAAAAAAAAAATATTCACAAAGGTATAGGAGACCTCTGACTTTTTGTGTGTATACTAAAGTTTAGAGATGCTGTTGTGGTGGATAGTATTGTTAGAGAACAAGAAATGAAGGGAGAGATTTTTTATTTTTTTTTACAAATTTTCACTGAAAATGTATAACAAAATAATATAATTACAATCGCTAGCACGGGCATAGGTTAAGTTAGTGTGATGGACTGGGAAACATTTGGTTTTACAGGAAAAGGTCATACGTCTCCAGCAGTTTCCCATCCCCAATCAAACCGCTACCCAGCATGTCATGTAAAGTGTGAAAGCTGGGGAATTTATGCGTAATTGCTGATTACATAGAAGCCATCATGTTAGACACAGAGTCTGCTTTAAAAGTGACCATAATCATTGGGCTGAAAAGGTCAGCTGTTCAGGTCATGCCTCGGTTCAGTTACGTGCCCCTAATGTTGACCATAATGATGTGATGTTTTTACATTGAATACTTTGTCCAAGTCACAGAACCATCGTATCAAGTGTCTTATTATAGCAATTGCATTAAAGAATGCCCTTTTAAATAAAGAAACGGAATCTTGCTGATATGTAATATATACATACACAATTCATTTGAAATGCCATGGCAAAGCAGCTGGTGCTGATTGCAAATACCAATGATATCATGTCATGTGTACTTATCAGTAGTCTGAATCACTGTTTCCATAAATATTCTTGCTTTTTCTGAAATCGAGGGTTATCAACCAGAATATGTCATGTGCAGTTTTATTCATTGCTCTTAAATGTCTGCAGATATCCGACTCCAAGACACAAAGTGTGTGACTTTATTTCATAAACAAATAAAGCTATTCATATGACCTCGTTGAAGTTATTTCAGTGCTTTGAATTTACAAATTTCAAAGTCAGTTCTCTCAATTTAATGATTTTGGACATAAAATATTCTGGTTGCCAACCCTTGAAATGGTAAATTTAATTTCCACCTGACAATCTTGGAGAGCTAACACTGTACTATTGCTGATTATATGAAGTTTCTTTGGGTGCAAGGTGCCACAGAGATCATTTGAGATGTGGCAAATGTTGAAGTCTTGCACCAAGGTGATGATAACATGATAAACATCTGTGTTTTGATCAGATAACAAATCAAAACAGTAACTCAATTAGGTCAGTGTTTTGGGCTGGTGTGTCCTCATGTAGCAAATTAATCAAGAAGCCATTGTTATCATGTAAATTAGAATCGATGAACCAGATCATAAGTGGAGACTTTGGTGTCATGCTTTGACAGTGTGATTTACTGTCTGTACATATACACACCACAAACGCAAATTCCTGTGTGTGTTTAACCCACTCTTGCGACATCTGTGCACCACAAGTCCCCAAAAACATCCCTGTTGGTATTACAAGATATGGCAAAAAGAAAAAATTATATGTAGCAATGCCTTGCACAAAAAATAATACAAAAACGATACACTAAAACACAAAAGTAAGTCAGACTGGTGGGATTTGCTGCTAGTACGTGTAATTTAATCTCCTTTTTTAATTCAGCTTCATTTGTGCTCTGTAAACACATCTAATCGCTAAGGTGATAATTTTGTCACAGTGTAAGCAGCTGAAAATTATTCTGTTGCAATAAGCACCACAATGGCAGAACCAAAACAACAAGAGTGCACCCTGTGGATTGAATCACAGCCATGTGAGAAAATTTTCCTCACTTCATGTCATGAAAAGTAAATAAAATAGATCATAAATTACATTCAACACAGAAAAGTTAACACTGGATCAGTAAAACCTTACAGTGCTATGTAACAGCTGGCGTATTCAGTGATCATTGCATCCACTAGCAGCATTCCATCAATATATTTAGCTGCCAGATTATATCTTAACAAAGACCAGCTTTATAAATCATTCGAAAACTGGGACAGGCTTAAGTTGTAGAAAATAAACAGTTTGATATCCCAGTGAGGGAGAACTTGACTTTGGGAAAACAAAAATCTGGAAGTGTTTGAAGGAATGATGGAAGCCTGGGTCAAGAGACAAACAATTTGAAATCATCATAGCCAGGGGATTAGTATGGAGGTTAAGGTTAGGCTTTTGTACACATGAGCAATTTAACATTAGGGGGAAATTGTGAATCTCATATCATGGGACCATAAACAATATCATGACGTTTTTGCTGTTAAGAATGTGAAGATTAGATCCTAGACACACAGACACTGACAGTCAGAGACTGTTATATAACTTATTGGGCAGGATGGTGCAACCTCCAACCAAGAAGAGCCGTGTTAGAGATTTTTGTCAATTTCGATAGAATTCAACTTGAGAGTGCACAGAAACACACGTGAAAGTCTATATACCAGCAGTATTTATTCTCATTTAAGATTTTCTTTTTTTTTTTTATCGGCCATTAAGAAAAGGACAAAGCCACAGATGAAAAGTAAAAGAGACGCTGCCAACCCCCACCACAGGGGAATAATAATAATAATAATGGCACACTCCCTCACTGACAATTTGAACTTGATTTATTTAGAAGAGGGATATATGAATGATTATGAAGCTGAATCATGGACACAGTCTGACATTGTTATGGGGAAGAATAGTTGAGGTTAGATGTACATGTATTTCATCATATGTGTGGCATTGAACATTGAGCAAGCTCTTTAATCAGATTCCAGTGGTATACTGTGACATTTTACTCAATCTTCTTTTTATATCAATTTTTTTTTTAATTCTGATTTTATTAAATTTGAGAACATAACACAACTAACTTGAATGACAAAATGAAAGTGAATTCTCTGTTTTGTGTGGATATCTACAGAAAGTGAGAAGGCCCAGGTAAGGTTAGATGCTACTGCCATGATGTCTACGATAAGATCAGGTGCTGCGGCCTCTATGACAGTGCAAGATGTCCAGGAGATGTTCCAAGCAAACTTTAAGGAAGGCCTCAATGGAGAAGAAGCACACAGGCGCCTGTTGGTGCATGGACACAACAACTTTGATATTACAGTGGATGATCCACTATGGAAAAAGTATATGGATCAGGTAGGAGTTGATTGTCAGACAGAGAAAGTAGTCACTTTGGCTGATAATATTGTGCAAGTTTTTCAGACCTGCCAACTGTCCTTCATTTTACAGGTGTGTGCTTGTTTAGGATGTTGGGAAGGATATGAGAATTGTTGGGGGTTTTTTTTGTCATGAAAATGAAATTCCTGTCGGGTTTGAAGGTAAAGGCCAGGTCTAGTAAATTTCAAGACAGTATCAATGACCATATATGCACATTATACTTCTTTGCAGTGGCTTAGTGTGGGCTGCCAGTGCCTGGGGCAAGGCAAGTATTGCGCCCCCTTACCACTACCAGTAGACCATTAGCACTTGGACTCCTTGAGTCCCTTCCACCAGTCCAGTATTGAACCCCCCCCCCCCCACACACACACACACACACACCCCACCCCGCAAATTATGGGACATTACACAATTACTGTACAGGTATCTTGAAATCGGAAATCATGCTATTAAGGGGCATTATGTAATTCACAGATTGGGATTACATGAGGACAGTATCACAGTTATTAGCGAGAAAAATATCGTAATACTGGCAATGTTTACTTGCCCCGTCACATGCACGTTGGAAAATTGAGTAGGGTTTTCGGACATTTGGAAATTTTCTATGTGAGGAGGAGAATGCGCTATTTCTTAATTTATTATTAACACTTTATTTTATTTTATTTTGAGATATTGTGCCCGGCAAACACCCACTCATGCCACTGCTACTTTGTTATACATTGAGTGCGTTATGTGACCTGCCAGTTGTGTTACAGTCTTACTGATTGGCATTCGGATGATTCTGCTTCCTACAGAAATCATAAAGTTTCTGACAGTTTCAATTTGCCTACATAGGGCCTTGGTACAGTATAAGTGCCCATTTGGACTCATTTTCTGAAATGGTCATTGGAGTTGGCAGATCTAATGTTTTATTTGTTGCAATTTTGCCTCATTTCCATGCCACATGATGAGTAGCTGTTGATTTTTGAATTAAATCTCAGGTCATCAGATGCTACCATAGATGCCAGCCACCAACAGTTGAATTACGTTTGAAAAGGCATTCTGCATTTCCATCTGATTTTTTTGTACTTGCTGCAGCACTTTCAGCTATGTTTATGCTACATTTATTGCTACTTAATTAAAACACAGGACCCCCACCCAAACATATACCACTGCATTCATTGTTCACCTGAATAGGAATGCATGTAATACACAAATCATGGGTAATTTTGAACATTGGTTAAGTTACAGAGCTGTGATGAGCAAAAAGCCTATGGAAGTGATAGTAGGATCTGTTTGGATATTTGCTCATATGGAAAAGTCACTTCAGTTTTAAAAGGATTATCATATTATTATGGAGCAAGGTCGAAAGCACTTAAAACTCCTTGACTAAGTGACGAAAAATGTGGAAACTTTGTGTACAGTCTCAATTTTTGAAAATAAATTACATGGATAAATCCATTTTGGACAAAATCGGTCTCTAATATTATGTATTTATGATTTTGGGAGCCGCAAAAAAGAGATACATTTGTGTTGAGTAAAATCAAAATGTGTGATCGGAAATTTCGTTTTGTGGAACTAGATAGTACTATTGATTTCTGATAATTGTTGGATTGATTCATGAACTTTATAATATTTGTTTATATTTTTGCAGTTCAACAACCCCCTCATTTTGCTACTCTTAGCCTCTGCGGGTATCAGCCTCTTCATGAGACAGTTTGATGATGCCATCAGCATCACCATGGTAACTACTAATTCTCACAAATCCTTCCCATGATCACAAATTTTGTCGAGGTTGTCAGTTGTGAAAAACAATTCAACATGAAAGAAATGGCAGCAGCGCACTCTTTAGTAACACATATTACATATTATTTCACTGACATTCTCAGCTAAATATAAAGCTCGGTTGGTGAATATAAGTTCTGTGCTGTTCATAGTTAAGACCTTGTGCATTTTGAATTGAGGATGATAGACCACATGGTTCATGTAGCAGACTCTGGAAAGCAAATTAAAACAAAGCTTAAGATTTATCATATTACCTCTGGCCTCAACAGATGTTTTCATTCATAGCTTATTCTTTCATTATAAATGGAAATATAGAATTGCCCGAAGAGAAGGATGTTCGGAGTGCTATTGAAACCTATGTAGACAGGCTTTGAAAACTGTTAGTCTGTTGCCTCAAAGTTTGTCTTCAGTTAATGATCATATTGTACTGTACAATACTGTACGGCACTGTACTCAGGGATGGGAATTCTCCGGAAATTTCCTGAATTCCGGATTTTTAAAATAGTTTTTCTTAGTAGAAAGTATTTTGTTTGTTGTCCAATATGAATTGGCCTTAGTGCATTGCATCAAAAGTTCAGGAAATATTTCTATCAGTAGTTCCCATCTCTGTGTACTGGTCAGAATGTATTAAACGAAGTGGTGATCTGGCACATACTGAGTCATTGTGTTTCCCTGCGATTGGTAGAGCGGGTGCACAAGACAGCAACACAACACATATCATAACTACTTTTCTCTGCGCCAAAGTCCGCATTTAAAATTTTTGTGGGAGGAAAAAAAAAAAGTGACACTGATTCCAAGGTTGGCCCCCAAATGCTTAAATTCCAGGAAATCAGTGGTTAAAAATGGTCAGTGTTGGCTGTTGGAACCTCATGAAAGCTAACATCAAAAACTGTTTGTTATGGAACCTTAGTATAATTACAAAGCCAAACAGAGAAAATACTGAGTTGTGTTCACTGTTCAGCTATAGGCCCATTGTGCATATCCGCCATCTTTGATGTAAGGACCGACGCATCACCATGGCGATTGTAGCATTGATTTTGATTTGTTAGCTGATTTGCATTGCGAGCACTTGAGGCATCGCGAACCAACCGGCGGCGAGCTAAAAGTAGTTCACTACAGTAAATAATGGCACGTGTGTACATGCGCATGGGAGACGTTCGGTCAATTCTTTCACTTCCTTTCCCTTGTTTGCACGGATGGTAGGGAGTCTGACCAGCTTGGATCCGTCCTTTCTACCCCCGTCATAACAGTCAACTGCATTGCAACCAGCAGCATTTTAACTGCTTAGACATATCTGGAAGTTACACTCATCAGCTGATCCATCGGCCATCTTGGGTGTCAGAAGAACAAAACAAAAACACTCTGTGACATCATTCGCAATGGACCCATAGTTTTCTTTGTATAAAAACTATGATCTCCAAACAACTTGCCTTTGAGTTTAATTTTAACAAGATTCCAACAGCCGGCCAATGAAATGCAATACTTCATGTATGTAACAATGTATAAAATGCAAGCATGGCTACCTGTTTACAGGCTAAATGGTGTTGCTTCAAAATCTTGAGTCAGATGGATAGAAACAGTCAGTGACAAATTTGCATTATAAGAAATGGTTTCTAAGGGTTGACTGTTTAGTATTATCAGTAATTGATATGAAGTAAGCCATGTTAATTTTTCATTGCTGTAAGCTGCATTTCCTAATATCTTTCCTCTCATAGGCTATCATCATTGTAGTAACAGTGGCCTTTGTACAGGTAAGTGAAATGCATGTCCTTGTAATCCATTCACAAGTCTTAAAACAGTCATGACATTCATGTGATATTGTTGAATTTTCAGTTGGTAGGACTGCAATTTTGTGAGATTTCATATATTACATAAGGGTTCGATGGTGATGGACTTAGAATAAGCCAGAAATTAGTAAGAAGTCACCCTTTTATTTGTAGACTGGCCAAGATACCCGACACTGGCCGGAATAAACTGTTTATTAGGTTCAGTTCTGGGTAATCCGCTTCAACTAACCGATTTTGTTAGATCTATTGTGTTGTTGTTTGTTTACCTTTAGAAACATCATTCTGCACTCCCTTTGCACATTTATGCCCCATGCATCCTGTTAGCATTCGAGACGAAGGTTGTCATGAAATGGCCATAATCTGCGCACAGGGCAGGGTTAATAATGAACAGGAGCATCACGTGTTCGTGGAGAAGAAAGGGCTGATTTGCAGGGGCGGGGGCAAAATTACCAACACAGAGCAAACTGAAAAAAATTCTTTCCCATCATTTCAAGTCTCCAAATCTAAAAAAAAAGAATCTTCTACGGTCAAAAGGTATGCATCTGTAAAATTTCAGCAGTGTCAGTGGCGATAGGGTTGTTAATAATTGGGCAAGTTTTTTTTTTTATTTTGCAAGATTGTATATTTTACTTGCTTTATATACCTAAGCATCAGTAATTTTTAAAGTTTGGCAAATATGTTGAATTGTCTTGCAACGGTTACTATATTTTTTGCACACTATTGATATTTCAGGAATACAGATCTGAGAAATCATTAGAAGCTCTAACCAAATTGGTGCCACCCAAGTGCCACTGGTAAGATCTGATTTTGTATCCATAAAACTGACAGAGCCATTGAATAGGAAGGAAAAGATCAATTTTATCACAAGAACGAAGATTTCGACATAGCTAACCATGTGAGGGGAAATAAGCAAGAAAACTCTGAAGAGCTCATCCAGAGAACACCATTCAACAATGCATTTGTCAAGTGCAGTGGTTCTCAACCTTTTGAAGGCAATTGCTCTCTTAGGCTCCAAATTTTCTTTCCCCCCCCCCCCCCCCCCCCCCCTACATTTCACAAGCAGACAGATTACACATTGCACACAAATTATATTGTTAAGTTTTTCAAAGCCTTATTAATGACAATAACGGTAATGATTATTGACTGTCAAACAAAAACATTCTTTATCAAATGCACCAAAAAAAGAAAAAAAAAATAGGCCTTTTCTGTTCATAAAACCCATCCACGAGTGCTGTTAAACAAGATGATGGTTGTCCACTGCATTTGCCCCCACATCATCCTTCATTCGTGATTGCTTTCGTCTCAGCCCCTCTCCCACTGCTCCCCCCCAATCGCCCCCTTTCACCATTTTTGCCCCTTCATCGCCCTTTTCTTCATTTTCATCCCCGTGAAATCAAATTTTTTTAATTGCCTCCTGGGTGGGCGATATAGCCCATGTTGAGAACCACGGATCTAATGTAAAGTTGAAACATGGTGAAAAGAAAAAAGAATTATCAATTTTTGAGAGCTTATCTTAGTAACAGGTAAACTATACAATGGATTCTAAATAGAAAAAATGAATCTAAATAAAGCCTTAAAGTAATGTGAATTCATTTTAGCATGAGTATTTTTGTGGTCAAAAATATGTTGCCAACAGTATGTTGTAATTGTTTACTTGAGTTTACCTGAAAACAGGTGAATATTGAAGGCGTTCTTTGAAACTATTGTCTCATTTTCACAGTTTGTGGTATGCTTACATCTTCAAAATATGGTAGTTCGCCCTCTCATAAAGACTCAAAATTTAAGCTGCACTTTCATAAAAAAAACAACAGAAGAATATAAAAATACAACAATTGTTGATACATAACGTAAAATTGCAAATCACAATATGTTTCATTTTATTTTGTGGTCTGGAGTATAAATAACAAGAATACTCTCTACTCAGACAAAACTCAGTTGCTGAAAACATGCAAATTCTTTGCAGACAGGTTCAGTCTCAGATGGCTGTTGGATAGGAATAGTGAAAAATGAAAGTGACTGGGAAATGGGTCAGACAGGAGGGGCATACTACATTTACTTCTTCCACATATTAAATGAAAATCTAATGCAGGGCTCTACAGAGGTTTTTTTTCATCCTAAAGAATGATAAATTTCTTCCTTTTAAACAGTCTACGAGATGGACAGTTAACCACTTTTCTGGCACAAGATCTGGTACCTGGTGATATTATTTACATTAGTGTTGGAGACAGAGTTCCTGCGGATGTACGCTTATTTGAGGTGGGTTAGTTTGTTTACATATTTTAGAGGTACTTTTGATCTTTCGTAAAATCAGTATTTCGGTTACCAGCTGTGTACAATATCTGGTTGGGGAAAATCCAGATTTTATGAGGGCTCTTTAAATATGCCATAGCTAATCAGCTTTCAGGCCTCACTCACATAATTACGGTGGATTTTGTTTGTAGGCTGAGAGCATAATAATAAAAATATGTCACGTCATGACATGTTGATATTGGGGGAGGGGCTCTCAGTTTGAAATGCAATTTGGAGTGTATTCATGCTGTCCATGACACAGTAAAAAAGAAAAAAATATATATATAAGGTATGTTTGTAGTTTTGTTCATAATAGATAAAGGAATTTAAAGTGGATAAATAGATAAATAAACAGAAAAATTAGAAAGTACATCTGCCATCTGGATAAATAAATAAATAATTACCTAGCTCTCTGTATGGACTATCCTGGGGATCGGAGACATGTTGATAGTTATATTTATTTTCTTGAAATGTGATGAACGGAAAAGACCTTTTATTGCAAAACTAAAAGGATGTGGAAAAATGTCATTGTCAGTTTATATTTAACTTGATTCATTGTTTTGTGTTTATGTTTTAATCCGGTCCAATGTATGTTGACATACTTGCTTATTTTGAAGCAGACTAGGATGGGTAATACACTGGTGTTTTTAATACCTAATTCCCTTACATATTTTGTCTTTTGCTGGTTTTCAGGCTGTGGGCCTCAGCATTGACGAGTCTAGTTTCACTGGTGAGATTGAACCAGTCAACAAAAGTGTCGATGTTCAGCCACCATCCTTGGTCATGAATATAAGTGGGCGTAAAAATATCGCGTTTATGGGCACATTGGTCCGAACAGGACATGGGAAGGTTAGTGACCAACTTTTGACAAGGGAATGATAAATTTGCATACAGTTTAATAATGTTGACAGAAGAAACATAATAATATTGTTCAAACATTCATGTTGAGACCTAAAACAAAAACTGTATTTTATTGACAATTTTTTGGCATAAAAAATAAATGGGTCCCATCTAAGAATAGACCCAGGCACTGGTCTTATCATTGACAACCATATTGACTGTGCTGGAATATAAATATCTGACCTGAAACTGCAGATCAAAGTTGTAATTGTTTTATTTATTTCATGTATTCTCTCTCATAGTTTACGGTACCAGTTGAAATTATATTCTTTCCTCAGGGTATTATAATTGGAACTGGGCAAGAATCTGAATTTGGAGAAATTTTCAAAATGATGCAGGCCGAAGAGGTAAGTGGCTTTTTGAAAGAAGCCTTCTTAAAATTAACGGTCGCAAACAGTTTCAATCTGGTTCAGTGGCTCTCAACCTTTTTCAGGCAATGGCCCCCTTAGCCTCCAATTATTCTGTCATTGTCGCCCCACTTCCACCACCGAAACCCAACAGATGTATTTCACAGAATTCACACTACATAGGATGTGAAGTTCTTCAAACCCCCATTAATGACAATGATTATAAAACAGAAAGCAGTCTTTATTAAATCGCATTTTGAAAAAAGCAAGAAAAGCCTTTTCTGTTCATAAAACCTATCTGCACTAGGCGATGGCTGCTCTGTACTCGCCCCCAAATCGACCTCCATTATGTTTTTGCTCCTGTATTGCCCTCCCCCACTCCCTTCATCATTTTTCACCCCCTTGTTGCCGTTTTCTTTGTTTTTGCCCCCTGGTTTTGATTTGCATTGCACACGTTGAGGACCACTGTTCTAGTTGTTGTTGTCACCTTTTTTATTTTGGTCTGTGTTTTATCATTATGTTTGCTTCTGCTGCTTCTCTATTGTTTCTTTTCTCAGCGTTGTGACAGTCACAGGAACATGGATGGTAGTACATGTACCAAGGAAAGGAAAATGATTTAACTTTCACATCTTTTCAGACTGTCTGGAAAGCTTAAGTTATAGAAAATTTATTGAGAAGCTTTAGATCAAACATTGGGAAACTTAAGGCTCGTGGAGTGGATCCGGCTGGATCAGGCCTGCTTTGCAATTTTGGCCGGCCTCCTAGGTTGATTGAAACCTTCTGAAACACACCAGTCACTGAGCTGTAAAAACTAATGATTATAACATTCAGATAAGATAAGATAAGATAAATTTTATTCGTCCTTGTACAAGGAAATTTGTTTTGATCATTGAATACATAACAATACAGTTACAGAAGCAGAAAGTATGATACATAGCGCGCACACAATATGCTTCCCTAACTAAAACACATTGACCTGACACGCAGGACATAATTCAACAGATTACGATCAAGATGACGACATTATTGTAACGCATGCCATTCCCCCCCCCCCCCCCCTTTTACCATATCAAACAAGAATTTTTTATTTAAAAATCAACATGCAGTTAGTATAAAGTCTTCATTATGAGTTGAGAATTTCCACGACATCCTTACAATTTTTAGGTCTGACCCTTAACACAAGATTGGTTGCCCCTGACCATATCTGTTTTAGACCCAATTTATTTCAGCATGGGTTTAGTTATAAATAGTTACTTTTTTATTATTGTAATTATTATCTCCGGTATAAAACAGGAAAGACTTACTGTATCTAGTCAAGGCTGTTTGACGAATCATCACTGATGTTTGATATTTGGAAATCTATTCCAGGCTCCCAAAACTCCACTGCAGAAGAGTATGGATACTCTTGGCAAACAGCTGTCCTTTTATTCTTTCCTGGTCATTGGCATCATTGTTATTGTGGGTTGGATCCAGGGCCGCAAAATTCTGGATATGTTCACCATTGGCGTCAGGTAGGCTACTTTATGACAATATCTCATTTTCTTTTCATTTCCTATGTTTTGGACCTCACCTCTGTTCAATCTGTCAGTCATCCTTCAGTATTTTTTTTCTTCCATCCCTCATCATTCTTGCTATATTATTGTATGAACTTTCATTTCTTTTCTCTTTGCCCACTTCGATCTGCCCCTCCTCTCACATGTCTTGCTCCCAACCTCTGTTCTTCATACTATCCTTCCCTCTTTTGATTCCATCTGACTGAAGCTGTCCTCGTTATCTGGCATTTTTGTTTCATTTCATTACTTTCCTGCTTGACATTACATCTCTTTTTTTTTTCATTTCATTGTAAAAATCACTTCTTTTTCATTTCATTGTTTTACTGCACGAAATGACTTCTTTTTTAATTTTTGGTATTTTCTTAATGCTGGAAATCACATGTTTGAGATACATTTATGTTTGGTAACTACTTTGATTAACGTTGTAAGAGCCCAGACTCAGTGGCTTCGGTTTTGTTTCACCTTGGATGGTTTTGCCGAAAGCTGTCAGCCAAAAAAGAAAAATGAAACATGATGAAAGCCGAAGCACTGTGTGCCCTAAATGGTGCAGCGAAGGCTTTTGATACCTTCTTGACTTTTCAGCGAGTCAAATCAGTGGGCAAAGCTACCAAAAGCAAAACGAAACCAGAGCCACTGTCTGGGCTCTTCCATTGCAATACGACCATCACCTGTTACAATTCACTTAGCTGACCTATGATATTCTTCTTTTTAATTTTTACCATCAGTCCTTTCAGATCACCAGCTGCAATGTCATCATATAATTTTCTTGTATTTATTTGTATGAGTTTTTTTTTCCAGTTTGGCAGTGGCTGCTATTCCAGAAGGTCTACCCATTGTGGTGACGGTGACGCTGGCTATTGGTGTGATGCGAATGGCCAAACGGAAGGCCATTATCAAAAAACTACCTGTGGTGGAAACACTGGGTAAGCTGAGTTCGTCTTTGGTGCATTTTTGTGCCTTTGTAAAATGACTAAATCTGCCTGTAAGTTTATGCATTAACAAGGCCCAGACTTTTAACTCACTGGGAGCTGACCCACCAGCGGATAGTTTTATGTCATAGCTTAAGTAGAAATCTTTGAGTAGATGGATTCAGGAGGTAATGTCTGTACTTAACTGGCTGGATGTCAGGGATAGCCTATGGTAAGTTCAAATGGTGTATGGCACAACTGATTATTACATTAAAAGTGTGCATACTCTTACATATTTTGCTTGCATTGATTTATTTTATTTTTTTTACCATGAAAGATAAATGGGTAAATGGTTATTTCCTTGTACAAATCATTTGATAATTTGTCCAGAGAAATGAATAAAGGTTAAAGGAAACTAGAATCCCAAAGGTACAGAGTTAAAATAATAGGTGTACTTGATGGACACACACTGTATTGCTGGGGTTTTCAGAGGCAGCACAATTGATGTAATGTGGACATGGGTGTAAAAAAAAGTTAATCATTTTTTGTTGGGAATGTAGGATTCCATGCATAGGGGAAAACCGTCATTGAATTTTGACAATTTCAGGTCATTGTAACTACCCCAAAATGCCTGGTCTGGGTGAAGTAGTGGTTCTACGCCTTTTAATGATATCTGACAGAAAATTAGGCATAGGAATGAGATGTAAATGAATGAAATGAGTGTCAAATAATAACAAAAAACAAAATAAAAGCACATCATTCACTGTCATACTGCACTATATTAAGTTGATTGGCCTGCATGATGAGTAACACGCTGCAATGAATGCATTTGAATTTTAGTGCTAGTGGGATAAAATTAATTGGCTTTGTAATTGAGGTAGAGAATTTCTTGCATTATGCACGAGTCTTTACAGGTTTATGGACGCAAATTACGATATTGCCGGTGTTAGTTTTTTGCCGTTTCCAAAGCAGCTGTGCGGGCCTATGCATATATTATGCTCTGAAAATGAATTTCCTAGATCTATAGCCTTTTTTACCTTTGCTTTTGGTGGCCATATTGACTTGATTTCTTTTATTCAATCCAAGACAAATATATTCATGTATTTAAGACATTCATGCTGCTCAGTATCTGAAATATATGGTTCCTGGTGCTGTGCTGTTTACAACTGTAGCACACATGTTCATTTTGAACACATCCATCAGTGTCCACCCAGAATGAGAAGTGACATAGATGAATCTGAAATGTAGGGAAAGGAAGCAAAAGAGAAAGGATTTTTATCTACCAAAGGATGGAGGAAAAAAAGTTCCTCAAAAAAGCCCAGGTCCATTCCAGGATCATATCCCTTGTTAAGTGATTTGACTATTTCACACTGCAGGGCTCATACATTTCACCTTCCCTGTGCATGCTCCTATTTCATAGTAATAATTATTCCATGGACAAACACAATTTTTGGCTAAGTTTGAAAATTCCCCCAAATATTCTAATAAGCCTACAGTAAGGCAGTAGTGTCAGTGTACGAGAATGTTCAGAATAGAAGATAAGAATATGATAATGTCACCGTTCCCTAAAACTGTAGTAAACATTTTTGGCTGCTCTTCAGGAGAAGCAAAAAACAACGTTATTTTGGCACAACTGGCCTAATTATGATGAGTTTTTGAAAGTTTGCTATTCTGTTAAATTTCGGCTGGGGAGTCTGTAACCAAGATCATGTGATACGGCTTTGGATGTAGGTGATTGTACTATAATGGAGCTATGGGTGAAAGTTCTGCCCTCAAAGGCAATTTTTAGGAGGGCTCCAAAACTCAGGAAGCATTCTCATCGCCTATAATTCGACTTATTGTGATGTAAGGAGATAATATAAAAATGCTACAAACTCTGGGTAATATGTTTATTTTGCATAATTCATACATAAAATTTGCAACAAACACTTCCAACTCCATGCTTTTAAAACAGGGATACGCTATTATGATCTATTTTTAGTACCTTGACGTAGTTTCCCTCATCGTTCATTCTCTGAAGGAAGCAAATTGTGGATTAACGAAAACATGGATCGCCTGTAAACTTTAGCCAAAAAGGCTAAACAAACTCCAGAGTTAGCGTGGAATCCGAGCCGATACTGATTCTGTCATTGTATTTCTTTGTCTGCGGAAGAAACTTTACTTTGTGTCCTAGATCTAGATCATTATAAGTGATAAAGATATTTCTCCCATGCAGAGCCCGGTAACTCAGCTAGTAATAATAATATATAAAAATGGATTTTTCGAATTTTGAGTTAATAAAGTTATAGGGAAAAGTGATGATATGTTTCATATGCAAACAAACATTGTGCAGTATCCAATGCAAAACTTTCCAAACTCAGGCTTTGAGTGGCGCAGCATGCAAGATTGGGCAGAGAGTCACTTAATCACAGCATAGTCAAATGTTGTATGTTGCAAAGCCTTTTATAAGAAGTAATAAAGAATTAAGAAACAATACAACCTACTGCAGAGGAAAGGAAATACAAATGGAGCTTTCTTGTTGTCACATTTTGACTTTGCTTCAAGCTTTGCTGTTACCCCACAGATTTTCTGTTTTTGTTTTTTCATAATATTTCATCCATTAAAAACATGAATTTCCTCCTTCCCCCCCCCCCCCCCCCCCCCCCCGCAACAACAAAATTTATTATTCATTTTTAAATATATATTGTTATTAATAAATATTCAAATATTATTTGAGTTGTGTGTTGTCAACTGATGTGAGTTGTGAACTGCTGTGAGTTGTGAACTGTTGTGAGTTGTGAACTGCGCCTAACAGGCTGCGTTAGAATTTGCTCTGAGATAGAGAGAGAGAGTGAGCGAGACAGGGAGAGAGAAAGAAGCAGTGCAGTGTGTTGAGCGCTTCGCAGGCGCTCCATTCTGCTCTGTGGTTGACATGTTGTTTCTGTAAAGTGCATAGAGCATTTTAAATGGATATGCGCTATATAAATGCTATACATTATTATTATTATTATTATTAACAGTAGCATGCATTATATTCATTCATCGTAAAGAGGAGCGCTCAGGCATTTGAGAAGTGATATGAAATGGTCGAAGGTGTTATTCACAGTTTTATGTAATGTGTACTGTACTGCTTTTATACTTTCTCGTCCATGTACATCAGGCTGTGTGGATGTCATCTGTTGCGATAAGACAGGAACTTTAACAAAGAATGAGATGACTGTGACCCATATCATTACTTCAGATCATCACCATGCGGAGGTGAGGCTCATTGTGATACCCAAAGTGTTGTCTTATTACAAAGCTTTCTGTCAATTTCATTCTTCTCTTTCAGCTGTTGGCATTGTGCCCTGGTATTGATTGGTAACAGTTGTAGACAGTGGTATCCTGCCAGTTTTATTACTGGATGGAAATCACTATTGTGCACACAGGTGAAGATGAGACTGGTATGGGGAATTTGCTTTAATAAAAAATATGTCTCATGTTTCTGTACATGGAGGTGTCAGTAGGGGGTGTGTCCTTACTGCTCATCACATTGGGAATGGATAAGTTTTTACAAACATAAACTGTCACGAGCAGAGTTAGGGTCTTGGGGAGCATTCGACTGAACGAGAGGCAGCTAACTCACACTCGGACACAACCACACAAGAAAAGTATTAAACAACTAGAGTATATATATATGTCAGGCCGGTCAGGCCATGTTTTACATAAATATTAATAAACAAAACAAAAGACAATAGAGGTATATTCAAAGCAATAAATTCTAATTACTAACTTAATCTATGATATTTCATGTAATTATGGTTCCTTATTGGATGTACTGCAATCAATAGCAAATAGGTATATTATACGAAACAAGATATCAATTTAAAGTGACAGTTGAGTCGCCACTGGCCAGTCGCCAGGCAAACTCTCCCTAAATCATATGGGCTTGAATGTTAGGAGAGCCCAGTACGTTCCAAGCCTACAGAAGCACACTTCGGCTTGTAGGTAATTACGCAGTTGCAAAAAAACTATTTATATATATGCACAATCATTATTCAATTCATCAACAATGTGCCATATTACTTCAATCATACTATGGAAATAATTCTATAACACAGGCCACTCGTCGTCGAGTGCCAGCTGGGGTTTCCTTAGACTTCCTATGAGGCTGTGGTTCTCTCTCTATCTCTGATCTTCTATTATGCTTGAACTAATAAGATATATTACCATTGGTCACGCCTACTGGTAGGCGCGAACATCAAAATAGCGCAGCGTGGGCTTTCAAAGGTCAGCCCACTCAGACCTTTCTTTCTAGAGCTCAGTCAGTCCGTTAGCAAGGACTTCTAGTCTTCAAACCACACAGTTCAGGTACTGGCCAACCGGAGATACTTCACGACACGATGCTTCTGCTCGTCTGTATTCACTAAATCTGAACGTTACACGATGTTTTATACTATCTAACTACCCAGCGTGCTAGTCCGCTGGCCCAATTAGTTCAGCTATCTCATAGGTCGAAACCTCCCACCATTTTAATTATAGTAATACGTCTGCACTATTCTACCAGCCAGTTAACGTGCAAAAACTTGTCTAGTCATACTTAACAATGTCAACTATCCCCACCTTGTTTCACCCCTACTCCATTACTTATTAATCACGAACATTAAAACCGACAAGCGTGCATCTAACAGTTTAACTTTACATTTATTTACTCACCAACTATAATTCGCGAGGGCCATTCAAGGCCACCAGCCAATTTCTCATGGCCCTGGTAAAACAACAACAACTCACTCTCTGCGTGAGTTTTAACAACATCTGAATCATGACATAAACTGATCAGAACTGTTAATTCTCACCCTGCGCTCTACCCGTAAAGCCCACTGTCAGGTCAGTGACCTTACTCACGGAGAATCTTATCTGGGGTCACTGACCCTTGCCGCTAGGCGATCACCACAAACGCTGTCCACCTGGTTCGGTTTTTATTGATCGGTATGAAAACATTCTCTGCTAGGCCTTATCACGCTTGATAATGAATTAACCAGCAAAACCTTAGTCTGTCAGTCTCTAACCAATGATCTGACTTATGATTCCAAACTGACAGCTGTAGTTTTCATGAGGACGAAGCATGATAACTAGCCACTAGCCCAAGCCCTACACAAATGGTTTCATCCTGATTGACACATACTAATAAACCAATGTGGGCATATGGGGCAAAGATTATTTCAGAGCTTGTTTCTGATTGGTTCTTAGATACAGACAACTCCAGATGATGGTCAGCCTGTGAGAAAATTATTAGACTGTGTGGTGGGGTGCATGATTTTTGAAAACTGAAGTGGGGCGGGGGACAAAATAGGTTGAAAAACACTGATTTAAATTCAAAAGTATAAGTTCACATTATTAACTCATTCGCTACGGTAAGCCGCATGTTTGACTCGTGGATTTTCGCTTCCCTACAGAAAGCCAAATATTCAGCTCGAGTGGACGATGATTTTCCAACTCTCATATCTAAGCCAATTTCTTGAAGTATTGAATCCCATCCTGGTTCATTGATTTTCCTTTACTTTGATGTCTAATGTATTGTGTCTTGTGTTTATACTGAGTGAAAGAAAAACATCTTTGAACTACATCTAAGTTTCAAACTGGATAGTGTTGAGAGCTCCCATTCACACTGACAAAAGTTACCATAGGGAACGAGTTAAGCATACCATACATCATTGGCCTTGGCTTGAATGAGACTGAATCCTTTTGTCTGTTTTCTTTGATCTATTTTTTTTTTTTAATTTTTATTCAGTACCATTGTTTGTGTGTAACATGACCACTAAAAGTGACATCAATGTTCTTGGAATCTTTAATGCTAGTTGAGACGCCCAGGATAAACTTGCTTTCTTCACACACACACACCACCACCACACCCCACCCCCCCCCCCCCCCTTCTGTCTTTCTCTCCTTATATTTCTCTCTCTCAGGACACAACACATTACTTTCTTGCAAGAAAAATCACACTAAATTGAATGTTAATAATAAAACAGACTCCTATGTGCATTATTTCACAAAGCATGCTGTTTCTACTTGGACAAAGGGTATCGGTTTGACACCCTTGAGACACAGTCATATAAAAGCAGAAGAAAGGCAACATGCTGAGGATGAAATAATTTGGAAAAAATATATTTCTTAAAAATAGATACTTTACTTTTGGTATTTATCAATATGACCTGAGTATCTATTGTCACATGCAGAAAAAATTTTTTAGCTTGAACTTTTTTACTGTCTAGACAGCAACTGAAGTTATCAGTTTTGGGCACTTTTCAGGAAAAGCAAAAACTGTTTTATTTTAGCACAACTGGTCTAGTGACAATGACCTTTTGAAAGTTTCCTGTTTGATTATTGTTTGGCTTAAGAGTCTTCAACCAAGATCATTCGATGCGTCTTTGAATGTCGTTGAATACATACATGAAAATAGATTGTCCAAATTTTTTAGTTACCACAGTCTTAGGGAACTGCGGCAATATTATAATATTGATAATGAGCTAAAGCCTGACTGGTTTCCTGGTTGTTGATTAAACCCAGGATGGATTTCTTTAAAAATTGATCACAAAAGTTACTCATGTGTGTTTTTGTTTCAGGTTAGTGGTGTAGGATACAATTCTCCAGGCCAATTGAAACTTGTGCAGACTCATTCAGTGGTTGACCCAGAGGATTGTATGAAATCCTTCAGGAAAGTTGTTGAGGTAAGGTAGACCAAAGATATTAGATACAATAAGATGAGATATTTCCTTCTTTACACCTATAAAAAAATCCTGCTCATAGTTTGCGCACTGATTGGGGGGGCGGGGCCCATGGCACATTGCATGAAAAGAATGCTGGATATAATGATAAATTAATGATGTGGATTTCATCATCATTGCCTTTCTCACCCTGGATCAGGGTATAGGCCACCAACAAACTCCTTCCATCCCTCTCTATCATGGGCCAGCCTCTTTACATTATTCCAAGTCTTTCCGCTTCGTTGCACATCATTTTCTCTGGCTCTTCTCCACGTTCCGCGCGGCCTTCCTCTTGATCTCTTGCCCTGGGGATTCCAGTCCAATACCTTCTTCGTGATGCTGTTTCCTGGCCTCCTGAGAGTGTGGCCGATCCATCTCCATCGCCTCCTGCCAATTTCCTCTCTGACTGGGTTCTGTCTTGTTCTTTTCCATACAATTTCATTGCTGACCTTGTCTGTCCATCTGATCTTAAGTAGCTTCCTCAAACATCTGTTGATGAAAACTTGGATTCTCTTTATGCAGGCCTGGGACGCATTCCAAGTCTCACATCCATACAACAGGACTGACTTCACGTTCGAGTTGAATATCCTCAGCTTTGTTTTTAGAGATATATCCTTGGTTCTCCAAATCTTGCTTAAGGATGTGAAAGCTGCCTGTGCCTTTCCAATTCGTGCTTTGACTTCTGCCTCTGTTCCTCCCTTATTGTCAATGATACTACCAAGATAGCAGAAGGACTCTACATCTTCCAGTGGTTGATCTCCTACTGTGACTTGTTCGCTTAGGGGTGCAACAATTTTTAGGACCTTCGACTTCGCGGGATGTATCCTCAATCCAATAGATTCTGAAATTTTGTTTAGAGCTGTAGTCTTTGCTTGCATCTGGTCGTGTGTGTGCGACAATAGTGCCAAGTCATCTGCAAAATCTAGATCGTCCAGCTGTGTCCATGGGGTCCATTGTATGCCATTTCTTCCTCCACTGGTGGTTTCTTTCATAAGCCAATCAATCACCAGGATAAACAGAAATGGGGACAGCAAACAACCCTGCCTAACACCAGTCTTGATATCAAAGCTGTCAGTAAGCTCACCATCATGTACGACTCTGCAACTTGTCCCCTCGTACATGCTCTTGATAAGATTCACCATCTTCTCTGGGATTCCATAATGTCTCAATATTCTCCACAGTGTTTCTCTGTCGATGCTATCAAAGGCCTTCTCGTAGTCAAGGAAGTTCACTATCAGTTGGGAGTTCCACTCTAGCGACTGCTCTACTACGATTCTCAGCGTGGCGATCTGGTCGGTGGTTGATCGATTACTCCTGAAACCAGCTTGCTCCTCGCGAAGTTTTTGGTCTGTTGCATTCTGTATTCGCTTGAGAATAATCCGATTGAAAACCTTTCCTGGGATGGAGAGAAGTGTGATTCCTCTGTAGTTACTACAATTGCTGAGGTCCCCTTTTTTTGGGAGCTTCACGAGGTGTCCTTCCTTCCAGTCCTTTGGAAACTTGCCTCCGATCCAAATCCTCGAGAATAGTGAGTGCAGACCCTCTGCAGCCCCAGCAGCATCTGCCTTCAGCGCCTCTGGTGGGATCTGGTCTGGTCCAGCTGCCTTGCCTCGATTTAACTGCTTTATGGCATCATTAATCTCTGCTTTAGTCGGAGGGTCGCAACTGATCGGTAAATCATTTCTTGCGGGTAGAATGTCGGGTGGGTTGCTTGGTGGAGGTCTGTTCAAGAGGCTGTTAAAATGTTCTATCCATCTTTTTGCCTGAGCTTCCTTTCCAAAAATAGCCTTCCTGTTGTAATCCTTGACAGGAACTTCAGGTTTTCCATATTTTCCAGCAAGAGTCTTTGTAGTCTGGTAGAGGATCCTCATGTGTCCTCCTGTTGCTGCCTTCTCTGCTTTCTCTGCTAACATTCCTATGAACTCCTCTTTGTCTTTTTTAATTGATTTTTTGACCTCTTTAGCTGATGCTCGGTACTCTTCCTGGTTACCAACTCTTGAGCTTCTTGTACGACTTGCATTTACCCGTTCTTTTAGGTCTCTTCTTATCCTTATCAAGTCCAGTGATTTTTGACTGATCCATTCCTTGTGTTCCACTTTCTTTTCCCCAATAACATCCTGACATGTCGATGTAAATACTCCTTTTACCTTAGCCCAGTGAGTCTCCAAATCTACTGTCTCTTCGAGGTCAACAAGGGGTTTGAATCTATTCCTCAGTGTCAGCTGGAACTCTTCCTTCTTGTCTCCATCCAGAAGGCTCACTTGAAACTTTCTCCTCTTTGTTCCTGCTCTGGTACCTTGTTTCTTGAGGCGGAGTTTGAGTCTTGCCAGCAGCATGTGATGGTCAGATCCAACATCTGCTCCTCTCTGTACTATGACATCCTCTAGTGAGCGTCTGAATCGTCGGGTGATGCAAAAGTGGTCAATCTGATTTTCAGTTACTCCATCCGGTGAAATCCAAGTGGCCTTATGGATCCTCTTGTGTGGGAATACTGAACCTCCAATCACATAGCTGTTAAATGCGCAGAAACTTGCAAACCGCTCTCCATTCTCATTCATTTGTCCTAAACCATTGCACCCCATAATGTCCTCATACCCTGTATTGTCCTGTCCTATCTTGGCATTGGCGTCTCCCATTATAATGTTCACATCTTTTCTTGGCAATGTGTCAACTATTTCCTGAAGCTGGTTGTAGAAGTCGTCCTTGTCCTCATCGGTTGCTTCATTTGTTGGGGCGTATATCTGCACAATGTTCATGTTGATGTTCTTGTTCTTAGTAGTAAATGATGCCAATATAATTCTCCTTCCATAGGGTTCCCATCCCCTCAGTGACCTCTGGGCGTGCTTGCTCAAGATGATCGCTACTCCTTCTGTATGCTTTTTGTCCTCCCTTCCAGAATACAAAATCTTTTCCCCAGTATTAAGTTGTTTCAGTCCGGACTGTATCCAGCGGGTCTCACTAACTCCAAGTATGTGCAGTCTGTATCGCCTCATCTCCATTGTAACCTGGGCACTCTTTCCTGCTTCATACATGGAGCGGACATTCCACGACGCAATCCGGAGTGACTTGCTTGATGAAGGAGCAGTCGGGCCAGTGGCGTCCTTTCGGCTTTGTCCATTGTCCTTCATTGAATCTACAGGTGCAGATGCTCCCCCTTCTCCCAAGATAAAAGACTGATTTGAAGTATTTGCTTGTGTTTCTGTAACTGGTTTATTTTTACAGGGTGGGTAGTTGGCCCACCGCCAACTGGCTCTTCTCGGGAGACCAGGACCTTTGCACCTTTAGTCGCCTCTTACGACACGCAGTATCACGTCAGATGTATTCTCTGCTGTCCCTCTTCTACAAGAGAGCCCCGCATCTGCACGGGCGGATGTGGATTTGTTACAGTGATAATGTGATTTTAAAAAAAAAAATTCCAAGACGACTTCAAGCAAAATATTTTATATGGATGCAGAAAAATGGCTAATCTTTCATATTATAGGGCTTAGGTAATTTCAGTTTCCATAGAAAATGTTTCCCCCTTCGGTGGGGTTTCGTCATTAATTTAGTCTTTCACCTTAAAGCCAGATTTTGTTAGATCCATTCACATATTTTAACTTTGTTTGTAGCCCTGCTTGTCCTCACAGATTTTTTATATTTCTTCTTTAAAAATATTTTGTACAGGTTGGCTGTGTGTGTAACAATGCTGAGCTGGGCCCATATGGTTTACTGGGATCACCAACAGAGGGAGCCTTGCTAGGAGCTGCTCAGAAGGTAGACACAGTGTTGCATGTAAAGAGTTTGACAAGCTGAGTGTTGTGTGCAAAGTATTTGATAAGCTGAATGTTGTATGCATAGTGTTTGTTAAGCTGAGTGTTATATGCAAAGTGTTTGATAAGCCAAGTGTTGTATGCAAAGTGTTTGATAAGTTGAGTGTTGTAACTTGTATGCAAAGTGTTTGATAAGCTGAGTGTTGTATGCAAAGTGCTTGGTAATCATGGTTTACTGCATTCTTACATGCCGTCAATCATTCAGAAAATCATTTTCTTCAAAAATAATTGTTTTGCAAAGTTAAATAGTCTAGTTAAGCCACTGAAGTTTGTTTTGAGTAGATATTTATCGAGGTTCGAACAGCCTTCCGACGAATTACATCTTTTCTTTTTTTATTTTTTTATTTTCCTACCTAATCATGTTATTTTCCAATTTTCATCTATTATAATAAACACCACAATCAACTTGCAGTGTTGATTTTTTTTTTTTTAAATTTATTTTCAGCTACGTCTCCCTGACCTCAGACGATTGTATGTCAGGAAACACGAGTGGCCATTTTCCAGTGACACCAAAATCATGATGGTCAAGTGTCATGCAGAAATTGATGAGGTAAAGTCAGATAAAAAATCTGAGATCAACAAGTTGTTATGATTGCTTTTGGCATTTAGCTTGTAGTTCTGTTCTTAACCTTTTTCAGATAATCGCCCCCTCAGGCTACAAATTCTTTCATCACCCCCCTTCTCTCCATTCATTCAAACACCCTCACCTCACCCCCTCCTCCCCAACATTTTACAAGAAAATAGACCACAAATTATTATGTGATGTTTTTCAAAGCGTTATGAATGACAATAGAGGTGTTAAGTAATCATTATGAAATAATAAGTGTTCTTTATCAATTGCACTAATAAAAAATGGTCTTTTCTGTTAATAAAACCCATCTGCACAGGCTGTTGAACAGGTCGGTGGCTGCCCCATATTTGCTCCCCAAATCATTTTCCATTCTTGTTTTCATTTGGTTTTCATGTCGTGTATTTTACAGAACTGTTCCGTTTTGAAAGGTGGCAGTTTGTTTTGTATTTGTATTCTTCTTTCCATAGCATTCATAACTAACTGACAGCTGCAGTTTGCCTGTATAGAAGATGTCCCCTTGTTGAAGTGGTCATTCAGTTGATAGGTCTGTAACTTGCTATTTACCTTCCCCAGCGGCATGTTGTGTTCTTCCTGAAAGGGGCACTTGAGCGAGTGCTAGAGAGATGTGCCTATTATTTCAACAATGGTTCCACTTTACCTCTCAAAGACAAGCAGCGAAAAGAGTACCAGGAGGATGGTTTCATGCTGGGACAAACAGGCCTAAGAGGTCAGTAGATCATAACATCACTGCAACTGATGGTTCATTGCATTCCTGAGCATGAGGGCTATCAGATGAAATTATACAAAAAAATATGTGCCAGTAGGAAAATGTAATAATCCAATAGAAATCATAATGACAAAAGTCACCCAATGACAGGAAAAGAAACAGATTTTTCTTAACGTCTTAAAAGCGTCAAAAATGACTTAAGCCATAGGTGAAGAGCAGTGATGAGCCATCTAGAAAGTATGTTCACTGCACTGGATTTTGGTGATTCTCCCCCCCCCCCCCCTTCTTAACTTCAGTCTCTTCAAATTTCCCCCCCCCCCCCCCCCCCCCCCACTTTGGATGAGTGCATGACCATTCGATGGTGAATGTCCATAATAATCCCTTGATGTTTTAAAACTTTAAGTCGCATTTTGCAAAGGATAAGGGATATTTGACTTGTTTCATTATATACATAGACTATGTTTGATTTATATATCGTACTACAACCTGTTTGGTGAAAAAACAAAAGTAAATAAAATAAAATTTATAACTCATTACTACAATTCAATAGTGCACATAGCTCCTCAGTAACCTCTTGTTTCCCCATGTATCCTGGGATCAATGCCTCCTCCCATTTCATTCCATATTCTGTTTGCGTATCAGGGCCTTAGTTCTTGTTTGTCCTGTCTCCATTTTCTGAAAAACTGGAGATCTTTTAGTGGAGGTATAACCAATACACAATTTGTCACATGCTTAAAATGCATTGTGTTGACCCTGTTATGGACACATTAGTACTGAAAATGTAGTGCCAGGTGGCACCGGGTCAATGAGTTGTTTATTCACCGAGACATCGCGTATTTGGCCTAGACTTATTCTCGTGAATAGAAAGTATTGAGCAGGGAATTGTTAAGGGGGAGAGCTAGGAATTATGAAGCAGTTTTGGAGTCCGTAGAGTAGGGTGAGGCGTGGTATTGTTTTTATTGAGACGCGCAGCGTCTTTGCGGGTAACCTTGGCTGAGTCCGTGCAGACAGAGGGGGAATGAATTAGAAATCTTCTGCAGAATCAGCTGGCCAATAGAATTGGCAGATTTTAACATTATTCAAAACTATTTCGAGAGCGGCCTTGGCTTTCGAACAAGGTCGTTGCCGACATGCAAATTTGGGGATGATCTGACCAATGTGAGTTGGGGGGTGATTGGTCCAGCATAGAGATCTGGCTGGGCAGGTAACTTAGTATAAATGGGCTCAGGAGCTGGGTGGATTTCAGACGTTTGCAGTTCAGCATACTGATTGCGAGATGTCTCGGCTGTCTCTTCTGGCCTGACGGGGAAGAAATTCGTAAATAGACAGTTTGATGATACTGTACTTGACGAGGGAGCTGATGAAAGAGAGAGCTAGCCCATGTCCCTGTACATCGGACCATAGTGTGTACAAAGCGAACATTGGATTCTCGGTCATACTTATGACCGAGATAATTGTATGTCTGTTATTTGATCATATTGTCTACCAGAAGTGTCTGTCACGAGTGGAGTGAGCGATAGTTAATAATTACGGGGGGAAAGGAGGAGAGTAAAATTAACGCACGTAGACAAGTGGGGGAAAGCGTGCATGTTATGAGTGGTGGGGGTCTGAAGGAGGCGAGGGCGCTGTATTACTATCACTGCAAGTTAGAACGTCCTAAAGAGCGGACGCAAGAGAAAGCCCAGTGGGCGAACATAAGGGGAGCAGTCGGAAGACTAGTGAGAGAGTTTTTTCCAGTGATGACTGGTAGGTGAAACAATGATTGATAATTATGATTGATGTATTATATTCGTCTATTACCATGATGTAAATAAGTATATGTGAGGAATGTGGAAGTCCCTGATATTGGATATAGCAATGTGCGCCATGAGCGATAGATGAAAGTTGAGTTCATGGATTTGTAGCACGAGTGAGTATTGTGTACTACGATGGAGGTGTGTTACCGTAAGATGTTTGGTGAGTGAAATGTGAACTATTGTGTGTACGCTTCATGGGTTGTAAGGAGAGGTGGAGTGAATAGAAATGGTATGGTATTATACCAATGTAATGTTATTCTTGTAGGTGTCGGGGACGGGCCGAAGAGCCACCTCGGTGAGCACAAGGGATAGGCCAGCATAGGGCCGGGGCCACACATAGGCCAAGAGTGAGGCTGTCGGTGCAGGACAGTAGAGGCACATAAAGTCGTGGCAGTCTGGCCACGGACAGGGACGTAGATATGAGCGTGAATGTGCTAATTGAAATGATAATGTACTATTGCCATGTTGATGGGCTATTGAAATGATAATGTACTATTGCCATGTTGATGGGCTATTGAAATGATAATGTGCTATTGCCCTGCTGAGGTGCTAGTGGAATGCTAAGGTGTTAGGGCAATAGGAAGGTGATATTGAGAGACTGCGGTGCCAGTGAATTATTAATGTGCTATTAAGACCCTGAGGGGAGAGGCTGAGGCTGAAGTGTCTTTAGGAAGTAACTACCGGGTTGTGGATCCGAGGAAGAGTGCATGTGGGAATAAGGCCGTTGTACGGCAGTTAAATTCAATAATATAATGTATGTACTTGCGCTATTATCTGTATAATTATGTTTAATAAATGTGTGAGTCTGATGTGTTGTTCTGTTAAGTGTTATACTTGTCGTTCGTGATTGTTGTCCCGTCATAACTTATTACATCTCCCAGTCTGGGATTTGTGACAGTGTCCACCAGGAGTATTCACCTGGGTTGTAGGACGTGTATTCCAGGAGCTGCCGCCTGAGCAGAGTCATTTACCATAACAGAACTTTTAGAGTCGAATTTAGTGTGTTAGGGCGTGAAAGGAATTAACCCATGTTTGTTTGTAGAGTTAAGTAATTATTAGAGTTGAATTGTGTTTTTGTAAGTTGGTAAAGTGCCAGGACCTTTTACTTCACATTGAGATTGTATTGCCATAATTATCATAGGTCCTTGGACAGCAAGTCATGTGACTTGCTAATGAAACTAAATTTATAAAATTTATCCACTTAAGATACGTGGAATGAAGTTACTAACAGAAGTGGGAATTTACTTGTGTAATTAATTAGATCTATACCTTATCATTTATTTGCAGTTGCTCTGAATTTCATAGGTCTACTTATTTGTATATGCATTTATAATTTAGATTATATTGTTGGGGCCCTGCAGGCCTGACCAAAAGAAATCCTTTTGTTTTCTTAGTATTTTACTTGTGTGTGTTTGGCTTACCCGTCCGAGTGTGAGTTGGCCCCTCTCATGCAGCCGAGAGCTATATCCCTCGGAAAGTTCTAACTCACCTTGTGACAGACCCTTATCAAGCTGTTTTACTGTTCCAATTTATTCTGACTCGTTGGCATAACATTAAAGCTGCTAACGTTTGAGATCGTATTTCTCAGTTGTGCAGAGAGTGGAGTTTGAACGAACAAGAACTAAGATCGCGATATGTTCAGGTTATTCTTCTTCAAATCCCGTCCCATTCCTATTTCATTTTATTTGTGTTTGCAATTGAATGATAAATATTTATTTGTTCTGTGATATGTAAAATTAGGGCTTAAAAATCATGCATAAAACAATAACATAATTCACTTTGTTTCCACAGTGCTGGGTATGGCATACGGAAAGGACATTTCATCTTTGGTGTATGTAGGGATGGTGGGGATTATGGACCCTCCCCGTGATGGTGTACGGGAAGCCTTACATACTTTGATGGGTATGAACGTTGGAGTCAAAATGTTGACTGGAGATGCAGAGGATACAGCTAAAGCTGTTGGTGGGTGTATAATTACAAGTATTACTGTAAAGTGCTCAGTTAGTTGAAGAATACAATGATTCATTTTCCATTTTACTTAATTGATTTAGGTATAGATACTGTCTTCTGTATTAGGAGACATTGCATATCGAGTTTTAAACCTGTTTTTTACAGTCTATCTTTAATAAGCACGGATGTAACCTGCTCCAACAAATGACATTTTTTAGTCAGGAGAAAATGCGTGTTAAAATTTCAAATTCTGAATAGGAGTGCTTGAAATGGCTCAGTTTAGCTACTGAAATGTATAAAATGTTATTTTAGGCCTGGCCTACTGAAACGCTGTCCTTGAACATTGCCCGGAAGTCTAGGTGGCCTTGGTCCTCAGACATTCATCCCTGACATATTGGGGTTTTTTCTTGTACATGTAAATCTTTATTTATAAAAACATTCATTTGTTCATCAGTTCATTTCCTGACTGAGGTTTCTAAATTGCATTGTTCTGAATGACATCATTAATCCATTATTATGTCAATGTGGGAAACTCAAATTTATGACAGTTGTTCTCTCTTTGTCATCCCTCCTAACTCCTTCCTCATGTGATCACAGCCGCCAGGATAGGCCTGTATGCAGAAGGTGTGCATTCCATGTCAGGAGACGATCTTGAAGTGCTTGATGTGAAGCAGCTAGCTAACATGATCGAAAATGTGGGCATTTTCTACAGGGTATCCCCTAGGCACAAACTGAAAATTGTCAAGGTGAGTTACCAGCTCATCATCACACTCTTTAACCTTCACCGTACGTCATCGGTCTAAAAGAAGCAACTAAAAATGTTTGTAATTATCTTATTTCTGGGAATTTTTTTGTGAAATTCCAGGTATTCTTAGTGACGTCATTGCTCATCTTCCCATAGTTTTAAAATGTTAAAATATGCATGGGCTTGCTCACCAATGTACATTTACAACTATTCGCACTTGTATGCACTATGGTCTCAGAGACACGATACTTTTAAAGAGGATTTTATTGTAGGATTTTTTTTTTTATCATACTTATAGTCGTAGGCCCTGGGGCTCAGATACACCACACTCCTAAAGAGGATTTTATTGTTACATCTCCGCTTGTATATTCTAGGGTCTGACAGACACCATTCTTTATATGCTTTATATAAAAATGTTTCCGATGTGGTTTTAAAATCCTTTACGCAAAAATGTTTCAGAGTGGATTGTTTTTTACTTGGTTGTAAGATCCATTACACAAAAATGTTTCCAAAGTGTACTTTTGGTCATAAGTCTTTACACAAAAAGTGTTTCTGAAGTGGTTTCTTGGTTGTATAATCCTTTACATAAAAGATAAGAAGATTTTATTTAGTCTGTGACCCTGGAATGACTTTGTCAGTGCTCAAATATATTTTTTTTCAGGCCTTGCAAGCTTCCAAGCATGTTGTGGGTATGACGGGGGATGGGGTGAATGATGCCGTCGCACTGAAAACAGCTGATATTGGCATTTCTATGGGTAAAACTGGCACAGATGTATCCAAGGAGGCAGCAGATATGATCTTGGTGGATGATGATCTCAGTACTATTCTGTGAGTATCGGTTTTAGTGGGAATTTTTGACTTGTAAAGTTCTAATCTTTTATAGATAGATGATCATCATCATACTTTTCTGTGAGTGCTAGAGGTGGTGGGAATATTTTGGATTTCTAAAGTTCTAAACTTATTGAGATGGGTGATGATCACTGTACTATTCTACGAGTGCTGGGGCTAGTGGGAATATTTTGGATTTCTAAAGTTCAAATCTCATAAAGATGGATGGTGATCACAGTACTATTCTACGAGTACTAGCTTTAGTGGGAATTTGGACTTATGGAGCTCTAATTTAAAGATTGATGATGATCACAGGACTATTCTATGAGTCCTGGCTTTAGTGGGAATTTGGACTTATCTTATAAAATGGATGCTGATTACAGTACTATTCTATGAATATTGGCTTTTGTGGAAATTGGAGTCTTTTGAAGTTCTGCTTTCATTATTTACCTACACTTGTTAGAGCAAGTTGTATGTCCAGTAAAGTACAGAAGAAAGCTAAAATGATATTACTGAAAAGTGGGAGATATTTTACTTGAAAAACTGAAACACTTAGAGCAGAACATCTTCAGGAGAAAAGAACCCCTGTCAATGAGTGTTCAGCCTTTTACCCTGAAACCATGGCTAATCAGGGTTTAATTTGAAAATCTATAAATGCCGGTTTTTGTTGTTGTTCCTGACATTATTAACAGTAAGCTGACCCGGGCAAGCAAGATCTTGCAAATTCTCTGTAGGAAGCCCAACCATATATCAAAATCTAGGGCGCATTAAAAATGGCATTTGGGTTCCATGCAGTGATTAATAGAGCTCACTGTTACACCACAATTTCCAGAATAAAGTTGATTTTTTACCACCAGTGTGTAAAGAGAGGCCAAGAACGAAATTTCCTATCAAGCTTTTTGATTCTGCTCAATGAAAATGTGTCTTGTTTTTGGGGGGGCGGCTCAAAAAACATCATAAATGAATTCTGTTCAGAAAGGATGTGCCCATGTAATACATGTATATTGTCAAAAATTGAGGCAGTGCACAAAGTTTCATCATTTTTGGTTCACTTAGTCACGTTGTTTTAGGTTCACCCTCTAGCTCCAGTATAGTATGGTATTTTATATCTATGCCTGTCAGGAGGATGTTAGTAATGAAAGATAATCTTTTTCTACCATGTTTTTGTTGTTCTCCAGGGCAGCAATTGAAGAAGGCAAAGGTATTTTCTACAATATCAAAAACTTTGTCAGATTTCAACTCAGCACGTAAGTATTGATTTGGCAAACTTTCACCTCTTCTGGTGCTCGTGAACCATCATGCAACATATACTTACTTTGTGCAAAGGGCGCAGCAGACAAGAAAATAAAGTTATTCTGAGAAGTTAAAATTCAGGACATGTATAAGAATACCTAGTAAACATGAGCTTTACGCATTATTATGCAATTCTGTTTTCTATAGGAACAGTTAGATTGAGTCTATTAGAGATATAACTTGGGCAATAAACAAACTAAAATCATTATTTCATCTTGCCAGTATGAACCAATGTTAGAAGGTCTTCAAAGTTAAGTTTTGCTATTTGTATTAGAATAGTCATAACGTCAGTATGGTTTTTTTTTTTTTTTTCTGAATCCTTCACTTTGGTGCTATTTGTATGCATCTGTGTCAATGCTATCCATTTATTAATTTATGCAAAAGTGTCATTGTGTTATAAGCAAAAACAATGTTGTTAAGTAAGAGGATTAATTTATCAAGGTTTTAAAATGTGAATATTTATTCAAACTATTTTGCAGGAGTATAGCTGCTTTATCTCTAGTAGCTATTGCTATGTTGATAAAACTGCCCAACCCACTGAATGCCATGCAGATATTATGGATCAATATCATTATGGATGGTCCACCTGCTCAGAGGTAAGGCTTTATCAATCACATATTTATGTACAATATTGTCACCGTTCCCCAAAACTGTAGTAATCAGTTTTGGCTACTTTTCAGAAGAAACATAAAACTTTTGTTTATTTTAGCACAACTGGTTTAGTTATGATGAATTTTTGAAAGTTTACTATTCGATTATTTTTCAGCTTGGGAGCTATAACCAAGGTCATTTGGTGCGGTTTAGAATGTAGTTGAACATATGTAAAAATCAATTTTTCAAATTTTTGAGTTACTACAGTCTTAGGGAATTTTGACAATATGCCCATGTTAATATAGTTGTTTACTTTCATATGAATTGCCAACGCAGTGATGAACTTAATGCGTAGTTTACTGTTGATGCTTTTGTGTATTTTTGTATGTACATGTGTACATTGATGCATGTATTTGTGTGTTATTCTTTTTAGAGGTTAGAGAAGTAATTGAAGATCCTAGCACTAAAAAGTACCTAAGTCATATTTTCCAAAATTTGAAACTGTTTAGGGGGACTTGCGTATTATGGGCTCATAACTCCACTTCCTGAATGTAAGGAAAAAATAAAGTACTTGGGTATCTTTTCGTTGCAGTTCCTGCAGTGTTCCAGAATTTTAAATTTTTTGTGTGAATGTATTGAGGTGTGGTAACAAAGAACATTATGATTTGATTTGTTTCAGCCTTGGTGTTGAACCTGTTGATCATGATGTGCTGAGACGACCTCCTCGTAAAGTCAGCGACAACATCATCACTCGCTCTCTCGTCTTCAATGTCATCTTCTCCTCCATCATCATTATAATTGGAACCATGTGGATCTTCCATGAAGAGGTCAGTAACTCTAGCTTTGAGTTAAGTGCAGTCTTGTCCATTAATCCTCATGACTGCAATTTAAGCCTCATGTTGTATTTTTTGTATTTTTTTTTTTTATTGTAAAGAATGAATGTGCCATTGATGTTTGAATCATTTTCTCCTGTAAGGAGATGAAAACTTTAAGATGAGCAAAGAGATATCAGCATTCTTTTACAAAACCCATATTTTCACCGTAAGTTAATTAATTATTTACAGGGGGAAATGAAAGCAAAGATTACTTTAAAAGCATTGATGTTTTATTATTTATTTACTATTTTGAAATGACTCAAATGGGCAGCTTACTGTAAAGATTTGTATGTAATGTGATACTGTCTATAATGGGAGCCATATCTCTTTTGTCCCTGTCTCTGGCATAAGCTTCATGGTTTTGATAAATTCCAATGAAAAGCATATAGTTGGGTAGTTGGTCATGCAATGGGCCAGAATAATTTTGTAGTTTAAATTGGCCACTTGACCAGAATAACTATTTTTGATTTTTCAATTTTTTTTTTTTTTGAACAGATGGAGGATGGGAAGATTACGCCAAGGGACACTACCATGACTTTCACATGTTTTGTTTTGTTTGACATGTTCAATGCACTCAGCTGTCGATCCAGCGTAAGTAGTTCAGTAATACTGTGGTGTTGTTATTTCATTTCCAAGCGCAACCATTCATTTTTTTATGGCTGTTTCTAAAAACCTGTATTTGAAAATTTCGTACTTATATTCTGTGCGCTGTAACCCTTTGAACCCTGACCCCCTTACCCTTCAACCACATTGTACCTGGTCCCCTGTCAAATGTCGTACACCTAAATTTTTTGCCTCAAAATCACTTCAAAACATCACCATATATCAGGCAATGGGCGCAGCCATGTGAAGGAAGCTATCCTGACATTCCATAAACAAGCTTTTTTCTAAGTGGTTGATATTTTAAGAGATAAATGGATATAAGGCACTTTCTCAAATCCTGAAATATCGGTCCCACAATGTATAGGCATTTACAGGACTTCTTGATATATCAGGATAAAGGTTCGAAAGGTTAATATAGAAAATATATTAGACCCTTTACATGCAATGAATCATATTCAACCATCTTTCAGAAGTCGTGGAAAGTTTGTGTGACACAGATAATTGTTAAAATATACCAGTGACTTATACTTAGATGTTATATAATTATTTGAACTGGCAAAATCCGAAGTGACGATGTGGTGTGAATATTGTTATTATTGTAAACTATTATTATGTGCATCAGTGTGTCTTGAAGTGCTAAAACAGCTTCTTACGATATCATTCACAAATTCTTGATACCTTAAAAAGGTGTTTGCTGAATCAGTGTTGTTTTTTTTTCTTTTTCCTTACAACAGTCATAAATGCATTTAAGCTGAAACTAAAAAATTATCGAGCGTTTCATTTTGCAAGTTCTCATGGCTGCTATATAGCAGAGCAAGAAATGTGACATGTAGCCAGTGTGGTACTCTTTTTGGGTCCATGTAACATTAGTTATGATGATTCTGTGTAAGGTTAGTTGTAGTAATTAACTTTCATTTAAATGTGTTTGAAATTAGGTAGATGAATAGTTTATTAAGAGAATCAGCTTTTGAATTGAAACTCAAGTTGGTTTTGCTGTTTTTATAGTCACTCTGCAGTTGTTGTTGTTTTTTTCCGCTTCATCAGGAATATCAGTGACCTCAGAAGAGAAAGTTTGAATTTCTTAAGTCACCTTATTATGAGTAGTTTCTCACCCAGCTTGCCTGTTGTACATTTCAGACCAAATCTGTATTTCAAAGTGGCTTGTTTTCAAACAAGATGTTTTTGTATGCTGTTGGCGGATCCATCATTGGTCAGATGCTGGTCATTTATTTCCCTCCACTTCAGCGAATATTCCAGACTGAAGCCTTGTATCTTTCTGGTAAGTTCCAACCGTGTTAAATGTGACCCAATGCAACATCCTTGCATCTGCCTGATGCGACTCTATGCTCATATCTGCATAATGCACCCGAAATGCATCTCCTATGTTTTTTCGTCAAGTCTCCTAGCAATCAGATCTCGTTGGCAGGGTAATTTAGAGCTAAGTCACGTTAAAAATGAGATGTCCACTCTTCAGTTAGAAAAAAAACTAGCTTGTGAACTTTTTTTTTTTAATGAAGTGTTGGAAGCACCGAACATCTACATTTTGGCACCATTTTCATCAAAATTGGAAAATAATGTGCAGAAATATTTGTTAAAAAATAGCAGTGGTCAGGAAATTAGAGTTATTTCCCCTTGCTGGGGTATCTGGGCAGGAAAAATGGGAAGCCCCTTGGGCATTTGGGCTTTTGTTTTTTTTCACCGCCTTTAGGTAGGAAAGGATTAAAGAGTTTTGTCCATTTCATCACTGATTTTGCACTGGATTTTAGCTTCAGGCCCTCGGCTGACCTCTATTTGTCAGACATGTCTCAAGTGAATTTAAAATGTGGTTAAAAAGAACAAGAGAGAAAAAAAAAGTTGTATTTTGCAAAGCCCAATATGTGACGCAACGCGATGGTTCAGCCCGGAAGGTACAGGCCTAGTTATTGAGTAATTGCCTAAGGGAACTTTTCTCAAAACTTTACATCTTAAAAAAAGTGAAAGTCATCAACTTCAATTGCTTATAACACAGTCTAAAAATGTTCAGAATTCAATGAATCTAGCATCAAATCCAAGGGAAAAGAGGTTTTTTTTTCACTTGATATCGTTAACTCAGTTCGCCTAAAATGTACCTTGTGGACTGAACAGTCATGATGCATCACATATTAGAAAAAAGCATGAAAGAAACCATTCCATAAACACAAAAGAATTAGAAATGAAAGGGAAAAACAACAAGAACTCGATCTTTAAAGATTTTCATTGGGCTGAAAAAGGATGGCAGCCTGCCATATTGCACATGTCATAAAATTAATATTTTCATTATAATTCAGGATGTTGAGATGTACACCGTATGTTAATTTTTAGTTACATTGCTGTAACTTTGTGTGCAAACAGCAGGAAACGAGTGAAAAATATAGAATATCCAAGTTTACAGCTAAGTTCCCACCTATGATTGTGACGTTGACAAATTTACCAGTTCAGCCATTCCATTCTCAGTTGGAAAAATCTCCCGAGTTGGAAATAAGATGACTTTGATCACTGGAAAGGCCTATTCATAAATACATCACAGTGAGTGATATGTGTTAGAGACACGAAATATCATAAAAACCACAGAAAAACTGTGGGGTCACAGCAGGGCTATAAGCAAAGTCAAAATTGGGCAAAAAGAAAAGGTTGTATGTTGCGAAGCCCCGCGTGAGAAATAAAACCCAAACAATACAAAGCAAACTAAAGAGAAGACAAAAAATACACAAATTTTCGGCTTTCGCCTTTGTCAAGTGAAAAAAACAATAAAAGACTTCAACAGGAACGAAGTGAACCAGTTTACTTAGCTGCGAGTTCTTGCTTCGTTAGCAGCACCAAAGCACGTCCGTCCGCCAAAAGCATGGAAGCAGGAATTTAGTTTGCTTTGTATTGTTTGGGTTTTATTTCTCACGCGGGGCTTCGCAACATACAACCTTTTCTTTTTGCCCAATTTTGACTGTGTTAGAGACACATTCATCTCCATTCATATTGGGGCACATAAATTTATGATCTTATAAGAAATAATGCATTTATCTTCATTTTTACTTACTCTTTTCAATCTCTTTTCAGATTTTGCCCTCCTTGTCACACTCACATCCTCAGTGTTTGTTGTTTCTGAAGTGAGAAAGATGTTCTTTCGTCGCAACGAGCAGCGGAAGAGACATCGGAGAGAGAGTTTGTTTTATCCAGAAAATATGGTATAACACTGGCAAGTTCATGCCTTGTTCCTGTTTCACTTTCAAAAAGTTGAATTGGTTGTTCTTGTATTACTACTTGTATTACTGCTATTTGCTACCTATATCAGGGATGGCCAAACTGCAGCCCATAAGCCACATGGGATGGCCAAACTGCAGCCCATAAGCCACATGCGGCTCTTTGACTTTAAATATGCGGCTGGTGGAAATATGTTCGTTGGGCTCTTTTTTTTTTTTGAAAACATTTAGTGTATGTGCGTGCTTAGTAATTCCTGAAACTAATGCAAATTAGCAGTTTAAAGAGCTGCACACATGGGTAAATACTGTTGCATACATAATATTTCTTAACGCTCACCCTGCGCGCGATGGCTTCAAGCCCCCTGTCTGGTCAGTGACCTTACTCAGGGGGAATCTTATCTGGGTCGCACTGACCCTTGCCAATGTACGATGACCACACTACCGCCGTCCACATGGTTCGGTTTGTATTTGATCGGTATGAAAACATTTGCTGCTATGCCTTATCACGCTTGATAATGAATTAACCAGCAAAACCTTTGTCTGCATGTCAGTCTCTAACCAATGATCTGACTTATGATACCAAACTGACAGCTGTAGTTTTCGTGAGAATGAAGCATGATAACTAGCCACGCCCTCCCCAGCCCTAAACAAATGGTTTCATCCTGATTGACAACTAATGAACCAGTGTGGGCATTTGGGGCAAAAATCATTTCAGAGCTTGTTTCTGATTGGTTCTTAGATACAGACAGATGGTGGTCAGCTTGTGAGAAAATGAGATAATATTGCAAATTCGTTGAGCAACAGTTAGTATGTCGATGTTACAACTTTTGATAGTGTGGGGAGAGCCTTTGAAAGCTTAGTCTTTATGATTCCGACCAGTGGTACACTGGTTAACATGTCCTTGTCACAATGCCTTTGATTTAGAAGAGATACAGTGAACAATAAGACTCTAGTTACATCTCAAAGAGGTCAGTGGCCCTGCGCGCGACAATATGGCATATTGGTACGCCCGTGCAGAGTGGATTCTTGGCAAGTCGATGCCTTATTGGTGCGCCCATCGCAGGGTGAGGGTTAATATTCATATAAAAAATTTTGTAACAAAATATGTAGGTAACAATAAAAACGTGTGCAAATTTTGTTGATATCTTGCGGCACTGGGACATCTGGAGTTTGTCGTATGTGGCTCTTACATTAAGCAAGTTTGGCCACTCCTGATCTATGTCATGGCTGTGAGTCATTACTATCTGTTAATGAGGCAGCCTCTTTGGATCAAAGCCTTGACGATCAATACCCCCTTGCATTTTATGTCACTCAGTGTCTGTTCATGGGAATATCTCAGCAAACCTATGCATTTTGACACACTTGTAATATACCTAAGCTGAAAAATGGTGAGGTACCGTAATTTGTACTAGTTTTATTTTAGGTGTATGCTTTCTACTTGAAATTTTGAAAAACTTTAATGAGAGAGGACATGAAAGTAAATTCAATCAGTTTTGCTCAGTTTAGGTAAATTGCTTTGCATTAGGTAGAACAGCACAACTTACAGCATGATGTCTTTCTACTTTATTGTCTCTATGAACTTGTCAAAGGCAGATAAACATATCTGCTACTGAAATAGTAGTTTCTAGTGTGGCAAAACCATAAATGGAAGCATTTAATACGTAGACTGGCTATGCCACATGTTTTTTGTGTTTTTCTCAAACCTATGAAATGAGCACATTCAGTGCTCTACCTTTCCACAGTAGTAATATTTCAACACTGAAACTTATGGGGTTTTGGGGTTGCACCAAATTACAATAATATTTTTCTTAACGTACAAGTACATAAAATTACAAGAAAATAATGTCGCACATTTTTGATGCCTGATCTTTTTTTTCTGATTTTTTTCAAATGAACCAGGTATTTCTTTTGACTTGACTGTAGTGCAAGCATGAGACTGTCCAGATTCATATTTACTCTGTATGAAGGCACTGTCATTTCTCTTTTTTTTTTTAAAAGTCAGTGACAACCTTTTCTATTGGATTTACATATATATTATACCATGACAATGAATGACATATTTGTTACAATCAAATACTTTAATTCATACAGTGAGTACCCGGTCTTTATGTACAGACTCCCATGATGTAAAAAAGTGTACCAAAAATTTTTCTCTCTCACAAAACCATTCCAGCACAAGTATCATGTTAGGAACGGTAACTCTCTATCATATGATTATGAGGGGTAATCACTCTCCCATCTCAGCAAACTCAGACTTGACCTGGATATCAAATCAGTATGATGGAATGTGAAGTAACTCAGGTCACTTCTCCTGAGTTTTAATGATATCATATTATCTGGTTGTTCATATTGTCGAGAGTGTTTATCCAGCATGCACCTTTAGGTAGTTATGCCTTATGGTTACTGTACGTTCCTAAACACCTAAATCTGATTTTGACATCTTTATAATATGTATATATACATCCCCCAAGTTTTTTGTGCTAGTACGTATCTTAAAGCCTTTTATGACTCCAGAGTGAGAGAGCTCGTCCTGAATTGCTCCTTGACAACAGCCTTAATTAATTATGATTAATTATTCTTTAAGATTTTCTTTTTCTTTTCCTCCTGTTTTTTTGGTTGAAAGGGTAAGGGTGCAGGGCTAGGGATTCAATAAGATTTAGGGTTGAGGATGAGGACAGGGTTAGGGATAGTATGTATACGTACACTCCTCTAAGGCAAAACATTTGGGGTGCTTACATACTTATGAATATAACAACTACTTTTTTATAAGAGGCACGTGAGAATGGTTAAAGTTGGCTTGTATATGTTTTCATTCCAGAAAATAGATTAACTGATTGAAAATGCCACTTCAAATCTATATATATATTTTGGTAACTCGAAACGTTGGTCACCAAAGGCTCAGGAACCGCATCACACTCAGACTCCAAACTTTGCACAACAGCATATTATCAATGCAAAATTAACATGGGCTATATTAAAAATTATGAAATGTTCAGGCTTCTTTCATTTTTCATTGTTTCGCCATCATTTAGGTCTATTTCGAGTCATGGTTCACCATTTTAAGGTTTCGTTGTCACTTCCTGCGATGTGTTCACTATCAAACACACTAACGACTAACCCGTGCGCAAATCATGCTATTGTACGGGATTTACAGGGTGTCAACTCACAAAGGCAGAGCAGTAAGACTTAATTAAAAACATACAAACAAAAATAAAATAAACAAATAGGAACAGGCAAGATGAAGCAGGTCCATAATAATCACCCAGAACTGAAACTAATATTCAAATTATTTATCCCGGGCAGGGCCGGGGACCTCAGTTAGTGTCTAATATGGCATAACTATGGTGATGTACTGTCTTTTATAGGGTAAATGGTGTTTCTCCAAAATGCGAGTTAGGTGGATGAAAACATTTAGTAACATTATGCTTCAGACACGATATTCAGCTGTGGATGTAACAAAAGACTGTGGCTTAATTTTCATGATCACATATGGACTCAGAATCAAAAGACTTTGAGCTGACTTTTCTTTTCTTTTTTTTTTTTTTTCATTTTGTCTTTCAATATGAAATTAATACAGGATGGTTGATTGTGTGACCACCTTGTGCTGAAAATATGCCCTGTACACAAGGCATTAAATGATTAGGAAGGAGTACCATATGAGGTACACACCTTTAAGTGGGGCACATATTATTTCATGTTCTGGGTGTTAATCATCAAGCCGCATATTGACTAAAAACATCCATCTAGAGGATTAACTTTGTGTGCCTCCAAGGGAACCCCTCCCAAAGATGAATCTATGGTTATAAGTACTGGAAGGGTGAGCACTGTGATTATGCATGAAATAAGAAATGAGAAAAGAGTGCTGAACTAGCAGGAGAAATGGGTTTTGTGAACTGGTCACTATAAAAAAAGATCTGAAACAACAGTTAGTGTAAGACTGATTTTTTGTGTGATTATAATTATTTTTGGCTGTTTGACTTAACCATTTTAATGTTCATGTAGAGCTAGACAGAGCATCATGATTCTTATTTCAGTTTTGCAATAGTAGACTGCCGACTTCGGGGTCTTCCCACTGCATAAGTCCATTAATGTTATTTATGAATATACAGACATTTTCTTGAGCAGCTACATATAATCATTATGAGAAGACATATATATATTTGAATGCAGAATGACTGAAGATCCAAGATGCAGGTAGACCTGTACAGAACTTCAGTGTGCTGTAAAATTTTGTAAAGTGGGGATGGATTTTGTCTTTGATCAACTAATTAGTTATATATATCTCTTATTAATACAGGGCCTGTTTTCTTTCAAGCTACATATCATTATGGTCTTTATAGTTAAGTTAGTCTGTACTTTTCATGAAAGTACAGTGGGCAACAGCAAAACTGAAAATGGTTTAACGAAAATGGAGGTAAACCAAAGGAAAATAGGAAGCCCTGACATTTTTTCTCTTACCTTTGTTAACAAACTAGTGCTATACCAAAATATAGTTAAACTGAAAAAGAAAATTGCTGGATTCTGGCCAATTGACCAGCAGCGATGTGATTTGCTTTGAGCCAAGTCAAGGTACTATGCCACCAGATACCAGTAATCATATGGATGCCCGTGGCTCACCCCCCCCCCCCCCATGTGAATGCCTTTGTTTGGTTTTGTAACCAAATGAATGCAAGGTTTTTAATTTATCTTGGATGGCAGATACTGGGTACACATGGTAGAATGTTTAACATTGGATACTTAGTGGATGTATTCTCAGGAATGAGGGCCACATGTTTTGTTGTTTTTGTCTAATTTTATTGTCCATTGTTCCATGAAATAAGACACATATATGTACAAGGAAATCATCCTCATATTTCAAACCAATGTTCCTTAGAATAAGACACATGTATCGTCACTGCTCTATGACAATCATATATGTCAAACTTACGCCAAAAGGTAACTGATGGTTCATTGTTTTATTGAGCATGAGGGCTATCAGATAATATTATAGGAAAAGAAATGTGCCAATAGGAAAATGTAATAATCCAATAGAACATAATGGCATAAGTCACCAAATGACGGGAAAAGAAATACTTTTTTTCTTGGTAGCTCAAAGGTGTCAAATATGACATATCATTAGCATAGAGCAGTGACCATATGCACATACAAGGAAATCATCGTTCTCATTGTCCAAACCATAGCGAGGAAGTTAATGTGTTGGAGGGTATTTATTGGTGTGTTTGTTATATTGTTTGTTTAATACAACAAATGTGATACTTTGTATTTTTGTCATTAATGCATGGATAACTCTCGCTCTGCTCCCATGGCAGTGATGTAGACAAGTTGTACATGTAAACTGACAGATGTTTTGTACAGAAATACAAGTTTTAGTTGATATTGGTTATTTAATCATTTCCCATGGGTACAGAGGGGGGAGCATATTGTTAATTTTTAGCATATTTTTCAGGAATGTTTGAGATTGTCATTTGATAGTGTATAATGGATGAGAATTGGTCATGCTTAGGCTGCCTATATTTCTGGGTGTTCATTTTATTATTAATTTTGTATAGTACTTTTTCATCTGTTTCATGTATTAATAACATATTGTAGTTGTCTTATAGCCTGGCTCTGAGGCCCATAAACTGGATTCAGAATGCATGAAACCTGGCACCAACTTCTGAAAACATCTTTTCTTGGATCTTTACTATTGTGTTGTTGTTTTTTTCTGTTGCTGAGATCTATTCATCAGTAGAATCATCGTAATCTTTTTCTTGAGCATTTCAGTTTAAGATCATGTACATCAGCAGCACAGTTGTCATTAATTATTATATATACCCTTGCAATCCTTATGAAAAAGATTTTTTAAAAACTTGAATAAATTTTATTTGGGTCATGTAGCCCAAATAAGCACAGTAGGATCACATGTATTTTGTTACTAACTCCTGACAAGTTTAGTAAAAAGTTATTGTCACCATGTTGCTAACTATAAGGCTGGTGTCGCCAGTTAGCCAAATATTCATCATAATCTCAGTCAGAAAACTTTAAAACAGAAATCACCATGCAAGCAGAACCCAATTTAGTCTCATGTGGTCCGAACATCCACTTGGCACAAAGTTTTGGAAGTTTCTCTGTTCTTATAACTTGCAAGTCCAAAACTCGTTTTTTAGTTTTTTTTGGGATAACAAGTATTCTTGGGAGTGTGCATAAATCTTGAGCTCATTTTAATACCATCTGAATATGGTGAAATTCAGTAAAAAAAACTATGGTGAAATTCAGTTTAAAAAAATTTTTTTTTTTTTAAATGTTAAGCTTCTCAGCATGTCCTCTTGCTAAGGGAGATAGTGTAGGCGTGGGACTTAGGTAAAGCTAAGAAAGCCTACCTGTTTCTTGAGTTGACTGTGTAGTGAGTCAACGCATCGCCTCCCTGCTTTTTTAGTCACTTCCTGTACCTCCCCATCGAGAGTGGTTTCCCTTGTGAGGTCAATGCGATCGTACTCCGTAGTGTTTATGTTTCGCATTACCCCACACAACCCCCCACCAGTATTGTCCTCACATAAACCTCTTAGGTGGACGAAGTTGACGTCCAGACCTGGAGCTCTTGGAAACCGTAAGATGAGACCGCTGAGGTGAGGAAGGTGGAAGTGGCGGTGGATTGTTTGTTGGGACAGTTCTGGGCCGTCCACGTTTCGGTGGATGGGCGATAGGGACTGGTTGTGACGTTTCTATGTGGGCTGGTTTCAGGCGATCAATCGAAATTGTTTCTGTCCGATTTCCCATAAGTATCTGGAAAGTCTTGTCGTCCCGAGCGGCTACGACGTATGGGCGTTGTAAAGGACGTTGAGAGGCGTCGCTTCTAACAAAGACATACTTTGCTGTTGCCAAAGTGCTTGGCACATTGTTTGGAAGCCGGCAGTGTCGTGAAGTGGGAGTGGGTAGGAATGATTGGGCCTGGCCACGAAAGTCATTCAGCTGTTCAGTGGCACAGAAAGGAGTGGCAGTGGCAGCAATCAGTTCTCCTGGAATTGTGAGAGGCTCTCCGTAGACTAACTCAGCCACTGAAGCTCCAATGTCCTCCTTTGGAACAGTTCTTAGGCCCAGCATGACCCATGGTAGTTCCTCCATCCAGTTGGGACCATGCAGTCGAGCCATGAGTGAGGATTTAAGAGTCCTATGGAATCGTTCGACGATTCCGTTTGATTGTGGGTGATAGGAAGTCGTGCGATGGATCCTAGTCCCAAGTCTTTCCATAATTTCCGTCCAGAGGGCAGAAGTGAACTGAGAACCCCTGTCAGAAGTAATGTCTGTTGGGATGCCAAAACGAGCTATCCATACACTGATGAGCGCATGGGCACAAGTGACAGTAGACGTGTTTTGAAGTGGTATCACTTCTGGCCAGCGTGTGCTGCGGTCGATGATGGTAAACAGATGAGTGTATCCCTGGGAAGAAGGGAGAGGTCCGACAATATCCACGTGTATGTGACTGAACCTTTTCTTTGGTGTTGGGATCTGCTCAAGTGGGGCGTGGACGTGTGTGTGTACTTTGGATCGTTGGCAATCCAAACACTCTCTTACCCATTGTCTAACATGTTTCTTCAAACCATGCCACACGAACTTCTGAGACACAAGTCGTGCTGTAGCTCTTGCCCCAGAATGTGAAAGGTTGTGTATGATGTCAAACACTTGACGTCGGAAATCTGACGGCACCACTGGGCGTGGTTTTCCTGTGGAGATGTCACACAGCAGTTGAGGGCCTGTTGGTTCCACAGCTGTATGAGCCAAACGGAGATTTGTGATGGCTGTGCGATAGGCCTGAATTTCCTCACTTGCGGCCTGAGAAGTAGCCATTGCTGAGTAGTCTACGCCTACCGACACATTGGAGATAGAGCGTGAAAGGCAGTCAGCGGCGACATTGTCTCTACCTGAAATATGCCTGATGTCTGTTGTGAACTGAGAGATGAAGGCCAGTTGTCTTTGTTGGCGACCAGACCAGGGTTCTGTGACTTTTGACATCGAGAAAGTCAGGGGTTTGTGGTCAGTGAAGACGCAGAATGATCGACCCTCAAGCAGGAACCGGAAATGACGAATGGAGAGTTAGATGCCGAGCAGTTCTCTGTCAAAAGCGCTGTACTTCCTCTCTGCAGGACGTAAGCGCCTACTGAAAAAAGCTAAGGGTTGCCACGACCTATCCACAAATTGTTTGAAAACCGCACCAACCGCTTGTTCCGATGCATCACATGTGAGTGCGATGGGCACATCAGTGTTTGGGTGGGCAAGCATGGCTGCCTCTACCAGTGCTGATTTGCTAGTCTGGAAGGCAGTGCTCATTTCTTCCGTCCACTGTATGTGAGTGGACTTTGAGGAGTTCTTTAAAGCATCATACAGGGGCCGTTGAATCTCTGCTGCACGGGGAATGAACCGATGATAGAAGTTTATCATCCCCAAGTACTCTTGTAACCCTTTCACTGTTTGAGGTGGGGGAAAATCTTCAATTGCTTTGACCTTGGAAGGAAGAGGCGTAGAACCTAATGGAGTGATGTGGTGACCTAAGAAGTCAATCTCTGAGACTCCAAAAACACATTTCTCCAGTCTTACCACCAGACCAGCGTCACACAATCTTCCACAAACAGCGTGAAGATCTTCCAAATGTTGAGCCTCCGAATCGCTAGCTACAAGGATGTCGTCTATGTAGTTGAAAGCACATTTGAGGTCTTGGAGCAGAGAGTCCATCAAGCGCTGAAATGCTTGTGCAGCATTCTTGAGACCAAACGGCATGCGCAGAAATTCGTACAGGCCGAATGGAGTGATGATTGCCGTCTTTTCGATGTCCTCTGGGGCCATGGGTATCTGATGGTATCCACGAATGAGGTCGATCCTGGATGTGAGGAATGGGGTACCGGTCTGCTATCGTCCTGTCGTTGAGGCGATGAAAATCCCCGCATGGTCTCCACTCTCCACTAGCTTTAGGAACCATGTGCAAAGGTGATGCCCACGGGCTGCTAGATCGTCGAATCACTCCCATGTCCTCCATCTTCTTGAATTCTTCTTTTGCAGTGGCTAGCTTGTCGGGTGCCAGACGATGTGCCTTAGCATGGATAGGGGGGCCAGTAGTAGGCACATGATGATGGACGCCATGCTTCACCTCTGAAGATGAAAAGGTGGGTTGGAGGATTTGTGGAAACTCAGAAAGTACTTTCCTGAACTTGTTGCTCTGCGGAGCAATAGGAGCGAGCTCTTGTATCGATGCATTCGCTACTTGATGGATGCTGCAAGGGTAGATGGCCAACGAGTCAGCCTTGATTAGCTGCTGGCCACGTATATCAACAAGTATGTTGTGTCGGCGAAGGAAGTCTGCGCCGAGTAATGGCCGTTTCACATCCGCCACCACAAATCTTGCCGTGAAGGCTCTATCCCTGGTCCTAATTGGTATGATACGCGTACCATAGGTTGCAATGTTAGAGCCATTAGCAGCGAGGAGTGGAGGTCCGCAGGTACTGGTGCGTTTGTCCAACGGTGTTGCAGGAATGACTGATACCTGTGCACCCGTGTCAACCAAGAAGCGACGTCCTGTGATGTTGTCGACCATAACCAGTTGTGGAGAGCACGGGCCAGCAGAAATTTGAGAGACGGGTGTCACTACTGCTGACCCTGCCTGGCGTTTCCCTGGTTCCTGTTGGAAGTTGAAGAGGAACGAGGTTTGGGGGCAGGATGTGTGCACGGTTGGATGCACTTGCGTGCCTGTTCTCCAAAACGATTGTGGTACCAGCACACTGACGAGATTTGACCACCGCTAGATCTAAGTCTAGGTGCAGAGGGTGATGGCTGTGTTGCAGCGATGTTTACCTCTAGCACTGAGTTGGAGTTTGGAATGACGGACAGGTACAGTCGGTCCGCTTCCTGTGCCAGTAGCCTGTAGTCAGCAGTGTGTGACGCTGCCAGGGGTGTTCTCACATGTTCAGGCAGTTGTTGTAAGAACAGGTGTCTGAATAGGAAACATGGGCTATGGGGCCCAAGAAGAGCCAGCATAGAGTCCATTAGTTCCGATGGTTTGCGGTCACCAAGTCCCTGGATGTTAAGAAGGAGGTGGGCTCTTTCTGATTCAGATTTGCCAAAAGCAGATAAAAGGAAAGCCTTAATAGCCTCATACTTGCGTTCCTGCGGTGGGGAAACGAGCACAGATAGAGCCCGTGTTGCTGTTTGACTGTCGAGACTGGCCACCACGTGGTAATACTTCGTGTCATCCACGGTGACGTTACGGATGGCAAACTGCGCCTCCGCTTGAGCGAACCACGCTTCTGGGTTGGTGGTCCAAAATGTTGGCAGTTTCAGAGAAACAGCCAACACTGTTTTGTGTTCTTCCATGGTGGAAACTCTTGGAATTTCGTTCCAAGTCCGGGGTCACCAATGTAGGCGTGGGACTTAGGTAAAGCTAAGAAAGCCTACCAGTTTCTTGAGTTGACTGTGTAGTGAGTCAACGAATCGCCTCCCTGCTTTTTTAGTCCCTTCCTGTACCTCCCCATCGAGAATGGTTTCCCTTGTGAGGTCAATGCGATCGTACTCCGTAGTGTTTATGTTTCGCATTACCCCACACAAGCTTAATTCATGTTGTTTTTATGGGGACTTTTTCTGGAAAGCTTGTTGAACAAACACACCATTGGACTTTTCTGTACCCATGACCAAAGAAGAGATCTAATGTTCATTAAAAAAATACCTGGAACAATTTGATTGCCATCTATCGTTTGTGCCATATATTCTGTCAGTAGGGCAAAAGAGCTAAGGAACATTAATAATATACTGCACAAGCAAAAGAGCAAACTATTGCTTGCCAGTGTTATTTAATTACTGAGGGAGATTACTAATATTTATAATAAACTGAAGAAATCAAAGGATTTACCAGGAGGGACTGTTTCTCTGCTTTCCAGTATACAAGCAACTGGAATTGGCCTGGTTTTAATGTGATACTGCAAGATAGACACATTTTCTTGAATAGTTTTTACTGACTTGTTGAGCATTTAGATGTATGTACTATAATTTGTTTCTGAGATTAATGTGCGTCCAGCCAATAGAGAAAATACCATTCTTTTAAGAAAGTGATTACATGTATTAAGGCTATTTCAAAGTCGCCCCCCCCCCCCATATTGTAAACCCCAGGGTGATTATTATAGGTGCCTCAGTGTCATCTGCTATATTGTAAAACCCCCATGATTTCATTGTAAAGGCTGACGTCAGTCTTGTAAACCTCCAGAGGATAATTATATTATGCCTCTTAGTGGTGGGCATATATTTATTTATGTACAGAAAAGAAAAGGAAGTTCTATGCCTCATGTGTTTCAGTCATAATGTCAGCATTATTTTTGTTATGATTTAATTAGTAGTGGAAGTAGTTGTTGTAAAAGCAGAAAAATATAAAATAAAATAAAAACATAATTTATGAAATATTTTAATAATGAAAGTGAAGGCTTTGGTACAAACTAGGGAGCGTGGTTCGCTCAAGCGGAGGCGCAGTTTGCCATCCGTAACGTCACCGTGGATGACACGAAGTATTACCACGTGGTGGCCAGTCTCGACAGTCAAACAGCAACACGGGCTCTATCTGTGCTCGTTTCCCCACCGCAGGAACGCAAGTATGAGGCTATTAAGGCTTTCCTTTTATCTGCTTTTGGCAAATCTGAATCAGAAACGCTCCAGCACCTCTGACACCATGTTGTGTTTGGGGTAAGACTAAACACAAAAGTCTGTTAGTAAAAGAGACTCAAGGACGCAGCCATTATGTGTGAGACCAACTTGGCAACTGATGCCAGGTATCTTTATTAACAAGATGCCAAATTAGCATTTATAATGAACCAAATATATAACACCCAGTACAAAATTGCCATTTTCATAGATAGTAATATAATGATGGAAACACACAACAAACACAACATTGATGGATAGGGAGCAAATGTGAGTATTATGGAATGTTTTTCTTATCTTTTATCTCCAGTATTGGGCCTTGGTATGCCAGTCGGTTCAGCACGTTGAGCCCCGTTTGATACATAAAAAAACTTTGCATTCTGTGCATTCATCACGAAAATTTCACAAACAACCTCTCCAAACTGCGCGCCGGCTTCCAGTTTCTCTTTGTTTACAACTGGGAATAAAAAATGGTGGCCAAATGCAACTTTTGATGATGTATTGTAGGAGCACAAATATGCAGTGTCACCCTTCTGGCCGCTGTACCGGTCAATAGTGTATATATCGCCGTAGAATTTGACCGGTGTACCGGGCAATAGTGTTCAAAGGGTTAAAACATGTAGTTATTTTGGCAAAAGAAAGTAAATTTCTGAACAAGCCATGAGAGTGAAGCTATGGGGACAACATGTACTAAAATAGATGGACTCTATTAATGTCATTTTTGCATATTTTTTCTTGGTGTTCCCTTAATTTACACAGTTTGCAGCCCAGCGTAACTTTTTGGACACATATCAGAACAAAGCAACATGAGAGCAATTTAATCACTATACATTTGTTGTGAAAGGTATCTCAAAAGTTATCAGGGCCTTACATTGTATTAGTACAGGTAGCAAAAAAAAGGTGTGAATGAGAAATTATCATAATATACACATTTGGTGTAAGAAATATATAACAGTTTACTGTTTTACACAGTAAAATTAGCTTATTTGAAAGACCTGAGGGCAAGTAAACATAATTAATGCATATTTAACTCAGTAGTTCAGAATGACTTACAGCCCTTCAAACTCCTCAGTTCCTTTCCAGTTGATCTGAACAGTACTTGTTGTGGATGTTTTGTCTTTTTTTTTTTGCATGTTATTTATTTGATAGTACTGTTTTCCAGTTGCTCATATATTACTTATTTCAAATGTTTTCATTCAAGGATCTGAAGATGTGTTATAACTTACAGGATTCATCATGGCTAATCAAACCAGATTAACAATGAGGTTTATTTCAGACATGCATAAAATATTTATGATTTAAAATTAAACATGACATGAGCTGGATTTATTATGGAATTTCTTTGGATTGTGTAGCTGAATTTGGTTTTATTTGCTCATTATTTAAACATGCATTTAATTCAATTTTGAGGGAGTTGTGAGAAAGTATGGTAAGGCAGATCAGTTTTGCATTGAGATTTTCTGTATCAGGTCTACAGCAGCGTATTTGTGAAAATTGAGAGGAAGAATGGTTGTTTTTAGAGCATTAGAATTTTCATTCATGGCAAATCAAAATTTGTTTCATTTCATCAACCTGTGTTGGTTGTTTTGTTCTCTCTCTTTCTTTCTCCTGTTTTTTGTTTTGTGTAATGTGACATGACATCAGTTGATCTCTTAATAGTCATGATGCGCAACTCAGCGATTAACACTCAGAACATGAAATAAATGCCCGACTAAAGTTGTGTAACTCGTACAGATCTAGTCTAGTACATGTACTCCTTCCAAAATCATGTTTAAGGTACACTGAAATTTCCATACTTTCGGATGTGTGAGAATCTTTAGTTCCCAGCATTGCTAAGAGAAAGATGTGAATGTTTATGTAGATAAGTTCATTCTGGCAAATTTGTATGTGACATACCCAACCTTTATTGCATTGATTTAGTGTTAGACTGATAGCACACAGAGTCAAGTCCGTTTTGGATCAGCTTTGACGCAGTGCGCGAGGTTTCTCTCTCCTAGACAGTTTTTGACGTAAATGAACTAATAAGACAGACTTGTTTCGATTTCACCATTGAGTGAGAGCCCATTTAACTCCATACTTTACATCTCACACTAAAAGTGAGGCAAATCAGACTTGACTCGATGCACCACCAGCCTTAAGGGTGAAAAAGACCAAGGCTGATGTGGGTGCCAGACTGGTGGCTCGCTGCTCATAAATTTTGCTCCACACTTACACAATAGACACTGCCCACACCATGACCTAGTGGGATGCAGCAGGCAGTGCCTATTGTGCTTGTGTAAAGCAAAATTTGTGGACGGCGAGCCACTGGTCTGGTGCCTACACCAGCCTTGATCTGTTTCACTCTTTAACTCTTTCCCTACCACACATTCTGGGTAGTATTCCACGGCTGGACCAAGCCATATTTGAGCCACCATTTTGTTCCCTCAATAGACAACCAAAAAATATGAAATTGTGTGAAAATGAATGTAGATTCAAAATATTAAGGTTTGAATGTACAAGAGTGAATTGTATTCACAAAAATTCTGTTTCGTAAACACTGGATTGGAATTGAACATGAATTTCATGAGGTAGGAATCGGGATTTCGCGGTAGGGAAAGAGTTAAACCACCACCAAAAATCATGATCACAAACTAAAAATTGATCATTAATGTGCCTGTCACCAGCTGGACCTAGACAGGTATGGGTTGTTCGTTTGTTTTTGTTTGGTTTTTGTTTGGGTGTTACATTCCTTTCAAGTTATCTGTGAGAGACAAGGTTTCAGCCTTTGTCAGATTGCTTATTCATTGAATGAACACTTAGAAAACACAACTCTCTAGAGTAGAAGTTAGTTAGGTTAGTTTCCAGCTGAAGCAGAATTTGAACCTAGGACCTACTGAACCCAGGCCAAGTTCTCTAATTACTTGGCCACTGTGCCAGCAGAGATTTTCTTGCTTTTGTTGGTTTGGTCTATGAACTCCTAAAGTTTTTTTGTCATTTCATTTGTTATTGTTCTTTTTTTTTTTTTCAAATAACTGGCCCAAAATTGATACATTCATGTATATTTTCTTGTTATGATCTGTGACACAATGAATGTGCAGTCAGTCAGACCTGGACAAATTGTGTAAATCTAATGATGTTTCATTGTTATAGTGAATGTTGAAGAATCCACATATCAGGCTTTTGTTAGGTCATATTCCTGATACTGGAAACCCAAATGTAGTGTTTCTGTGAGCTGAGGTTTGGACTGCCTAAAATTTCAATCATTCATGGTCCCAGAAGCCCAACTAAGAAATTTCCACAATTGTATTGTTTTTCTTTAGTGGAAAAAGAAGAGGACATTTTATAACATGTGCTAAAACATTTAGCCATAGGGCAATATTGAACTATGGAAAATACATCGTGGTCAAAATATTTACATGTATGTTATTTAATTTTACATCACATTGTAGGTTATTTTTATCCCCAAAGTAATGTTGACTTTTTTTTTTTTAAGATTTTTTAACTTTCTGTCAGGGACGATCAATAATAATAATAATAATAATAATAATAAAGTAGATTTATATAGCGCCTTTAGCCATGCCTCAAGGCGCTTTACAATAACATGATGGAATATATGCACACACACACACGTACACATAAACGGCCAGCTGGCAGACACACACACACACACACACACACACACACACACACACACACACTATAGATATTTCTCAAATAAATATGTTTTTAACCCCGTCTTGAAAATGGCAGCACTGCCAGCGAATCTCAAAGAGATAGGCAAGGAGTTCCAAATAGTGGGACCAATGTAACTAAACGACCTTTCTCCAAACCTCTTTAGGTTACATCGTGGGACTTTCAAAAGCCTAGAGTCCTGTGATGATCTCAGGGCTCTGGTGGGCATATAGGAAAACAAAACTGCACTTAAATAATTTGGGGTGGAAGATTCAAAGAAATTGAAGCACATTAGTGCAATCTTGTACTCGATACGTGCCTTAACAGGCAACCAATGAAGTGTTTTGAGTAACTCTGTGCTACTGTGATATCTTGATTTTCCAAGAACAAGATGAGCTGCACAGTTCTGTGCTCTCTGAAGTTTTGAAATCTTTTCTTCCTGAAGGCCCGCCAGCAGTGAATTACAATAGTCAAGACGTGACAAAACCAAGGATGTTACCAGGGTCTTAATGGCATCTGTGGTTAAAAAAGGCTTCATTCGTGAAATTTTCCTAATCTCAAAAAATATCGATCTAACCAAGCTGTTTAGATGACGCACCATACTCAATGTACTATCAAGAAGTACGCCCAGGTTTTTTGCTGGGCTTGAAAATTCAATGAAAGTGTCATCAAACTGTATGCCTGTGATGTTTGCATCTACCAAATTCAGTTTACTGCTAGTGGAGCAAAGAATAACCTCGGTTTTATCAATATGTCCTTCAGTTTTGACTTCAGGATGTAGTATAGACAGGGCAAAGACTTGACTTGTATGTGAATAAAAAAAATCATTTTTTCAAAATTAGCCAAAGTGATACATATATACCTCAAGGACAAGTCTAGGTGTAGATCTGAGTCATAAATAAATGCCAAAAATCATTTGTCCAGCTCCGGTTTGGTTGTTGGTTAGTATAGGCTAAGTATGTTTCAGATATGGTTTTGACTGTGCACAGGTCATGGATCATGTTCCAACGATTTGGGTGTTAGTTTAGGTCAAGAATCATGTTTCTATCACTGTTTTTTGGATGTTCACTTGAGTTTGGCTATTTAAATCAAATTTCATGGTGTTTGTGGATTTGCAGAAAGTTGATGATTTTTTTGTTCTGTTGATGTCAAATTTGAAATTTCTATCTTTCTCATGAGATAACCTCTGGAAAATGCCCAACTGGGAAGCTGTGAGAATTGTCATACTTTTGTTATGTCTGATCTGGTTTGTAATCTAAAAAGATTTCTCTGTGTTTTATTTAGAGGTCTCTTTATGAGCCATGAATTTTCCCATGTTTGCTGATACAGGAAGAAAACAGTGGGAGAGATGAATGAAGACTAACTGCAGCAATATCTATAATAGAAAGTTAACTCTCAGTCTTCCCAAAACAAATTAGTTAATTACCCTAGCATTCTTGTACACCTATACATCGTGGCCTATGGAAATACCAATATATTGGTGATTTGCACACAAAGAGTTAAAAGTTTTAAAATAGATGAAAATAAATATAGGGGATGTTTTATTCAAAAGAGTTTTTCTCTTTTTTTGTCAAAAATGTGTGTTTGTTTCTTTAGGTTAAATTTTTTATTATTGAACTGTTGAAGTGTTTATTTGTTATTCATTCACTCTTAATTTGGCAGTGACATACTTTGAAACCATAAAAGAAGAGGGTGATTCAGAGGTGGCATAACTGACATGTCTTTGTGAAACCGGAGCGAGCTGTTTAATTTGGAGGTGCATCTATGAGGGTTACTTTCATTTGGAAAGAAGAAAAAAATATATATGGTATATTTCACTCGACAGGGACTCCGACTCGGAAGAGTCTTATCACACTGTCGAACAATGCCCCCCAGATCCATCACCACTCCTAATGGCCGGTCCTTCCTCTTATATGAGGCTGAAACATTAGGAGTTTCGGTAATTTGCATTTACAAGCCCGTAAACAGTGTTGGCGTCAAGTGATGGACTACAGATGAAAAACCCAGCAAATCAATCTTACTGTTACTTACATGCAGTTCTTCATGATTAATTACTTGACAGAAATATGGCAAAAAAAGGAGAAACATTTGCAAAGCCTTGTTTTAGGCACAAATAAAAAACGTAATTTTAAAAAATGCAAAAATTACATTTCACAAAGTTTCCAGGATGTTAGACTTATTTTTTTTCCGGCTTCAGTTCTCCTTTGTATCAAGCTTGCATTATGAAGTGGATGGTGGGTCTGATCTATTGAACCTGTATGACAGATATTCTGAAATTATTACTCTTGAGTTTCTGGCAGCTTATAAATATCTGTATATTATATAATTCACAAATTCTCCACCTTTGAATGCAGAAGTTTTTTTCATTAGGACGTCTACAGTAATCATATTTTGCATGTAGGTTTCGAATACCTTGGATGGTCTGGGTGCACCAAAGCTGACTGCTTGCCTCCAATCCTTCTCTTACATGAGCACATAACCCATAACATGAACACTTTCTGTCGTATGTAGGTCACTGCTGTCAGCTGATTTAAACTATCGACGTGCTCATAGCTAAGTTAGAAGACAGGAATACCCCCCCCGTTGCTTGCGACACCGAAACGGATGAAAAGAGATGGAATGTGACAGACGGGGCAGTGGTGGGGGGAGGGGGGGGGTGTTCATGTGGAGAGCAGCTTTTAAGCTATTGTTACTTATGACCAGTAGGTCATCACATCAGGAAATATGGACTATTTGTATAGAAATGATGAAATGTTGGATAGTCGTTTTGAGCACCTAGACTGCCGTACCACATTTTAGTGATTTGCAGTTTTGTACATCCTTGTTTCGTTGATAAATAAATCTCATGGGGCTTTTCTTCTCTTTTTTTTTTTATTGTGAGAGACAGTAGAGATGTGTGTGCACATAGCTGTACAAATACCATAAAGTGATAAAGCCATTTCCTTTAAGGAAATGAAGAATACATACTGTAGTCAAAATTTTAAAAAGTACGCTGATTAAGAAAGGGAGCATTGGAGGTGAAGCCTATATGCCCATTGCGGATATCGGCCATTTTAGTTGTCAGGACTGACGCTTAACCATGGCGATGGTAGCATTGATTTTGATTCGTTAGTTGATTTGCACTGTGAGCACTTCAGGCGCCGCGAACCAATTGGCGGCGAGCTAAAAAAAATTTCACTACAGCAAACAATGACACGTGTGTTCACACACATGGGAGGCGTTTGGTCAATTCTTTCACTTCCTTTCCTTTGTTTACACGGAAGGTAGGGAATCTGACCAGCTTGGATCCATCCTTTCCACCCCTGACATAACAGGCAACTGCAATGCAACCAGCAACCGCTTAGACATATCTTGAAGTTACACTCGTCAGCTGATCCATCCGCCATTTTAGGTGTCAGAAGTACAAAACAGAAACACTCTGTGACGTCATTCGCAATGGGCTTGTAGTGATTGCCATATAAAATGAAGGCAAAAGGGCATCTTTTAACACCTCTACATGAATGAAACGTGGTACAAAAGAAAAACACAATCGCTTCTTGCAATTTGTGGCTTAAGTTTCACGGTAGGGTATTTCTTGGGGCGAGAACGGGGTAGTCTAGTGTGTGTGATTTATTTATAGTGTGAGATGAACACAATTTTTTTTTTACCATTTATTGATGTTTCTCTTTCAGTTCACACAAGTTTGTTATCTCTTGTGGGCCTTAATGTTTTGATTTAGAAAAGTTCCTCAGATTTTCCAATCAATTCTCGCCCTAAATGTTTTATAACATGAATACATGTATTACATCAGAGTACTGTATATTCAGCTTTAATATAATATGCTCATATAAACATATCGTCCGTCAACTGTTGGAACCTTATTAAATTAAAGCTAAAAGTTTCCAGCTGTTGTTACTATGTTGGAGGACAATAGTATTTTACATAGAAAGCTATAGCTGAGCAGGGAAGACAACTCAGTATTTTCTCTGTTTGGCTTTGTAATTAGACTACCATTTTACTGATACACTTACAGCACTGGGCAACCTTTGCTCTGAGGCTAGTTTTAACCAGGTTCCAATAGCCGACCGTCGATATTCATTGCATTCCATATGACATGACATTACATAGAGGGTAGTTCCTCTCAAGTGCATGAATTCATATTTTAATTTGCCTAAAGGTAATGTTGATATGCGCTGAGTTGTTTCGTGAAATAATTGCACAGTGCTGCCAAGGAAACCATCAACAGCACATTATGCCAACATTTTCTCACACCACTGGTATGTGTATGTCTGATATGTGTTTTCACAGAATGTTTGTATATTAATATGGGATGCAGATGAAGGTAATTTTAATTGATTTCTAGAGTTGTGTTGTTTTATTTGTCAATGCTGACAAAAATAAATTTTTACTAAATACTAAATGTTCATTTTTTGTTTCTATGTCAGTTCGTGCAAGTGAACATTTTCTTCACTCATTTTCTTTACTTCTTTACAATCTTCACTTCTTGCACAGTTGGTGTTCCAAGAGAACCTCTCACAATAAGAATGAACATTTCTACAGAATGGTGGATCCGAGTTCCACACAAGCCTAAATGTAGTATTTTAGCAAATGCTGACATGGGTAAAATTACATGTTGCAAGTATGCTGAAAATATCGTACTCACAGAGAAGGAATGTATTGTCACTGTTCGCTAAAACTGTAGTTACTGATTTTGACTACTTTTCGGGAGAAGCAGTGCAAGTGACCTAGTGACAATCACTTTTTGAAGTTTGCTGTTTGATTATTTTTCAGCTTAGGAGTCTAGAACCAAGATCATTCGATGCAGTTTTGAATGTAGTCGAACAAATTATATAAAAATCATGTTTTCAAATTTTTGCTTCCGACAGTCTAGGGAATGGTGATGATATGAAACAAAGGATTGTGCTAACTTTTTAAAGCTTGGTAAACAGTGCTGACCTGAAATCTCTCATCCTGCTATAAAACTCAGCCAAAAACAAAACTTTTTCCACATCAATACAAAACAAGTTTTGAGAATTTTACCAATGTGATAAAATTATATGAATATAGTTGGTTCTACATGTATGTATAAACTTAAAAGTTCTGAATATGAAACATAAATAAAGAACATGTACCCAAATAAACCTTGAAGGGCGCAAAGTGGCCGTTACCATGCTGATGCGCCGTAAAACTCAAAACTCAAACCTAAGATTCAATCTAAATTAGAGTGTTAGAAAGACAAACACTCAAAGAAAGAAAGGTTTAAAGAGTTCAAAGTATACTTTTATTAATGTATTTCATTCAATTTCCTGAATCATGGACACAAATGCAATAACTGTAGTCAAAACACATAGGTGTCCAGTTCAGAAACTAAGTAAACAATACAACTTTCCAATCCCAGTTGCTGGATTTAATAAGTTTATTATTACAACATTATCTACAATATAGTCAATTCTATATCAATACTTCACGCTGTAATGCAAATGCTCCAGTACATAATCATTGGCAAACTTTTAAAAATATTCTCTATGGAAATCTGATAATTAATGCATTCTTATTTCTTCCTTTTCACTTGGTGATATAATATATATTCATTATAAGCATGTTCTAAGAAAGATTGTTTAAATGACTTGCACAGACCATGACTTCTTCTGAAAAATAAAAGGGAGTGTCTAATCTGGCCTCTAGGTAGAGGTCTGAATAGAGTAATCGTGGGGTATTTTGTCTATTTGGGTCTCTAGGTTGAGGTCTGAATAGAACTGGCCAAAATAAAAATGCATCTTTAACAATAGAGCAAAAAGTGTCACAAAATACATGTACCACTTTTCAGTTCATGTGCACATTGCATGATGCAAATACATTTAGTTCAATAGCCTATGACTGTATTCTGAAAGATTTCATTTTTCATGGCAGAAAAGTGAATCTCAGCACAAACAATTTATAATAGATTATCACAGATTTTGCTTTAAAGATCCTTTAGATCAAATCATTGCACTAACCATTCATTTCTCTACTGTACCTCCTCTCAGCTCTCTATTTTGGATCACAAAATACCATAAACTTTCAAAACTTGGCGTTTTTCAATTTTCATAGCAATGCAAGTTCAATCCAACTGAGCAGGGAACTCTTCTCATAGTAAGATTGATTTGATTTGATGAAAGGAACCAGGATCTTAGCACACCAGGGATCCCTGTAAGTGCTCCTCTCCCCGCTCAAAGATCCATTTGAGTTTCCTGTTCATGGTCCTAGTGGCATGTAGGGTTAATCAAAGGACAAATTTCAAACAAACAGGTATCTCACCTCTTAGAAAATCTCACTTTATGATATTCTAACACCCCGAAACTCTCACATTTTCAAATTTTAACCTGCGCAGTCAAGTATGACAACGTAACTATGTAATGTATTGTCAGTCAGCTGTTGGAACCTCGTTAAAACTGGCCTTTAAGCTTAGTTTTAACAAGGTCCTAACAGCCAACTGGTGGATGAATTACTAGTGCAACCTCTGGCATCATAGCAAAGCCGGAAATGCGAACAGCTCATATGTCCAGTGCCCAGTATGTATCATCCTGAGCAACTGAATCCTGTGTCCATTATTGAGTGGTTATAAACTTGATGAATCCAAGCTAGGGTACGCCTGCATCAGTCTTTGAGGGTAACAATAATGGCCTTGAGATTTTCACATGTACTCCTTGTGACCTGTGACCTTGGTCCCGATGTCTGGAGGTCATGTAGAGTGTCTACCAAGCCTGGGAGAATATTGGCTGACTTCACTTGCACTCGAGCCTTTGATCACAGAAAATGACATACAGGGTAATATTAAAATATATGCATTTGCGTCAAAATTTATTATCCAATAAATTACATTCATCTTTCTCCTACACTACACCAATTACATAAAACAACAGCTATAATATATGCCATAAAGATAATAAATCCACACATCTTCTACTAGAAGATATTCCCAAATACATTAATAAACACAGCATTTTTGTCTAGATTTTGAAATTTTATATATAAAATGCATGGATTGCACATAATGTTCAAAATTCAATGTTGAGTATCATTGTGTCATTTCAATTACAACAATGATTTTGTAGGTCTACTATCTTCATTGAGAGGACTTTCTTACCTTGTGGTTGTTATAGATGAGAGCCCAAAGAGCTGAAGCTGCTACAAGTTGAGTGTTCTCATCTGTTCTATCCTGAACTTGCTGCTGCAGTTGAGAGATCAGTTGTTCTACGAAAGAAAAATATACATATACATATATATACATGAATAGTGAAGAGATCTTATTATTCAAAAACAAAGTGTGGGAATATCTCATTGTGGTGCAATTTTGGCTTTTTTTTTTTTCATCTCAAAGCTGCAGCCTCAATGACAGGACATTTAAAAAAATTATAAAATTATATTTCTTAAGTATCAACTAATCTAACCCAATATCTTCTGTATTGACCACCTGTTTATTCAAGTCTAAGGCTATCTTTAAAAAATGTTATGGCACTGAAATACAATGATCTCTGCTATAGATCCACTCCCTGTGATAATCCCAGTGCATGGGAGACAGTATTTGACATTATTCAGTTTGGTGCAATTTCGCTACCTAGAAATAAGTGCCTGGTGTCCTGGCACATATGAGATCTGTAGCAAGACGGCAGATTATGATGGGAAACTTTCAAGGGAGAGAGAAGGAGAAGGGCGGAAGTGCAATGACAGGTACCTCATCTAGTATTCTCAATTGAATATGTTTATAACTAATATAAGTATCAGTATTCATTTCGTTTTTATCAAATACAAACTTTATATGAGACAGGTGCATAGCTTAGTCGTGAACACCAACACAACCACAAAACCTCGAAACATGGCGTTCACCCAAATTCCTTTAACTCTTTAACCATGGAATTTTTTTCATGTTTTCACAAAGTTTTTTTTGGGGGAGGGGGGGGGGGGGGGGGGGGCTACTTTTTTTTTTTTTTTTTTGCGCCAATATGACGTATGTAAAACCGCTATTTCGAGCCCAATATGTGTAGTAACATAAGCATTTCATAAACCAAATTGAAGGATATTGCATGCAGAAATAGCAATCGACGCTGTCAGTGTTCTTACGAGGTTACCAGAAATATTGACTAACGCTGTGAGCGTTGTTGCATGGTTAAAAAGTTATAATAATGCAGATGGTGATGGGTGATAACACTGTGGGTATGTAGTCAAATTATGCTCAGCAAAGACAGTTTCTAGACTGTTGTAGGCGATGGAAATAATAGATCTGTGAACATTCCAGTGACTTGGGAATATCCTTTGTCTGGCAATATTGGAAAAAAATGCATCTGCCGTCGTTCAGCTGGTGTTTAGTTTGCATCATTTGGCAAAACCAGAACAAAGCATGATCCCATCTGGCAATTGTTTGTGGCCATACCATAAGAAAGGGGAGTGGCCCATTTCCAATTTGACTCATGGTGCTCTGCAAAGCTTACTCACACATATAGATAGCATGCATTTTATTTAATGCCCAGTTTTAATTTCTGGTTGATTGAGGAAATAATATTCTGTTACAAAGTTTTGAAAAGAGAAACACATACAATCCAGCTGGCCAAAACACACCCTGGTCCTGTTTATATCCAACTGCATTATACTTTATCATGGTTAGGGACGTGGTGGCCAAGAGGCAAGGTGCTCGCCTCTCATGCCGAAGGCACCGGGTTCGAATGCCAGTCAGAGCAGGCATGTTGGAATTTTGGGATTTTTCTCATATTTTCCTTTGGTAGGTAGGATCGAGCACCTAAACTTCTCAGACAAGGACGAAAAATTCTGAGGGCCTGTATGTACGCTGCGCATGTTAAAGATACCTTCGCAGTTGGAAATTGAAAAGAGCAGGGTGGACAGGCCACTGCGTAGGCAAAATTCTAAAAAACGAATCCTTCCCACAACAACAAAAATAAAAACTAGAAAAGTGAGGTGTAAATGCCAAAGGCACCAAACCTCCTAAGATAAGGACCTAAACACGTTTTATCATGGTAATTGGTATGGCCAAAATAATTGCCATTCTTTTTGAGATGCTAGTCAGACAAAGAATATGAAAGCCTGATCAGTCACAGCAAAGAATTTTTTTATTTTTTTTTTGTATTCCAGGTAACTTTTTTTTTTTTAATGCAACATCCTCACTGGTCGCACCTGCTACCAGAAGCTTTGGTTTGTTTGGGGCATGACAACACAAGTTCCTAATGATTAGTGTAGCACATTGTTGACACCTGGTTGTTCCTGCTTCCATCATGTCTATCAACACTGTCAAGGAGTCTGCAATGTAGAAATACCAGTTTGTCATATCATGGTCTCATTTATATCTATTGAAGCTTGAAAAATATGCTTAACAGTAGAAAATATGAGAAATGTGTTAAAAAATTATATTAGTTACCAACAATCTCAAACATTAATTTATATTGGAACAGAAACTTACAGTAGAAAATTAAAAAGGATTTATTTATTCAAAATTTGACTTTGCACATCAAGACATGTACTTGGTATGATGTAATTTATACAGGTTTCCTTGCAAGCTCTTTGTGAAATGAACTAAACAAAAGCACATAGAAATATTTGCTTGCTTCATTTATTTGCTGTAATGCCATATGACTTAAACAATGACCCACTGATGGCTAATCAGTATTTTTGGTCAATTTATTTGAAACTTTTATATGAATTTTACATCTTACTTTTACACATATCTTGCGGATCAACTTGCTGTCACCTCATGCACTGGTGTATTGATAATTTTCCCCATTTTACAGGAAAATGTTTCAAAGTTTTGAGAGTGAGATTTCTTATGTCAGCAAACAAGCAGTGAAAGCATTTGTTTATAATTTCTGAACTATTAAAGATTCCGATCCATCATTTTGTGAGAATATGGATCTTGCCATGTGTAATGATAACATAGCCATAACTCAATAACCACCAACATCACTGATGTGCCAACACGTGAGATGGATAATAAAATGTCTCACAGACTGAAAACAATTTGTGCTGAGAGAGGGCCAGATTGTTTGTGAGTGGATCTGCTGAAATCGGATTTTTGGTGAAAGACCAAATTCCTGAGAAGGAAAAATTTTCTAGGGAAATTGAGATTTGCTTAAAAAATGAAGGATTAGCCATTTTTTCTGCCTTCAGTTAAACTAGTTTGCTTGAAATCGTCTTACAAATATTTTATTTTGATTTCTTAAAGAGGTATAAAAATTTCACCTTAAGCCTGATTTCACCAGATCCACTCACATTTGAGACTGCTTGGTGAAAAATGGACAGAAATGTAAAAGTACCTGGTATCTTGAGAATGATTTGTTGTCCATCAACACTGAATGACAAACTCAGGAGCAGCTCACACCATAAGATTTCCACAGCTATTCTCACTTTACCCCTTCTCTTGCGTGGGTTCAGTTGAGTAAACTGGTTAACGAAAGGGCTCTGTGAAAAAAAAAAAAAAAATTATGTGTACCAAATAAACTGCATAGATTACAATACATACTGAATTTTTTTAAGCAATTTTTTTTTGTACGCAATGTGATTTGAGAGTTCTGTTATCAGAACTGCATTTTGTCAAAGTGGCATGGAAAAATTCAGAAGGCTGTTCAAGTCTGCATGAATTTGATTTTCAGCCACAAATGACGAGGATGCTTAATATATAGATCTATATTTTTTTTTTTTTTTTTTTTTTTCAAAATTGATTCACAAGTTTCTCTTTTATTCATAGTGTGCAAGGATGGTTTCATACAATCCCAAAAAAAGAAGACAGGAACTCTTAGGATGAGCATCAAATAAAAAGACGTGGTGCTAGGACTTTACTTCAAATTCCATAGTTCTTTATTTCAAATTTACTGTAATCTGAATGAGAAAAAAAAATGACAATTCCAACAAAATGGTTTAGAGCAGGGGTCAGCAACTTTTCAGAGAAGAAAAGCCATATCTGAGATTTTTTGCTACCCTCTAACTTAAGTCTAAGTGCTATCATCTACCATCTAAGCAAGCTGCAATATGCATGCGAATCTATCTACCAGTGGTGTTTTTTGCTCTTTTAACAATTTTTTTCTGTCCTAACATTTAACAAAATGAAAAAACCACAGATGAAAGCTTGTCTCAAAGTAACAAAAAACTGTAAATGGCTGACACTGTAGTGACACTTACCTTCCAAAGCACATTTCTGCAATCTGCATTAATGGCCAAATTGGTGAGTAGAGAGAATGTTTGGCGTAGAGTCGGGGAGCACTCGTCTCGATCCAGCTCTTTCTGGGTTAGCTTGAGAATGTAATGCAGAAGTGAACCCTGACTCCCTGGTTTGACAGTGGCTTGGGCTGACATGGGAGTGGCCAAGGAACCAGCAGCTGTGAGGATTTTAAAACACATAAATAGGATCATTCTTCTGTTTTCACTCTTTATTCAAATAGTTTTTGCTGTTTCAATTTTTTTTTTAGAAACCTGGGCCACCCATGAAGTTCTATGTCAGGAGTTGGCAACTAACATGGGCCATGTAAGCATAGTATCCCAATATTTCATTGTGGGCCGGTAAAAAATCCCTTCTTGAGGCCAGGTCTAGCCCATGGGTCCTAGGTAGCCTACCCTTGTTTTATGTCCTTTAAAAATTGCATCATATTTCCAGACAGTCAATATGGTTTGAAAAGGTTTAAAGACCATGTAAAACTTAAAAAGAAATTTGCAATATAAAACACTATGATACAGCAAGACCACATTATCTCAAAGACACTATTTCATGTGGCACTGTCAGTCAAACACCTGTATACAGGAATAACATAGAAGAATGTCCTATTTACCAGAGTTGCAATGTGCAGAGTAAGTGATCAACAGTGACAAGACACTTGACTGGAGGGCAGGCTCCTGTTGGCACCACGACCATAGTCTTTGTATGACAGTTGTTAAACCACTGTGGTGACAGGCAACCTGAAATTGTGAACGAGTACTGAAATAACTGACAATTACAATAAGATAGAATTGATTTTGTGATGTAAACATTTTGAGGCTTTTAAAGCTCTTTACATTTTATCAGATCTATCAATCAAACGACAACTGCTCAATTTCATCAACAAAAGAAGGCTTAAATATGTGGGACATGCAAATGAGAAATAAGAAAACCAATCTCATGAAAACCATCCTGCAAGGAAGAATAGAATCAAAGAGGAAAAGAGGAAGACCATCAATCACATACGATAGCAACATCAAGGATGTCAGCAACTTATCAGTGCAAGAGATAAGCCAGAAATGCGAAGATCACAGCCAATGGAACACCTTTGTGTCCTCATGCGCGAAGGCAAACGGAGATGCCCACAGGTGACATCAGTGAACTGGCAAATTCAGGATTATGAACATATACACCAGTTTTTCCATAAATCATTTCATAAACTATTCATTTAAAGACAAGGTTCATCAGCTTTGCCTATTTGATCATCAAAATGTTTATCTCATAAAACTATACTCAATCTAAGAAAAAATTAAGAATTTACACAGTGAAGTCTGGCTGAACATAATATTTAGATTCTTAAGGTCACACTGTCTTCTTTAAGTAATATCAGGTCATTCACATTTCAACTAGGTTTATACTTTCAATAGACTTTGAAATTTTGATCAATTAGCTTAGGAACTTTGAGAGATTTTAAGATAGGATATAGCCAGTTCTTACCTTAACATCTGAATTGTGGCACATGAAGTTGCGCAGAAAATCAAAGATCATGATCAGTTCTTGAAGCAGAGGTTCTTCCTGCAATGATTACCAGAAAAACCTTTAATATAATAATAATAACAATGGATAGCATTTATATAGCGCATATCCATTTAAAATGCTCTATGCGCTTTACAGAAACAACATGTCAACCACAGAGCAGAATGGAGCTGCCTGCGAAGCGCTCAACACACTGCACTGCTTCTTCCTCTCTCCCTGTCTCGCTCACTCTCTCTATCTCAGAGCAAATTGTAACGCAGCCTGTTAGGCGCAGTTCACAACTCAGAACAGTTCACAACTCACAGCAGTTCACAACTTACATCAGTTCACAACACACAACTCAAATAATATTTGAATATTTATTAATAACAATATATATTTAATAATGAATAATAAATTTTGTTGTGCTCGTGGGGGCCTGATATGGATAAATTTTAATCTATTAATTTCAATTTTCAATTTTGCCCGGGCAGCTTAAGAACTGCCCGGGTTTTGAACCCGGGACCCTTGGCATGAGAGGCGAGCACCTTGCCTCTAGACCACCTTGTCCCCAAAATATCTCTAACATAAGACTGTCAGTACTTTCCATATTGTTGTATGTGCGTTTTGTCTTTTCAAGAAAATCAGGATCGAATCTTTGAAGAATTGTATAAAATCAAAGGAAAACATTATGTCAAAAACATATACCTCGAAAAGCTTTTAAGCGATTGGAATGACACTTATGCATAATGAAACAGGAGTGACAGAAACATTTTCGTGACAAAATCTCAAAATCTGCAAAATGTTGCATACCTATGGCAAGTACCCCACGATATAAAAGTGTTTTGAAGGAAAGGACAGCCACACTTTGTAAAAGATACATGCATGTTTAGGTACTTAGATAATAAAAATACAATTGAAACTGTAGAGTGGAATGGGCTCCTACATGGTAATGTTATTGTTCTGAATATTTTAAACACTATGGGTTTTCTGACCGCTGACGAACAATGACAGATTACATTAGTTGATGTATAATAAGTGGTATGTTTAAGTGAATGAATGAATGGATGAATGAATGGATGGATGGATGGATGGATGGATGAATGAATGAATGAATGGTGAATGAATGACTGGATGAATGAATGATGAACGAATGAATGAATGAATGGTTTTGTTAACAAAAAAGAGGGAGTGGTGACGCTCATTCAGAAGAATCCATCGTGATTGTTACATGTCTGTTGAGTACCACCTAGCCTTATCTCCAGTAAACTGAAATCTGCAGTGAATAAAAATTAGACCATGTAATAAGTCGTATTAAGCTGACCTTTTTCCCACCAGTTTTCAGGATTCCCAGTGTTTCCAGGTTGATCTGTGCATGTGTTTGCTTGATGTGGTCAATGGCACACTCCACAATACCAGCTGTGAGAAAATACAGCATCCTCAGTCAATAAACAAAAAAAAGCAAAAAACAAAAAACCAACAACAAAAAAGCATGGCTTTGTTCAAAGGGATCGGAGTGGAATGCTTTAACAACAACAAATTTTCATTGATCTCTTCATTACTTTTTAGGATATCTTTTCTAGAGGCGTGAAGAATGGAGGGTCTGATGTTATTGTATCAAGTATCTTTCATATGAATAATTGTCGTAAAGTAAGATAAAAGAGACTGAGTGGTGTACGACTCTCCAGCACAGACAGGGGAATAATAGCCAAATTAGAGGTGAAAGAGATTAAAATTAATTACCATAACAGTACTTACCCTCAAGTGCAGAAATTTTTGCAGTCTGAGACACAGCAAGGAGGGACTTGAAGGCACTGATGACCTTTAACCTCCCATTTGTCCCCCAGGCTGATTTCTCATCTGTGCTCCGAGCTGTCACACAGTCAAACACACTGACCAGAACTTTGCAGAGTTGTCTCCCTGATGTTCGTTCATCTTTGGAGGGTTCTTGTGTGTCTCCTATGAGAATTTCATGGTGAAATGTGATAACAAAGATTTCATCTACTGCAAATGGAACTAACCACTCATTTCCTTGTATTTTGATGTTTGATATATGCAACTTTTGTAAATACTCCCTGATTTTGATAGTTTTACATGATACGCCTCCAGAACGCTTCATAGTTATTTCATCACCATTCCAGATCTTAAAAAAAAAAAAGAACTTTGTTAACATTAAAAAAAAAACCACAAAAAACTCCAACCTTTCAGCGTTATAAATCAAATGTTTCCAAAATTGTGTGGACAGAGACATAGAAAATAGCCTACCCAGAGGCTATTTAAAAGATCTTAAAACCTGTTAAAACTACAAAAATAATTCCAGTTTCAAAAAGTTGAAAAAACAAACAAGTGTTTCAAAAATTATGTGAAAACACAAATTGCCCTACACAATGCACAGACAATAAAGAAGGACCGGAAAACATACCATCAATAAGAGAGGCGTCCAATAACTCAGACACAGTTGCCACGTCCACTATACGATCAGGATTTTTTACAACACTGCGACTCTCCTCACAAAAGAAAAGTGCCAGAAAATCCAGACAAGTGAAGTACAGAGCCACACGGTCAGAGCTGTGGTCATCTAACATTGTACACATTGATTCTGCAACAACAAAAAAAGCAGCAATATTCAAACATGGTTGACTCCAACAAATGAAAAGCACATAAACCCCATGGGGGGGGGGGGGGGGGGGTTGTGGTACAGTAGTCTCCGTTTAAGAACTCGCCGCCTTAGAACCCGATCCGCCTTAGAACCCACTGTTGCCGCGAAACCGAATTTTTTCACTTTAATTTACATGCGTAAGAACCCGCTCTGAAACGAAAAATCCGCCTAAGAACTCGGCATTTGACCGAGAGACGAGCACACTTTTACGTAAAATTCTCTTTCAAGTAGACGGGATAGAACAAAGCCGCACAGTACAGTGAAAGAGAGAGGGTGGAGGAAAGGTGGGGGAAGTGAACCGTACAAAGGATGGAGCCCAGTTACGCCTTTCTTGTGCAAGCAGGCCACTCCTAGACTAAATTAGCATAGTCATTACCTAACATCACCTAACTCAAAAGCATAATGTTATACGTAATTGACCACGTGCTTGTTTTCACGGCACATGTACTTAAGGCTGATTGTGATTATTACACGGGGTATTCTGGGCTTCGTATAGTCTAAAATCGGAATCAGTGATTCACAACTTGATTGTTCAGTCTGAATCATTCCATTCGTTACACATCGCTATAGAAAAGAGCATTCTGCTAGCCATAAGTCGTAACTTTGACCATTCGCAAAAAAAAAGAAAATTAAAGAAAAAAAAATGTCCAACACATAATTTTCATTATGAGGTCACGACCCACATCCGAGCAAATCAAGGGGGGATAAGTCATGGACACGGGTGGTCATGGGTGGCAATCCTTTGGCATCCACCTAAGTGCCCGGTCCGCCTAAGAACCCGCTTTTTCTGTCTCCCGTTGACCGGGTTCTTAGACGGAGACTACGGTATTCTGAACAGGTCGCGTACACTTTACAGTAATGAAAATGAATCAGAAAGTTTTGTTTCATTTCCTTTTTTTCTTTCACTACAGATACAATACAATCAAACACAAAGGAATATTTGATTGTATTGTTTCTGTAGCATTTCTTAGGTGAGGCTTTGCTGCATAAAACCTTTTCTTTTGACTTCACTTCAAGCCTTGCTTCGACCCCACAGGTATTCTGTCGTTTTTCTTTTAATATTTTATCAAGGATTATGGCAAGCTTGGTTCATCAGCCTCATCTCTGTGAAATCAAAGTTTGAAAAAAGAGTTGCAGTCGCTAAATATTAGAAAATCACCCTTCCAGTTGCAATCCAAAAATTGCGGATTTTCAAACTTAAAAAAACTAATTTCTTCAGTTTCGCATTTTTGTTACTACGGTTATTTTTCCCCACGAAATGGAGCTGCAGTGCATCTTGTTGTTTCTGAAGGAGGCCAAAGTTTACATGTAGATTTAACACATTTTTATCATAATTACAGGGTTCGTATAGGCACACTTTACAGTACGAGCCCTTTCCCGCCAGATTTTTAACTTCACTTTTATTTGATTTGATTTATAGGAATCTGAGGACTGAAAGCTAGCACAAGTAAGATACACTTTTATTTGATTTGATTTATAGGAATGTGAGGACTGAAAGCTAGCACAAAGTAAGATAACAAAAAGACCATGAAAGGTGCCAAGTGGTTGTTATCATGAGGATGCGTAGTTATACCCATATTCAAACTAGAACTCAAAAACCCCTGTGGTCTTCAAAACCAAGTACATGTACTTACCAACTATTGGAGACCAGATAGGTCCCATGATTACAGTAAGAGTGTTCAAGGCTGCGACTCCCTGAGTTTGTAACAAGGCGGACATTAGTTGTAACACACTGACTGACACAGAGGCACACACAGTACCAACATCGTCTTTCTCTGAAAATGTACAAACAATACATGAATGAGAATTTAGCCCCTTGAATTCTGACAGATGTGTTAGTGAAAAAAAAATCTTTCCCTTGTCATCTATGGATCTGTCTAATACGACTTTGAATTTTAAGGCATTTAATAAGTTTTGTTCTAAAGTTTCCCCATTTACCTTTTGGAATAACCAAAATATTTAAATTCAAAAGTAGCGTTAACAAAGTCTGTAAAAATCATAGCCATATTGTTTCAGTCCTGAAAAGGTTAAAGTTTAATTTTGCAACCTCATATTTCATTTTTCCAGATTTTTGTGTCTCAATAGATCTTTTTTTCAAAACCTTGTCTTGTTTGTATTAAGCTGTCAAGTAAAAAAAAGTAAGTACAAAGTAATGTACAAAATGAAACATTTGAATTCTATTGATAGTTATTATTTCATATTACAAAAAAAAATTAAATTATGTTCTAAATACTGTAGTTTCAAATCTCAATATATGCCTGTACTGCCTGAAACCTGCAGTTCCACATCTGTAAAATGAAATTCTATTTGTTCTCTGTAATGTTAATATTAAAAAAAGACATCAGTGTCAACAAAGAATGTCCATACCTTGCCATTGTAGCATCAGCAAAGACACCAAGGACTTCAATCCTGATTTGTTGGTCAGAAGCTCCATCCTGCAGTTGGTATCCAAGGTAACGCAGGCTGTCAACAACTCAGCTACTGATCCGTACATCAGCAGGAGGTCCTGCAGAGCCAGGGCGCTGGCCGACCCCATCTGACCATTAATCATTTCATCACATAGAGACTGGACAGTGCTGGGATTCACAAGGCTGGAGGAGAAGAGGAAGTGGGTGCCGACCCATGGAAAACAAAGCAGGTGCTGAGTTGTAAGTATTACAAAAAACATTCAAAGAAGAGGGTGAATATACAAAACAAATGAAAAGAGAAGCATCTCAAAAAAAAAAAAAACAGCACAATTTCTTATTGGCATGAAGACATGGTTATACCCAGTTAAACAATGTTTTTATACACGTCCACACAACCAACCCTCTACAAATCAGTGATTCAATCTGAAGTCATCAAGTCTAATGATGTTTTGTTTGACATGGTAAGGAAACAAACACCATTATGACAGAGACTCACCTTAACAGTGAAGAGATGATGGAATGACTTCTCATGTTGCTTAGGCATGAAACGGGTGCCAGGTTGACAATGTTGGTCAAAAGTTTGATCACAGCTGAGATGAAATCTGGCGTGGCTACATTCCGACCTTCTGCGGCTTGTTGTTGTGTGTCTGGCATGTGTGAGCCAAATATATCTCTCCTCATACCTGAACCAAAAAATTAATGTACAACACGATAATTAAAGAAACATAATTCATTTCATCTTATAACAAAAAATTACTGTTGGAAGGATTCCATTGTAGTGCAATTGACCACTTTCTTTGCTCAACTCTACAGCTGAATAACATTTCACAAATTACAAAATTAATTATCTTAGGTGTCAACTAATCTTAAATGGTTGCTTTTGTATCGACACTGTGATTATTCAAGTTTCAACCAATCTTTTAAAAATGTTGCTATGATGATAAAATACACTGAATTTTTCTTGGCGCCCTTCCATAAGCCCAGCGTATGGGAGATGACAGGGGGTTAAGCAAACAGAAAAGGAGAGATTTGGGAGAGAAAAGTGAGAAGGGGAGAAAAAAACAACGCTGATCAAAACAAGATTAAGTGATTAAGGGTGAATAGACATCCAATTGTTGACCTTGGACTGCGAAATTGCAGGTTCTCTATCAGTTTTTATAAATCAAACCAGTTTACTGTTCAAAGGTGGGGACGAGATATGAAACGAATTCATGAGTTCATGCAGACCTCAGCAGCCAACTTAATATAAATTTCACGACACCGATACAAAGGTTCAATATAATAATAATATTCCCTCTTGTTTAGATATGTGGGGGTTGCTTGCAATGGAACTACAATTTCAAGGATTCGGTAACTTTGTGACAATAAACACATCTAACTCTACTGTAACAGTGCTCAACTAAGTAATGAGTGATGTAAATCAGCCAACCAAAATTAAATATTTACAGTGTAAAGCAATACGTAAATTCTTAATGAAAATATCGGCACCGCTCTACAATTAATAATCAAACAGAATCATTATGCTGTAAGTCACTGATTGACAGGAAAAGAAAAATTATTTCTTAATACCTCAGAAGCATCACAAATGACTTATACCATTAGTATAGAGCAGTGACAATATTCAATATCTGTTCAAATTTGAAAAGACAACACTTTTATTATATAAGGCGACCCTGTTTTCAACATTTTTGTTATTACTGCTTGCCAATGAATTTCATGTGCTTTTGTTACTGAAGGAGCAGTAATAAACGGAAAAGTGCCTCCTAAGCACCAGGTGCAAAGTCAGAAATGTGATGGCTGAAGAGCTGTTTTTCTTTTGAAACTTTGAGAACGTCACCAAAAAAAAAAAAAAAAAATCTTAAAAAGGGATCTCTCGCGACAGTTCTGTGTCATACAATTTTTCTTTGTTTTGGTTTGGTCTGCCCGTCTTCATTCATCAACAAAGCTAACCTTGTGATTCCTGTGGGTTGTCTGTGTTTGTAGAGGAAGACAGGGAATTATTCTGTGAGCTGCTGGATGAGCCTTTGCTTCTCTCTGCTGATAATGTATGCTGGAAATTCAGATGAAACATTGGTGAAGCCAGTGTACAGGAATTTCTTGTTTGGTGATATCATCACTTGCACAGTTATCAGCATTCCTAAAGTTTATTTTCTATGAAATTCTTGTTTCATCATCTCTCTAAAATCTTAGTCCCCTCTATTTCAATTACCATGGAACATTTCAATATGTATGAGTTTACAAAGGAATATCATACTGATATATAAATTTCTGTTCTTTTAAAATGCTGTTGATGATGTAGTTAGGGGAATTTTTAGTTTGAAACTGATATATCTTTACACAGATACGTCTTAAAGTCTTTGCATTTTTCCCTATTCATAATGATAACTTAGCTTTCAATGTGCAAACATTTTTCTGTAGACAAACAGGTCTCACTTGAAACTGCCAATTTTGAGTAAATCGGCAAATTTACTTTTTTGAGGCAGGAAAAATTAAGCTTGTCTGTACACACTGACAGAATGAGAACTGAAGGGCTTGCAAGTTATCAATACATTCTGGCCTTTGTGATTCCTCATGTATTCACAAATCTTCACTCATGTTTTTACAGATGCTGCAAGACTCTTTAAAATAAAGCCTTATAAATCAAGTTCTGCAGTTGTTTTTCTCTTCTAAACCATACATCAAGTCAATGAATAACAAGTCAAAATATTATATAAAGAAACCCACAGAAAATCTGAGGGGTTGCAGCAAGACTTGATGCAAAGTCAAAATGTGGCAAAAAGAAAAACTGTATGTAGCAAAGCCTCATGTAAGAAATAATACAAAAACGATACAATCAAATGCAAAGGAAATGGAAAGACAACAAGTCAAGGAATGAAAACAGAAACTTCAGTGACCCTTTCAAGGCTACCTCCTGAGGCCCTCCAGAAACAAAGAGCTCTTATATATGTGACCATGAATTAAAAAAGTACTTCTGTTTTGTGTACTTCTGTACAATTCAGACTCCTTCACTGCAATAATATATGTGTCACTCACCTTTGACCTCTCTGTAAGATTAGGAGTGACATGAGCTGACAGACTGGACACTGTAGTCAGGGCTGTCCGACCTGTTTTCTCGAGAGTGCTGGTATCTAAGGAAAAATAACATGGCACAAAACCATTGTCTTACGTTATTTACAGTTTGTTGTCTGGGGACCAAAGTCCAATTACAAAACAAATAGAGAAAATACTGAGTTATGTCAGAGAGTATGTATTTATAGAGAGATCTCATTTCCGTCCAATCACGAAACTAGATCGCTGCGGTAAACAAGAAAATGAAGAATTGAAAGAGACCGCCTTCACCAAAGATAGTGTGCATATCTGTTTACTCTGGTTTGTTCATATATTTCGGTTGATTGAAACCATTTAGAGCTGTTTGTATGCTCCTATGCCCCATGGAAAGCACAAACAGGTATTGTTAAAGCGACCTACTTTCCGCTCCATGCTAACAGTGATTTCGCAGCTCCTCCCATGTCTCGCAGTGCAAATCAATCGATTGTGAAACCTCTCTATACATACATACTCTCTGGTTATGTTCCCTGTTCAGCTATAGCTTTCTATGTAAGATACTATGGCTCTCTCACAACAGTGATTATTTTAAACAAGCAGACCAGCCCAATCTTTGCCCACGCTTACAAAAATAATTATGCTTTCCTTTGCATTATTTTGTTTCTGAATTAAAATGGAAGAAATAACTAGCTTTTTAAGGCCTGCCTTTGAAACAACAATGCAATTATAAAAAAAAAAATTCAAACCAAATTCAAGAATTGAAGATGAATGAAATATCTAGCTTCTGGAGCCTGTATTACAAACAAAATTAAGGGGTATTTACCGTATTGTTGAATGCAAGATTTTGCCGATTTTGAGGTTTTGTCATAAAAGTGGTTTGCTCACTCCTAATTTCCTTATGTACAAGTATCATTCCAAGATATGTATTTGTGGCGTAATGTTTTAAGCATTTTAGCCTTTTTGTCGAACAAACTTCAATCCTCATTTTCTCGAAAAGGCAAACATGTACACGCATCAATATGGCAAATACCTAACACAGAAATAGCTAGCTTTCCAATCTAGGTCTTCCCTCTGGTAAAAAAAAAAAGTTAAACATGATAGTCACAGACCTGTAGATGAGGTGGTTGAGTTCACTTTAGAATCTAGTAACAAAGGTATTTCAGTAGTGACCAGGACTGGCTGAATTAGAGAAGGGGTATACAATGAGGTCAACAGGTCAGCCACACTGGCATAGAAGTTGGTGTGGTCCAATAGAGCAATCAGAGCATTGATTCCCACAAGCATAACCTGTGGAAGACAATAAACATCAGAGTAAATGACTCCACTTTTTGCACAGCTGAGAAATTCGATTTTAAACAGTTGCCACTTTAGTATTATGATGAGGAGTCAGACTAAACTGAACTAAGAAACAGTTTGATAAATGCCACAATGCATTTAAAACATGTGAAAGTGTGCAGTACAGGTCAACAGTATAGTCTGTCATTTGAGAGTCATTTTAAGTCAGGATTTCTAAAAATTTAATACCCATTTTAGGGCACGTTCCCTCCACACATGTGATTTAATGTTTTTTCCTTGGGAGACTAGGTACAGAATGGTTGAAGGGTCAGAGGGTCACGATTCAAAGGGTTAATAATTCTACAGAGCTTACCTGGTAATCGGTATCAGTGACAAGAGGACCTTGCCAGGTGCCAGCTGTGGTTTCCATTTCACCACTGGGCATGGGTTGTGAGGTCAGATTTACTAGTAACAGTGCAGTCTGAACAAAGGAATAAGACAATGTGTGCAATCACAGAGGGCATGGCAGGGTGAGTCTAGGCTACAGAACTCTTGTCATCATATAAGAGCACAATTTGAGAGACTGCATTTCTGTGCAGCAGAAAAAACTGAGTGAAACTTTAAAATCAATGATGAATATAAAAGTAAAACTTGTCACTAATCAAGGACAAATATAAAAATGGGCAGAAATTTGGCAAACTGACTATGGTCATACTAGCAACACAGACAACAGCTGCCAAACACCCCATTAACATGATATCTTTGGCAAAATAACTTTAGGAAATAATTATTTGATTTACATTAATCCGGAGAGACAGAAAATGGCAGCTCTAATTTGTCAAGGCAATCCTGTCAACAAAATTAGAATAAGAAATCGTCCAGTAAAGTACTCTCACTGTTTGCCATTGTTATTCTTATTAACTCCCAGGCTGACCACAGTAGGTAAAACCTGCTGACCTGGTCAGTTCCCTAATTCATGAAAAGTCTTATCTGGATCAGTGTTCCCTGCAGAGGTGCACATACGGCTGTGCATGTGGTTTGTTCAGATAGGCACACTGGAACTCCCAATCATAGTGAAAACATTTCTGTTATGCCTAGTCACAAATTTATTGAGCAACAGTTTGCATGTTGATGCTATGCCTTTCGACAGTGTGGTGAGAGCCTTTGAACGTTGTCTTCATGATTCTGACCAGTGGTTCACAGGTTAACACGTACTTGTCACAATGCCTTTGATTTAGAAGTGATAAAATGGCAATGAGAAGGTAGTTACATCTCAAAGAGGACAGTGACCTGAATTGTGAAATCACAGCCTGACCACTCGTATTTTCACTGTGAACACAGCAGATGATTGGAAACAATGATTCAATTACAATGGCGCACCTATCACAACATGAAGGTTAAGTTAAAAAAGATGAAATCAAACATTTTAATACATGACCTGACGCAGAGATGAAACAAAGTGACATAAGCTATGACTCTATGGAAGGAAAGCCATTACCTGTTGACGCACCATACTACACTCTCCTTGGTCAAAGAGCACATTGAATGCTGCCCCCCAGATGCCACCTTGGATATGTTTACAATTGGCAGTCACTAATAGCCGCCCTGCCTCTGTAGAAGTCAAAGCCACAGCTATGCCCAAACCTGCTGCTCGTACCTATGAAGTGATAAAGAAATACACTCTTGACTATAGACAGTGCTGCAATAAAATGCTACAGCATTACTTCCACTATTTTTTAATCCAATGGCCATCTGAGCCTCTGCCCTTTGCACTAAAGTGTCACGAAAAAATTATTTTTATATGGCAAGAAAAAAACTAACTTTATGTAGAACTAGCTGAGGTCCCCGGCCCTGCCCGGGATAAATATTGAATATTGGTTTCAGTTCTGGGTGGTTATTATGGACCTGCTTCATCTGGCCTGTTCCTATTTGTTTATTTATTTTTGTTTGTTTGTTTTTAAATAAGTCTTACTGCTTTGCCTTTGTGAGTTGACACCCTGCGCATCCCGCATGATTTGCGTACGGGTTAGTGTGTTTGATAGTGAACACATCGCAGGAAGTGATAACGAAACCTTAAAATGGCGAACCATGACTCGAAATAGATCTAAATGATGGTGAAACAATAAATTTTCAATAAAAAAAAACTACACCGATTTGAGACTTCTATTAAAAACTGTGCACCCTTACATCCATTCTGATGCACCATATAAAATTTGAAGTCTGAGTGTTGAGTGGTTCAGAAGCCTTTTGCAACGAAAAATCTCAAGTCCACGGCACATTTTAACATTGAACACGCGAGTGAAACAACAGCAACACCAAGTCAACACTTGTACTTGTACTCGAACTAATCACACTTTCTTACGGTTTTAGCCATAACAGATTACCTGTACTTGTATGCCTAGATCTAGATATTAACATTTTGTTGCACAACATATTAAAATTTATAAACACTGCATTATTTGGTGCAGGACACATTTCACTGAACACGTGAAAGCAAGACGAACAGAAAGTTGGAAAGTTGAAGTGTAGCTCGGTAATTGTGCTTTGAAATTACCGCGAAATATCGATACCTTTGGCAGTTTCCAGGCAAGATAGCCAGATAACGTTTAGGTGTGGCCAGATCGGTCAATTTAAGGAGCCAGTGGGATAGGTGAGGAAACAAAACATAAAAGACGTTCCCAGGAAATTTTAATATTTTAATAAAACAATGTCAACACAGGTCTAATTTATATGAAATTGCTGTACTGTCTTTTGGCGCAAAGGAGATGTCAATATTTTGGTATTTAATTTGAGAAGCCAAACTTTTTTGTTTTTAAACTGGCAAGTAACCTTCGTTAGTTGTTAAAAAATGTTAATGGCGTTCCCAAGTCTTAAAGAACGCGAAACAAAGAAAATAACGGAAAATCACAAATAGAATGCAAACAATTTCGAACATCTGAATAGGCTAAGAACCTCCGATAAATCATAAAAAGATTCCATGCCAAATTTGGCCCCACTCTGGTCAGTGGTTTTTGAGATAGGCGCACACAAAAATCCCAAGTCCACAAATATATATAGTATAGATTCAATGACTCTTCAGGAATTCATAAAATACTCCAGCCCCTGAAATTTGCATCCGCATTCACTTCTGAGTGATTCCTCTTGCTGAAAAATCTGTGTCCAAGATACTAATAAAATATTTTCAGTTCCTGCACAACAATCTAATTCACTTGTTTGGTGAGGAGGGAGAGAGGGAGAGAGAGAGAGAGAGACCAGAAAGAAAAATACCTCTGCATCTCTATATGCCCAGAGTGTCAGCAACCAGTTCAGTCCTTGGTCAGTGTCAGAACTGTTATCTTGTCTAGTGTATAACCAACTCTTGACCCAATTCTGTAAGCCACAGACAATCACAATGGGTTTAATTTATGACAATGTGCACACAACAATATGAATGGGTGACAAAAAAAATATTGAACAATTAATTTGCTTTTCAAAAGATCATTTCTAGTTTGCTGCACTTTTTTTAGGCACCTTTTTGAGGAAAGTACAACAATAACACAACCACTGAGGCATTCATTCAACCTATCATATTTCTTGTAACTTGGATTAATTGGGAAATAAACGCACTCATCTTGACATATTTTTTCAGCTTTCTTTAACGACACCAGTCTATTGCAAAAGTCTTACATTGCGGTGCATCTTGCAGACAACTTAATTGGTCATACTTTTAAAGTTCTCTAGTAAAGTTTACATGTGGTATGTATTCGACTATATTGATTTGCTTGGATTTCGCTACTTATGCTCAAATCCAAAGCCATGCTCCAAACAAGTTAAAATGCTAACTCTTCAATAAACATCACACCTCATGCACATGCCAAACTAAAGAAGCCCCTGTATCTACAAACACAAGAAGCATGCATATACCTGATCGTCAGAGTTGTGAATCATTTCATAAGCCAGATGTCGCAGACATAAGGTGGTGGATTTAGTCACACCTTTCCCCATAAATGACCTGGAGGTCCCTCCACGTCCAATGTGAAAAGACCATACAACCTGAATGAAGAAGCAACATTTTTAACAAGTTGGTCAGCTCATTTTGTGAAAGATGTGCTTCGGTTAGGACATTTGTGCCCTTGGGTTTTCTTGCCTCTGTAGGTCAGTGATGAGTTAGGGTCAAAGTCAGGGCTAAGGCCAGGGCAACACTGACCAGGTTGATGCCTGGAATTGAGTTTTACAATGAGTTTGGGTTTCACGACATGCCAACAGCCACTTTGCGCCTTTCACAGTCTTTTTGGGTATTTTATTTATGTGTGGTATTCTGAGCTTCATGAATTTAAATTTCACAAATAGCTACACATAAGCTTTTCTTTTTTCCATACTTTGACTTTGCTTCAAGCCTTGCTAGGAGCCCATATTTTTTCTGTAGTTTTTATAATATTTCAAGAAGTTTGGTTTTTCACCTTAAGCCCGATTTTGTCAAATCCACTTACAAACAAACTCATAACTATTTATAAACATTTCAGAACACACATGAAATGTGCATAACTTCATTTCTCATCCACTAGTATTTCCCAAAGATCAACATCTAGACATGATATAAAACATTACATATTCTTTGCTTTTCCTGGCTACATATTACCTCAAGTAAACTGTTTAGAAGCTGATTACACAGAGATGTAGAATCCAACTCTGAACATTCTCTACTCCATCCTGGTCTGGTGACAATAATAGGAGATGAAGGAGAGTTAAATATATGAGATTATAATACTAAATGAAAAGGTATATAAAATCTGTAACACATTCTTTATGCTTGAGTGCTCTTTTGTAAAATCTCAACTGATTCACTTTGAGAACTTCAAGATGTGAAAGAAGACTACCATAAAGAATGTCCATTTGTATACGTTGTTTCTAAATTCAAATGACCTCTTACTGAAACAACTATTCAAATGCTGTTTTTGAATGTCAAAACTTGACACACCATATCAAATAGGCAAATTGGACTTGATTGTTACAGGAACAGAGAAAAAAAATTTTTCTCTTTTTTTTTGTCACATTTTTTTAACATTGTTCCAAGCCCTGCTGTAGCCCTACAGGTTTTCTGTAGTGTTTAAAATCAAGTGAGTGGATCTGACAAAATTGGGTACAAGATAAAAAGACCAAGTTCTTGAGAAAACCCCTCCAAAGGGGGGAAAATTTTCTTAGGAAACTGATTTTTGCTTACAATATCAAAGATTAGTCATTTTTCTGCATTCAGTTAAAATATTTGCTTGAAATCATCTTAGAAATATTTTATTTTACTTTTTTAAAGAGGTATAAAAATTTCAACTTCAGCCCGATTTTGTCAGATCCATTAAAATATTTTGTCAACAAAGACAGGGGGAGAAAAGACAGACAAAAGGAGATGACTGGAACAATGACAGATGCTGGATTATCTACCTTGCAGTTACATGCATGAGACATGCCAGAGTTCCCTCCAGAGAGGCCAGATTATAGAAATGAGGAGCATCTGTGATGTTGAGCCGATGCTGAAGTTTTCTCACAAAGTCCCCTCTCATCTGGGCTGGCTTGGCTCTGTGGCAAAGGGAGGACAAATATAAAAAGTTCGTGCTCATCTAAGGATTAATGACAAACACCCACCTCCTTCTCAAGAAAACCCAATTCTCAATTGAAAGAAAACTCTTTGATCTTTTCTACTAAATCTTACTATCCTTTTGGTGCCAGTCCAAAGCTGTTCTCTTCAGGGCCACATCAGCCCATCTCAGGGCTTTAATGGGAACAGCCCTTTTGAGGGCTCAAGAAGAACAAGAACAAAAATAACCATGAGAAGCATAAAAAAAAAGGGCCATAAAGAATCTGCCAGATAAAAAAAGAACAAGAAACAAGGATAAATGCCCTGGGCTATGGCATCATTTATGCCCGCCACCCCCCCAGAAAAAAAGATGCCACTTTAACCACTGTTTTGCATTCTGCATGGCTTGTTGGAGAGTAGTCTAATCACTTAAACCTTGGAAGATGATAGGGCCGATGATTGGCACAATAATTTTACAATGAAAATGATGATGGGGTCAATCACCAGCCCCACTGTATTATAGAGAAAATTATATGAACGGGCGAATTTCCTGCCCACTGAGAGAGCAGTTTGTTTACTCGTGTCATGGTTTTGCCACCAATCACAATGCTCGTTTCATAAAATCTGTGGATTTGTACATATCCATAGCTGCCAACTTTCAAAAACCTAAAAACAGACTCCTGATATTGGACCAGACACCGAGACGCCGCCCCCCCCCCCCCTCCCCCCAACATAGAAAAGTCACCATTTCCTCACTTTATTACAGTATGGAATATATTCTCTTTACATAGGCCTAATTAATGTAAAACTGCATAAAAGATTTTAAGAAGCAGAAAACAAACATTTTGCTTCAAATGCTAATACATGTGTTGTTATTGTCACAAATCCCAGACTGGGAGATGTAATAGTTTATGACAGGACGACAATCACGAACAAACAAGTTTAACACTTAACAAAACAACCCATCAGACTCACACATTTATTAAACATAATTATACATATAATAGCGCAATTACATACATTATATTATTGAAATGACTGCCGTACAACGGCCTTATTCTCACACACACTCTCCCTCGGATCCACAATCCGGTAGTTACTCCTAAAGGCACTTCGGCCTCAGCCTCTCCCCTCAGGGTCTTAATAGTACATTAATGATTCACTGGCACCGCAGTCTCTCAACATCACCTTCCTATTGCCATACAACTTATCAGTTCACTCGCCCCTCATCATGGCAATAATATAGTATCTCATTCACTCTCATATCTACGTCCCTGTCCGTGGCCCGACTGCCACGACTTTATGTGCCTCCACTGTCCTGCACCGACAGTCTCACTTCTGGCCTATGTATGGCCTCCGGCCCTATGCTGGCCTATCACTTGTGCTCATCGAGGTGGCTCTTCGGCCCGTCCCCGACACCTACAAGAATAACATTACATTGGTATAATACCCTACCATTTCTATTCACTCCACCTCTCCTTACAATCCATGAAGCGTACACACACTAGTTCACCTTTCACTCACCACACATCTTACGGTAACACACCTCCATCGGAGTACACACTACTCACTCGCGCTACAAATCCATGAACTCACTTTCATCTATCGCTCATGGCGCACATTGCTATATCCAATATCAAGGACTTCCACATTCCTCACATATACTTATTCCCATCATGGTAATAGACGAATATAATATAATACATCAATCATAATAATCAATCAACGTTCTACATACCAGTCATTACTGGAAAGACTCTTCCACTAGTCTTCTCGACTGCTTCCTTTATGTCCGCCCGATGGGCTCTTATTCACAGGTCCGCTCCGTCGGACCTTCTAACTTGCAGTGATAGTAATACCGCGCTTTCGCCTCCTTCAGACCCCCCCCACTACTCACAACAGCACGCTTAACTTGCTGTCTACTGTGAGCCCTTCTTACTCTACACCCGCTCTGTAGCAATCCCCTTAATTGCACTCACTCCACTCGTGACATCATCCCCCACCCCAAAAAAATTAATGCAATTAATTTCAAATCGCATCAAGATGACTGTCAACGAGTGAGCGTGAGCAATACCTACACTAAAAAAAATGACCTAGCAGTTCCCCTAGTATATAAAATACCGAAATCAGGGGAAAATATGGGGATCAATATGGCCTGCAATATGCATATATGTGTCACATCATGAATAGCTAACTAACCACAATACTTAATACAGAATCAAAAACCATTCAACCTATCAACCATTCTTCATATCATATTTATAATGTCAATATTTTAAAGTCGACTCATTCACACAGATCCTGTCAATGTTCCTGTCCTCCGATGTATAAGCTCCTGAAATCTTCCCCTAGGCTCGACTAAGGTAGTCGGCGATATGATTGCTGGTTCCTGGAATTGGTTGAATAACGAAGGTATACGGCTGCAAAGCCAATGCCCATCTAGAAAAGCGTGGGCTGGACGAACGATTCTTCGACAAAAATGTCAGTGGCTTGTGGTCTGTCTGGATACAAAATTCTCGTCCCATGAGATAACGTCCTAGTTTCTGGACGGACCAGACAATGGCAAGACACTCACGCTCTATCACAGAATACTTTCTTTCTCTCTGCAATAACTTCCTACTGACATAACATACAGGATGGAGACATTCGTTCTTCTCCTGTAGAAGACAAGCGCCGACACCAGAGTCCGACGCATCCGTTCTGAGGATAAAATTAGATCGAAAATCGGGTAATATCAGAATGGGTGACGATGATAATGCTGTCACCAAATTATCAAATGATGTCTGACATTCAGACGTCCACTGGACCTTATCGGGTTGTCCCTTCTTAGTAAGGTCAGTAAGAGAAGATGACAAGGAGGAAAAATTTGGAATGAACTTTCTGTAATAATTTAAAATTCCCACTAAGCTTCTGACTTGTTTCTTTGTTTTAGGGATTTGCAACCCTACTAACTTGTCAATTTTTGTTTCTTCAGGTCTCTGAACACCTCTACCCACAATATGTCCTAAGAATACTATCTCTGGACATGCCAAATCCATCTTTGCGGGTTTAGCCGTTAACCCAAAATGACGTAATCGTTGAAAAATTACTGTTAGTGTCTGAATATGCTCAGACCATGTCGACGTATGGCATGCTATATCATCAAAGAATGACACGACATTAGGTATGTCCTTCAACACTAATCTCATTAATCGTGCAAACGTCGCTGGCGCGTTCACCAACCCAAATGGCATGACCTTAAATTGGAATAATCCAATGGGCGTTTGGAACGCCGTGTATTGTTTAGACTCCTCAGTAAGCGGGATTTCCCAATACCCTTTCGTCAAATCTATCTTGGAAAACCACGTGGACCCGGCCAATGAAGCTATTAATTCCTCCTGAAACGGGATAGGCTCCCTATCGCCTACCGTAATAGTGTTCAATCTTCGAAAATCAATACAGAACCGCACCGATCCATCAAGTTTTTTCACGAGGACGATGGGTGATGAATACGGCGATGTTGATGGTTCTATCACATCTAACTTCAACATTGACTCAACTTCCTTTATGACTCTATCTCTCGAAGAAAAAGGCAACGGATACGGTTTAAGAAATACTGGCTTATCCGAAGTCAACTTTATTTGGTGCTGGATCACCGTAGTGCGACCCGGCAAATCCGTAACAACGTCCGGGAATGACGCTAACAGGGTCTCAAGTTCCCTACTCCTTGAACTCGTAAGGTCAGGGTTAATTTTAACGTCCCTGTAACCTTGTGTCGGAGTTAACTCCGGCAATTGAATTTGTAACTCTTCCTGCGCCACGGTGTCGCTTACGTCACAGTCCAACTGGTCTACGACCCCCGTACAAGCAGTAGAGAAGACAGTCTCCTCTGGTCTTGTTTGTGCACACAGATACTGTGGTCTCTCATAAAATCTCTGTAGCATATTAACATGGAAAACCTTAACTGATCCATCAATGTGGATAGCGTAATCTACCTTCGAAACAACTCGCTCAATAACATAAGGACCTTTCCATGTCATCAATAACTTATTATGGTCCGTAGGTAACAACAACAGAACCTTGTCTCCTGGCTTAAAAATTCTCAGTTTGGAACCTCTATCTTTATAGTCTTTTGCTCTTTTCGAAGCGATACTAGACGCTTCTTCTGCTATAGTGCGCGCTGCAGATAGTCTTTCTCTTAAATCAACAAGGTACTGAAACACCGAAATCTGCTCATCGTCTCCCGATGATGGCGACGTCATCATGTCCCGAAGAACATCAGTTGGGCCCCTAGGACTACGACCGTACATCATTTCGAACGGCGAGAATCCCGTTGACTCCTGCCGTACCTCTCTGTACGCGAATAACACTGCAGGGATATATCTATCCCAATCTTTAGGGCGATCAGCAGCTACCTTACGCAGCATCGACTTTAACGTCGAGTTCAATCTCTCGCACATGCCATTAGCCTGCGGATGATAAGGGGTGGTAGTGATGGGTTGTATGCTGAATAAGCGGAACAATTCCTTCATCATCTGCGACGTAAATTGCGCGCCCCTATCAGACAGAATTTGCTCTGGTATTCCTACCCTAGCGAAAATTGCAAACAACGCTTCCGCGACTGCCTCAGACGTTATGGTCCGCAGAGGAACCGCCTCTGGCCATCTCGTAGCATTACATATGACCGTTAAGAAAAATCGATTCCCCCTATCGGTCGCTGGGTGAATGGGGCCAACAAGGTCTATCGAGACCTTTTTAAACGGTTCCGAGACCGTGGGGATCTTCTGAAGAGGAGCCTGGGGTGTACGACCCTTATGCGTCGTCTTTTGGCACGCACTGCACGTCTTACAATAGACCTGCACATCTCTGTGGATCGATGGCCAGTAAAAATTTTTAAGAACCCTTTCTTTGGTTCTAGCTATCCCCATATGACCCGCTAATGGGACATCATGTGCCAAATGCAATACTGTTGCGATCAGCAACGCTGGCACAACGACCTGCTTTAAAATGGAGGACACCGTTACATACTTACGGAACAGAATGCCCGCCTGAACAATAAAGGAGGACGACCCGTTCTTATATCTCCTCGTTTTCTCGGTTCGCGCTTCCCCAAAACATGGGTTTAGTGATGGGTCCTCCCTTTGTAATCTCGCCAAGCGCTCTGGCGTGATATCTAGGTTGACCGCTGGCGTCGCCAAAGGTCTAATCTTATCTTTATCAGCTACCCGTCGACGTGTTTCGACCGCGGCGCAAAAGTCAATACCTTTTGATTGCGACCATGCTTGCACGTTCTCATCGGAAGGGGAAACTACCCGTGATACATTCCCAATGATGAGCTGGGCGCCTGGAAAACAACCAACGACTGCTTCGACTTCCCCGCTAAGGAAAGGTGTATCTATCATTATTCTTGCCATGGGTAATTTCTCAATGGCCCCCGAAAATTGGATGCACGGGACAGTCTCACCTGTAAGCTGTGAATCCCGAATGCAGTCTCTATGCACTCCCACAACGGTAGATCCTGTATCTCGTAAAACCGAGACCGGTTCGTCCCCAACAAACCCCGGATAAACCCTAAGACCACCTCCTGTATGACATGAATTTATAACGGGGATCTTTCTCCCACAAGGTAAAACACCGGAAGATAATAACTTCTCACAACTGGGACACTTAGAATACTGTCCGCCTCCGTTGTCCGATGTAACACACGCAGCCGCATGATGAAATTTATTTGGGGAACATGGACTGGAGCCACTGTCCACGTTCGCCGCTATCCTACCTGCAGGGCAGTTCACGCTGATGTGATCTGCTCTTCCGCAGTTCCAACACTTCGCGGCCCTACACTCGCGTGAAAAGTGACCCACGCGTCCGCAAGTCCAACACTCCGCTCCCTGTGCTGTACTAGGCCTGGGTCCCCGTGACCCATCGCGACCGGAACTAGAGTCCCTATGCCGTCGGTCATCGGCAAAGGTCACAATTCGCCCCCGGCCATTACCGCGACCTAGCCCTCCTGCTCGGTCAAACTTACCGGATCCATATGCCGGTGATTGGTGATAGCCCCTACGCTGCCCCTGGGCTTGCCCGCCATAGGCACCACGCTGACGCGACCTGTCCCTAAGTCCTGCCGGCGACCCCTCGACAACGGCGACGTACCCAGCATCTTGGACGTACGCCCTGGCGACTGGTTTGGACGGATGCGCCGTACGGTATGCCTCCGCCAACTTAGACGCCTCCTGCACCGTCGCGGGTTCGTTCTCTTTCAGGAAAGCCACCAGATCTTTGTGGCACGACGCGTACAGCTGGTCACGGATCATTAAGTCTTTCAGTTTAGCAAAATCCGCGCCCACATGCGCCAAGTCTACCCAGTTCGCGAAATACTCCGTTAGTCTCGCGACGAAGGCAGCAAAGTCCTCCCTGGTATCTGCACGTGCCCGCCTAAACTGCTCCCGGAAATATTCCTCGGTACGCGCAAATCGGCGAAGCAGCAAAGCCTTCAGCTTATCGTAATCTTGCACGTCTTCGCGCTGTAGCTCTTTAAAGTAGGTTAACGCTCGCCCCTCGCCCGTGCAGATGCGGGGACAGCAAAGAATACATCTGACGTGATACTGCGTGTCGTAAGAGGCGACTAAAGGTGCAAAGGTCCTGGTCTCCCGAGAAGAGCCAGTTGGCGGTGGGCCAACTACCCACCCTGTAAAAATAAACCAGTTACAGAAACACAAGCAAATACTTTAAATCAGTCTTTTATCTTGGGAGAAGGGGGAGCATCTGCACCTGTAGATTCAATGAAGGACAATGGACAAAGCCGAAAGGACTCCACTGGCCTGACTGCTCCTTCATCAAACAAGTCACTCCGGATTGCGTCGTGGAATGTCCGCTCCATGTATGAAGCAGGAAAGAGTGCCCAGGTTACAATGGAGATGAGGCGATACAGACTGCACATACTTGGAGTTAGCGAGACCCGCTGGATACAGTCCGGACTGAAACAACTTAACTCTGGGGAAAAGATTTTGTATTCTGGAAGGGAGGACAAAAAGCATACAGAAGGAGTAGCGATCATCTTGAGCAAGCACGCCCAGAGGTCACTGAGGGGATGGGAACCCTACGGAAGGAGAATTATATTGGCATCATTTACTACAAAGAACAAGAACATCAACATGAACATTGTGCAGATATACGCCCCAACAAATGAAGCGACCGATGAGGACAAGGACGATTTCTACAACCAGCTTCAGGAAATAGTTGACACATTGCCAAGAAAAGATGTGAACATTATAATGGGAGACGCCAATGCCAAGATAGGACAGGACAATACAGGGTATGAGGACATTATGGGGTGCAATGGTTTGGGACAAATGAATGAGAATGGAGAACGGTTTGCAAGTTTCTGCGCATTTAACAGCTATGTGATTGGAGGTTCAGTATTCCCACACAAGAGGATCCATAAGGCCACTTGGATTTCACCGGATGGAGTAACTGAAAACCAGATTGACCACTTTTGCATCACCCGACGATTCAGACGCTCACTGGAGGATGTCATAGTACAGAGAGGAGCTGATGTTGGATCTGACCATCACATGCTGCTGGCAAGACTCAAACTCCGCCTCAAGAAACAAGGTACCAGAGCAGGAACAAAGAGGAGAAAGTTTCAAGTGAGCCTTCTGGATGGAGACAAGAAGGAAGAGTTCCAGCTGACACTGAGGAATAGATTCAAACCCCTTGTTGACCTCGAAGAGACAGTAGATTTGGAGACTCACTGGGCTAAGGTAAAAGGAGTACTTACATCGACATGTCAGGATGTTCTTGGGGAAAAGAAAGTGGATCACAAGGAATGGATCAGTCAAAAATCACTGGACTTGATAAGGATAAGAAGAGACCTAAAAGAACAGGTAAATGCAAGTCGTACAAGAAGCTCAAGAGTTGGTAACCAGGAAGAGTACCGAGCATCAGCTAAAGAGGTCAAAAAATCAATTAAAAAAGACAAAGAGGAGTTCATAGGAATGTTAGCAGAGAAAGCAGAGAAGGCAGCAACAGGAGGACACATGAGGATCCTCTACCAGACTACAAAGACTCTTGCTGGAAAATATGGAAAACCTGAAGTTCCTGTCAAGGATTACAACAGGAAGGCTATTTTTGGAAAGGAAGCTCAGGCAAAAAGATGGATAGAACATTTTAACAGCCTCTTGAACAGACCTCCACCAAGCAACCCACCCGACATTCTACCCGCAAGAAATGATTTACCGATCAGTTGCGACCCTCCGACTAAAGCAGAGATTAATGATGCCATAAAGCAGTTAAATCGAGGCAAGGCAGCTGGACCAGATCAGATCCCACCAGAGGCGCTGAAGGCAGATGCTGCTGGGGCTGCAGAGGGTCTGCACTCACTATTCTCGAGGATTTGGATCGGAGGCAAGTTTCCAAAGGACTGGAAGGAAGGACACCTCGTGAAGCTTCCAAAAAAAGGGGACCTCAGCAATTGTAGTAACTACAGAGGAATTACACTTCTCTCCATCCCAGGAAAGGTTTTCAACCGGATTATTCTCAAGCGAATACAGAATGCAACAGACCCAAAACTTCGTGAGGAGCAAGCTGGTTTCAGGAGTAATCGATCAACCACCGACCAGATCGCCACGCTGAGAATCATAGTAGAGCAGTCGCTAGAGTGGAACTCCCAACTGATAGTGAACTTCCTTGACTACGAGAAGGCCTTTGATAGCATCGATAGAGAAACACTGTGGAGAATATTGAGACATTATGGAATCCCAGAGAAGATGGTGAACCTTATCAAGAGCATGTACGAGGGGACAAGTTGCAGAGTCGTACACGATGGCGAGCTTACTGACAGCTTTGATATCAAGACTGGTGTTAGGCAGGGTTGTTTGCTGTCCCCATTTCTGTTTGTCCTGGTGATTGATTGGCTTATGAAAGAAACCACCAGTGGAGGAAGAAATGGCATACAATGGACCCCATGGACACAGCTGGACGATCTAGATTTTGCAGATGACTTGGCACTATTGTCACACACACACGACCAGATGCAAGCAAAGACTACAGCTCTAAACAAAATTTCAGAATCTATTGGATTGAGGATACATCCTGCGAAGTCGAAGGTCCTAAAAATTGTTGCACCCCCAAGCGCACAAGTCAGAGTAGGAGATCAACCACTGGAAGATGTAGAGTCCTTCTGCTATCTTGGTAGTATCATTGACAATAAGGGAGGAACAGAGGCAGAAGTCAAAGCACGAATTGGAAAGGCACAGGCAGCTTTCACGTCCTTGAGCAAGATTTGGAGAACCAAGGATATATCTCTAAAAACAAAGCTGAGGATATTCAACTCGAACGTGAAGTCAGTCCTGTTGTATGGGTGTGAGACTTGGAATGCGTCTCAGGCCTGCATAAAGAGAATCCAAGTTTTCATCAACAGATGTTTGAGGAAGCTACTTAAGATCAGATGGACAGACAAGGTGAGCAATGAAATTGTATGGAAAAGAACAAGACAGAGCCCAGTCAGAGAGGAAATTGGTAGGAGGCGATGGAGATGGATCGGCCACACTCTCAGGAGGCCAGGAAACAGCATCACGAAGAAGGTATTGGATTGGAATCCCCAGGGCAAGAGATCAAGAGGAAGGCCGCGCGGAACGTGGAGAAGGGCCAGAGAAAATGATGTGCAACGAAGCGGAAAGACTTGGAATAATGTAAAGAGGCTGGCCCATGATAGAGAGGGATGGAAAGTGTTTGTTGGTGGCCTATACCCTGATCCAGGGTGAGAAAGGCAATGATGATGAACGCTCGCCCCTGCAATAGAGACGCCAGGTACGTGGCCCATAATTCCTTATTTTCCCCCCATTGCAATTGTGCGTTCAGTTCGAACCTGTAAAGGAAGGCGTCTATGTCGTCCTTCCGGTCGTCGAACGTAGGGAGCTTAATCCTAACGCCACCCTTATTGTGTACCTGCCGCTCAGCCGTTTCCGCTGGCGTATTCTTCTTGAGTTCTAACTCCGCAATCTTTACTTGCGCCTCTATCTCCTTTAACCTTATCTCTTGCTCCCTTTCCTTAGCCTGTCTCTCCTGTTGCTGAGCTTCTAACTCCTTTAACTTAAACTCTCTTTCTTCTTCCTTATCCCTAGCCTCTCTCTCCTGCTCCTGAGCCTTAGCCTCTTTTTCTCGCTCTCTATCCTTAGCACGCTCATCGCGCAAATCCGCCTGCTGTTCTTTGATCCAGCCGCGTAGCTCCTCTCCCTCCAGGCCAAGTTCCTTACCCAACTTCATTAGCTGTTGGAGTTCCGCCATTTCACAGATTTATGGTTATGGTATGTATTATAAGAGCGGCTAACCTGCCGGTATGATCACTAACGACACGACCAGAGACCTGAGATCACACCAGATATAACAATACCCAATTGTCCCAAATACAATTCAGAAATTTACCTTTACAGCACAACTAATTCTATATCTATAAAATGTATAGCACTATTAATTATAAAAGAAAATAGAACGACAAGAATGAAGAAATACAGTAGAAGGACCACAAGTACGTCAAGGACAACGAACCAGACTAGGACAAAGCTTCTACAAAAAAAAACTATAATGGAAAAAAAAATGCAACCTACTACGCCGATTACACTACACGGTACGAACAAGAACAGAGTCTGAAAAAAAAGAACGTATCTACAGATAGGGAGGAGAAGGACAAGAGAAACGTCTTCCTAAAACAACGGGGAAGATAGAACGCTACAATCTAAACAAAAATACAGGTCCCTACAGAACTGTTCACTGTGATGAACGAAGTTCCAAATTTAGCCCACCTCCCGAAGAGGACAAACTACGCTCACCACAGCAAACCCGCGCCACCGCCCGTATAACCTATAACGACAACAAAAACAGCAAAAACAGGGAAAAAGACAGAAGAAAAGACAGCCCTCAATCCAGGGTACAAAATTTCAGTTTCACTTAACTTTCAATCAGCGTCTTATTTAACTTGACGTATGCCGGAGCTCTGGCTGCTTGTCTCCTCTACAGGCTGGCACACACACTCTGCAGAAATTTAAGTACACATTAATACATATTCATCAAAATACATGCATCAATACATATTATTATTCATAACCATACATAAATCATACCATCATGACATTTCCATTCATCCCACGAACAAAGACAACAGCACGAATTCCTAGCACAACAGAAAAACAACTAGATATACTGAATACACAATGTCAAAATGACCACAGGTAAACAGGACGAGCCCCCAGTGTCACAAATCCCAGACTGGGAGATGTAATAGTTTATGACAGGACGACAATCACGAACAAACAAGTTTAACACTTAACAAAACAACCCATCAGACTCACACATTTATTAAACATAATTATACATATAATAGCGCAATTACATACATTATATTATTGAAATGACTGCCGTACAACGGCCTTATTCTCACACACACTCTCCCTCGGATCCACAATCCGGTAGTTACTCCTAAAGGCACTTCGGCCTCAGCCTCTCCCCTCAGGGTCTTAATAGTACATTAATGATTCACTGGCACCGCAGTCTCTCAACATCACCTTCCTATTGCCATACAACTTATCAGTTCACTCGCCCCTCATCATGGCAATAATATAGTATCTCATTCACTCTCATATCTACGTCCCTGTCCGTGGCCCGACTGCCACGACTTTATGTGCCTCCACTGTCCTGCACCGACAGTCTCACTTCTGGCCTATGTATGGCCTCCGGCCCTATGCTGGCCTATCACTTGTGCTCATCGAGGTGGCTCTTCGGCCCGTCCCCGACACCTACAAGAATAACATTACATTGGTATAATACCCTACCATTTCTATTCACTCCACCTCTCCTTACAATCCATGAAGCGTACACACACTAGTTCACCTTTCACTCACCACACATCTTACGGTAACACACCTCCATCGGAGTACACACTACTCACTCGCGCTACAAATCCATGAACTCACTTTCATCTATCGCTCATGGCGCACATTGCTATATCCAATATCAAGGACTTCCACATTCCTCACATATACTTATTCCCATCATGGTAATAGACGAATATAATATAATACATCAATCATAATAATCAATCAACGTTCTACATACCAGTCATTACTGGAAAGACTCTTCCACTAGTCTTCTCGACTGCTTCCTTTATGTCCGCCCGATGGGCTCTTATTCACAGGTCCGCTCCGTCGGACCTTCTAACTTGCAGTGATAGTAATACCGCGCTTTCGCCTCCTTCAGACCCCCCCCACTACTCACAACAGCACGCTTAACTTGCTGTCTACTGTGAGCCCTTCTTACTCTACACCCGCTCTGTAGCAATCCCCTTAATTGCACTCACTCCACTCGTGACAGTTATCACCACTGTTTCTGTTTCTAAAGAACTGACTATTATGATATGAACTGTCCTCAGAATTGTATAACTCTTTCATACTAACTTGTTCTGGCAGTATTGAACAATGTCAGACTTGCCTCCATGTGACTTGTGAAACTGATGAAATTGGAAGTCACGTTAACGTGACTTATGACTCACAATGCATTTATTGGACAAGTTTGATGATAATGCAAAAGGAAATTCCTCTGAATATTTTGCACTAAATATCTACTCACAGCTTCATGACTCATGAGTTGGATAGAAAAGAAGTGGTTAATGCACTTCCGGTCGAGGAGACGACGCTTTTTCTGAGAGCTCCAAATTTACACCCCCCTTTTGATGAATTTACCAATTTTTAATACGTATATTATACCAACAGTGTTTTCACCGTACTTTTATATGAATTGGAAGTGAATGGGAATTATAATTTGACTAAATTTTTAATCTCTTGGTCCCAGATTGTGATTATAACTGGAAGGTAAGGGTGGACTGAAAAGTTCCAATATGGCGACCGCTTGTGCCGGTGGGAAGTCCACGTCTTGTGCCATTATCAAGAGTGAGATAGTGAGATCTCTCCTCTTAATGTCAATAAGTTTATTGTTCACCGTTTTAGTATATAGATCTAGACCAGAACTGTATTCACTTGGATGTAGATGGGATATTAGATCTAGATCTAAACATGAGGCTAATTATAACAACTGGAAATTTAGTGTTGTCAACTCGCCTAAATCCAGGACCTCATTAATAAACACCTGGTCTGTCCTCGGACAGAAAAGTAGATATAGATCTAGAACCAGTCTGAAATTTAGGCTAAATAGTTCTTCAAATACAATGAACATCTCTCTGGTATTGTTCTTACTACTGTCATTATCGGGTGACGTGGAGCTCAACCCTGGACCCCAGACTAGATTCCCCCCTTGCCCCGTTTGCCTTAAAAAATGTACCTGGAAAACGAGGGCCATCGCATGTGATAGTTGTGACCGCTGGTACCACATCGACTGTATGGGAATAAACTCAGTAATGTATGAAACACTGGGCAATAGCAGTGCCGCATGGGAATGTGTCCAGTGTGGCATGCCAAATTTTAGTTCCAGCTTATTCACTGATTTTCAATTAAACTTAGACTGTAGTAGATCAAGATCCCACAATAGTTTTGATATCTTACAACATTTAGATACTAATAAAAGTAACACAGAAATACCAATCTTTGAACCAAAATATTCGTCAACCCCACACCCCAAATCCAAGAAAAAAGAGCCAGCCAAAGAGAAAACCACGTTCAGAACCCAGGTTATAAATTTTCAAAGCATTTGGAACAAGAAAGAAGAACTGAGCTCATTTTTGAACGAAACTAAACCTGACGTAATCATCGGAACAGAAACATGGCTAAACGAAAATATAAAAACCAGTGAAATTTCAATTAATGATGATTATGAAATCTACAGAAATGATAGGAAGAAGAGAAGGGGAGGTGGGGTCTTGATAGCAGTGAAGAAGAACTTAGTTAGTGAAAAAATACCTAGTGAGGAAGCAGGAGAAACTGTTCTCTGTAAGATTAGAGTGCAGGGTAAACCTCCTCTTGTTGTGGGTGCAGTCTATCGACCTCCTGGTAGTGACTTGGAAACTAGTAAGAACATTTGTAATGAACTTCTCAGTGCCTACCAAAAGAACAAAAAGGCTACCATCTGGATAGGAGGAGATTTCAATTTACCTGATATAAACTGGGAAGAAGGAAATGTGAAGAGTTGCCAAAACTTAAGAGAAATAAATGACCTATTTTTAGACAGTGCTGCGGATATAGGCCTAGAGCAAGCAGTAAAAGAGACCACTCGAGGAGATGCACTGTTAGACCTATTCTTTACTAATTTCCCTAACCTTACAAGAGAGATCAAAATTCTTCCTGGACTAGGGGACCATGACATAGTCCAGATTGATTCAGAACTGAAACCCTTTAAGAAAAGACCTATTAGGCGACAGATTTACCTATGGAATCAGACAGACGAAAATAATTTGAAAAGGGAGGCAGCAACTTTTGGCACTTTTTTCATGAAATACCACTCTTCAAAAACTGACGCAAACAAACTCTGGGACTGTATCAAGTTAAATTTGAACATGATCATGGAAAATGTCCCAACAAAAATGTCATCCACAAAAATTCACCAACCCTGGATAAATACTTTAACGAAAAGATTAGTTCGGAAAAAATATAAATGGTTCAAAAAAATGAAACAGTGCAACTCCGAACGAGTGAAAAACAAATATCTAGAAATTAAAAGATTGACACAGAAAGAATGCCGGAAAGCTCATAATAATTATATCCATGAGATGATAAGTGATTCATCTGATAACAGTAAAAAACTTTGGAGATATGTGAAAAGTAAAAATAAAGAAAACTTAGGAGTAGCCGCACTGAACGATGAGAGAGGGCACCCACAGCAAGATGCCCAAAAAAGAGCCAATATCTTAAATACTCAATTTTGTAAGGTCTTTTCCGACCCAGGGGGAGTCTTCTCGGGAGAGCTGAGTGATGCCAAACTGCCGGATATGGATGAAATATTTGTCACAGAAAATGGAGTACTGAAACTTTTGGAAAACCTTAACGAAAATAAAGCTACAGGGCCTGATGGAATTCCCGCCAAATTACTGAAACTCTGTGCCAAGGAAATTGCCCCTGTTTACACTTTGTTATTTAGAGCTTCAATTGAACAAGGAAAAATACCGGAAGACTGGAAAAAAGCAAATGTAGTACCCATTTTTAAGAAAGGAAATAGAGCTAGTCCTGAAAATTATAGACCAGTCTCCCTGACATCAATATCTTGTAAACTTTTAGAGCATATCTTGCATACCAGCATCATGAAGCATCTCGAGAAACACTCAGTTTTAACACATGTACAGCATGGTTTTAGAAAACACAGGTCGTGTGAGTCCCAGCTGGTCACAACTTGCAATGATTTTGTTAATAACTTGAATAACAACAGGCAGACTGATACCATCTTATTAGATTTCAGTAAAGCCTTCGATAAAGTGCACCATGCTAGTCTCTTGACTAAACTAAACCATTATGGAGTTAGAAACAGTACTTTGAAGTGGATTAAGTCTTTCTTAGAAAATAGAACACAGATAGTCGTCGTTGATGGAAAGTCATCCAATCCTGCAGCTGTTCTCTAGGGAGTACCCCAGGGTACTGTAATGGGCCCCTTACTATTCCTAGTTTATATTAACGATATGCCAAGTAAGATCTCTCCAGGCACTAAATTACGACTGTTTGCTGATGATAGCCTCCTCTATAGAACAATAAACTCAAAAGAAGATACGGAAATTTTACAGAAAGATCTAGACAGTCTACAAAAATGGGAGAGGGACTGGCGTATGGAATTCCACCCCAATAAATGCCAAGTCCTGAGAATTTCAAATAAAAAACACAACATCACCTCAGACTACTTTATACACGACGAAAAATTGAGCGAAACACATGAGGCTAAATATTTGGGAGTTACATTGGACAGAAAACTTACATGGAACCAACACATTAATAACACATGTAACAAAGCAAACGGTATACTAGCATTTCTAAAAAGGAACATCTCTAACTGCGATAGGAAAGTAAAAGAAAAATGCTATAACACCTTTGTGAGGCCCTCCCTAGAGTATGGCTGCAGTGTCTGGGACCCCCACTGTCGAATAAACATAGACCAACTGGAAAGGGTCCAGAGGAGAGCTGCCCGCTTTGTGACAAATGACTATACTAGAAGTAGTAGTGTAAATAAAATGATGAGAGACCTCGAGTGGACACCATTAGAAGAGAGTGTCACGAGTGGAGTGAGCGGGATTCAAGGATTACAGGGGCATGGAAGTGAGGGAATGACTCACGGGATAGTGAGGCTGCTCACCTATATTGACTTCTGTTAGTTAACGTTAAAGCGTGAAATGTTGTGAGTTGGGGGGTCGGCATGAGGCGAGAGCACTGTACTGACAATCACTGCAAGTTAAGAGGTCCCAGGGGACAGACGTGAGATCAGAGCAGTCGGGAGATTGTTGTGTGTTTTCCAGTGATGACTGGTAGGTTGAACTGTGATTTATAATTATGATGATTGATGTATTATATTCGCCTATGACCATGATGTAAATAAGTATATGTGAGGAATGTGGAAGTCAGTGATTACTGTGTATAGAAATGTGCGCCATGAGCGATAGATGTAAGTTAGGTTCATGGATTCGTAGCGAGAGTGAGTGCTGTGTGGTACGGTGGAGGTGTGTTACCGTAAGATGTGTGGTGAGTGAAAGGTGGACTAGTGTGTGTACGCTTCATGGTTTGTAATGAGGGGTGAAGTGGTTAGAAATGGTATGGTATTATACCAATGTAATGTTCTTCTTGTAGGTGCCGGGGTCGGGCAGAGACGCCACTCGCGGTGAGCGAACTAGCACAGGGGATAGGCCAGCATAGGGCCGAAGGCTACTCATAGGCCAGTGGAGTGAAGCTGTCGCGCAGGACAGTAGGAGCGCATGAGTCGTGGCAGTCTGGCCACAGACAGGGACGTTGTATAGAACTGTTAATGTGCTATTAAGATGTACTACTGTGATATTGATATACAACTGTGCTATTGAGATACTAATGTGAATTGAACTATTAATGTGCTATTGCCATGTTGAGGGGCTATTGGAATGTTACTGTGCCATTGCCATGTTGAGGTGCTATTGGAATGCTAATGTGTTATTGCACTAGGAAGGTGCTATTGAGAGACTGCGGTGCGAGTGAAATATTGTGCTATTAAGACATTGAGAGGAGAGGCTGAAGCCGAAGTGTCTTTAGAAAGTAATTACCGGGTTGTGGACCCGAGGAAGAGTGCATGTGGGAATAAGGCCGTTGGACAGTAGTTAGATTCAATAATATAATGTATGTAATTGCACTTCTATCTTTATCTTTATGTATAATAAATGTGTGAGTCTGATGGGTTGTTCTGTTAAGTGTTATCCGTGTTCGTTCGTGATTGTTGTCCTGTTATAATTATTACATCTCCCAGTCTGGGATTTGTGACAGAGAGGAGAGCAAAAAACAAAGTAAAAATATTTTATAAAGGCAGGGAAGGAAATATCCATATCCCACTGAACCACCTCACCATTAATACCAGAGGCAACAGAAGGAATAATATAAAATATAACATCCCAAGCTCACGGGTTAACAGCCATCTTTATTTTTTTTACCCTAATGTCATCAGGATGTGGAACAACCTCCCGGCAGAAGTCCAAACACTATCGTCTGCAACGACTTTCGACAATGAATTTAAGAACATTATTACCCGTTGCAGCTACCATTGTAACTAAAGTGCGGGTTGTATTTCTGTGCACAATCTGGAAACCAAGAGATATTTATACCAGAGTTATATATACAAAAGACTTTATACAACTAATATATTTTTAAATGGTCTTAACATCTATGTAAGATTTTACCCTGTTTTTAGCCTCAGAGGAGCGACGTTGAGTCGCATATACTATAGTGCAGTTGGGGAATCGTCTTATAGACGAACCAACTATAAAAGAAGAAGAAGAAGAAAAGACTTCCGATTAAAAATAAAATAAATCTACCCATTATCGCAAATCATGTTAGGCATAAAAGATGACAGATGTAGATCTAATAGATCTAAAACTGAAGCCACTTCACAAGCCATGTCCATATTGTTCTATTTCTAGAACTTTTTCTTTGTTTTACCAGCTCACGGGCTCTAGATTTCGATTTCTTACGTCGCTGAAGCACCCGTACGCCTAAGCCTAGGCCTAGTTTATCCATGATCCCAATTACGTTCAAGATTCTAAAAGACGGCCGACCTAGATCTACTGGGAGTTACCACCGCCAAAGATGATTGTAAGCTTTGTAAAACTAAAAAAAAAAACACACACCAAAAAAGACGTAACAGCGAAATAAAATGAAACCTCTTCACAAAATGTGTCCACTGTTCTTACTCACTGACCGCCATCGTTTACGATACAATACACGTGACCTGCACAACGTGCTTACACGTACTCGAGCTCGATGAACGGCCAAAGCGCGTGGACACTGGCGAAGGTGTATCACTGTATGCCGTGACAACTTATTATGCAACATTACTGTTGCTTCGTTGAGTGGGGCCGTGGCAGGGGATACAAGAGTTATCACGGACTCGGGCATACGTAGTACGGCGGGACACGGTACGGTAGGGCAGCGTTTACGGTTGCACCCGTTGAACCACTAGGTCCAGCGCTATTACCGGTTAGGTAGGCCTAGATACAAAAGTTACGGTTTTGTTTTCTCCTCTAAAGTCTATGTGTTTTCTCCGTATTAATGGGGAAATTCTTCAAAAACGTACTTTTCACTACACAAAAACGTATTAACGTACCGGAACCCAAAAAACGTAGTAAATACGTATTTTACGTACTGGTTGGCAGCTATGCATATCAATGGTGGATCCTCCTGCTGTTGTAAACACATTATCATTTTTTTTGTCCTGTGAACTCCCATCTTTCTAGATGGTTAATATCCAAACACCCCCCCGTCTCCAAAGGGTTAAATGTGAAAGTATATTGTACACTGGGAGCACATTTCACTCACACAGACTTGAATGTAATAACCCTCTAATGCCCAGACCTAAGATTGCCTTGTCCAAAAATTCTGTAAATAACAAAACTGATTTGAATATTAATTGAAAAAAATTACTTCCTAACAGAATCAGAAACTGGTCCAAATTTAGAACACTCGACACCTGATGGGTGTACCAAATCTTGAACAGCGGGCATTTGGGGGGTTAAAATGAAAAATTTTCTGCTGACAAAAAAAATGAAACTGAAAATAAAAGATCCTGCCAGTTTATGAAATTAATATTAATATGAAATTAATGAGAAATTGAGATCCAACCTTTTGCACAACTGATATGGCAAGCAGATGTTGATGTTGGACACATACTGTAACAGCTCTTTATCCAAGCTCCTGAAAACCAATAGTGAAACTAACATTATTTTGTATGCAGATAATATGGATGTAACCAGTAATTTTTCTCATACTCATGAAGAAAGACACGTTTCTTTCTTTCTATAGACTGGGACTCCCATACATATAATGCAGCATTTAATAAGATTTCACTTGACATATTATCTAAAATGAGGTAGTTAAATGAGTAAATATCCTGGTTTTTATGACACAAGACTACCTCCCCCCCCCCCCCCCCCCCTTCCCCAGCACATGATAATATTTTAAAGATGATTTATATGAAATTAATGCAGATAAAATAAATATAATATATTTAGCCACTAATTACAAAAAAAAATTATTAAGCAGATTGAAGGGGGCCTAGATCTACCTTTGCCATCAGGCCTGGGCCTGTTACCAGTTTTGCATGGGCCTGATTATACTCATAAAACTTGACCACTAAGCCCTCACCGTTTGATGTTTGTGAAGGGTACACCGGGCTCCATCCCATCACCAGCACCTCCCACCTGTTTATTCATCAGCCCTACTAATGGCCCATCAGGCCTGTATAGCTTGTCAATCAACCAAGCCAAGGCAGTGTAAGGGCCAGTGACATGTGGGCGGGGCTTTAGACCATGCAGAATAGAACTAATTGTGTGAAGAACATGAAGAAGCAAGGACTGATCAGATGCAGAGGTTGGATTGACCATCAAGAACCTGCAAAATCAAGAGTAAAAACCATATACACAAATTTATTTTTTTTTATATTATTGTCCATAACAAAAAATTTCGCTGAATCTATTCTACATTTCCTTTGAGAGGCGGAATAAATTATATGTTATTGCAAATACACAACATGGAACACTTTTGACAAAAACAACAAATTACTGTTGGGTGCAAACAAATCTTTTAAAGAAGATTAATTTGCCTAATGTGTAGCGCTGGTGTGACATTATAACACGATGTCCATTATAGAAAGACCCCTCTCCCCCACCATTATTTCTGTCTTGAATGTATTAATATACATCTTCTGCGTCTTCTTTATTTCATAACATGATTTGAATGATATTCATAAAACAAAACTTCAGTCAGTCATTCATGTTATCCCGCTTACAAATTAGAAACATATTATAGTTTTTTAGACCGAGAAAAGAGTCGAAAACCAATGAAAAGATGAAGTAGAAAGTATGTATTGACATTTTTAAGACAGAAGAGAGGGTAGGGCTTTCTGTAAAATTACAGATGGGCCGGAACCAAAATATAATGGCCAGGAGAGGACTGATTTTTAGGGGGACCCATTTATACTGCCATGCTGGCCCTGTTCCACATTCATTTTGAATTATCAATTGCCAGGCAAAACATACCAGATCCATATCAATCACACATCATGTCAACATAAACAGCTGAATTGCTCAAATATTTAAATTCGTTTTCTCCCTTATCCAACCTCTCAAGACAAGCATGATTTTGAACTTACTTTTCCAACACTGTATACCAATTATAATTGGAAAAGAATTCTGTGACCGTTGGAATCCTCAAGGCTTTGGCATATGACAATATCCGGTCAATGGCAGACATCACAGCCTCATGAGACAAAGCATCTCTGATTGCTTCAACTTTTTTCTGCAGATTCCACGTCACTGCAGAGACTTCCAGCACTGTGCGTTCCACAGTTGTGAGGGCCAGAGTGGAGTCAAACCTAGGCATAGTCACAAGTTGTTCAAGTAATTCAAACTGAAGAAAATTTTATATGAAGCAAAACAAATGGTTATAAAACAGTACTTAAATGACTTCGGGGGAACAATTATGTTTTACAAGTCCATTCAAAGTACATCTTCAAAAACTTTCAAAGTGTGCCCACCCATCCCCACCCCACCCTGCCCCCCCCCAAAAAAGAGCTGGTGTATTGCAAAGCCCCATTTATAAACAAACAATAAATAAACGTTGAAATAAAATCCACAAGAAAGCCCAGCTGCAACCCCTAAAATTTTCTGTGATTCTACTGGAATTTACTGTCCAGTTTATTTATTGGGGCTCTGCAGCATACAACGTTTTTGTTTTTTTCTTGGCCATATCTTAACTCTCTTCCAGGTCGACAGATTTTCCCTGCTTTTTTAAAATCCTATGTCAATTTACAAAAAAATTTATATGCAAACAGTATCTGCATGTGAAAAGCAAACTTTTTCCTAATACTAATGCAGGGGTCAAGTATGACATAAAATAAACAAACATGGTAAAGACAATATTGATTATAATACTCACTCATTCAAGGTCTCAGAAAAGAGCTGTGTTTTAAAAGAGTCCAACAGTTGCTCCAGACCACCTTGCCATGCAATGTTCCATGTCACCTTCATCACTTCTCTTGGTCCACTTGTCATCATGATATCTGAGCTGGCATCTGGCAGCAAGATGGCATAAGGGCTACTGGTGTGATGGCAGGAGGGCTTAAAGGGAAGGCGATATCTGCAAGATGTAAATATACAGTCGAGTATCTCAAAGTTATGCACACAGACAAAACATAATGAAATTGATAATTTGAAGACCCTACAGCTTAAATCACAAAAATCACTCTAATTCCAAGATAACTGTGCATATCACTTGACAGAGGGATTTGATGGGAGCTTTGATTAAGTTTGCATATGGGCAGTTTCTCAGTAACAGATTTTTTTTTTTCCAAATGCACTCACAAATTTTATTTCAAAAAAGGTCATAATTTGAATTGAAATCCACATATAACATTTAATTACTCCTTACCTCTGAATAACAGATGCTGGCAAACTAAACTTGGTACCTGGTGTCTCTGACTGACCAGACCTGAAAATAGAGCCAGAGTAAATAAAATGTCCTTAAAAAATCCCCTTTTAACAAATTTATATAAAGTATAAAATAAGATACACCTTAGTTTAAACAGACATTAAATGAGTTCAAACAGCAAACTGAGGTTTGTTACGATATAGCATATTTCTGATAGAAGTCTCTACATTTTCATGCCCAAGTCTTATATTTTCAGATATATTGTGTATAAAATCCCTACATCTATGAAGTATCCCAGAAAAATTTCTGCTGGCATCCCTGAATCTTACCCAATGTCAAATCTGGCCACTTCATCAAACAACAAAAGAACGAGAAGTTGAGATACATCCTTTTTTATTTGTTCATCTGCCTGGTGGAGCAAGATCACTGAGAAAGAGAAGAAGGAAGTCATTAGTTTTTATTGTAGCCATGGTCTGAAGTTTTAATATCAAATATACCCTGTGTTTCATCTTTGTCTTTCACACTTCTTGAACTGATCAATGCTTTTGGTATCATGGACCTATTTTTCAACTGTGATCACTGTTAAAATGATTGTAATCAGGCCATCCAAGCTTTATCTATTTCTCCACTTCCCATCAGAAGAAGGAAGGAATCATTTGAAACCTAGGGAGCTGAGGAAAATGAAACAGCATGAAAAGGATAACTGAGACTATCAGATAACTTCCCTTCTTATTTCAGTTAATTTCCAAACTCTAGCTTTCTAACAGTAGAATGCCAGATTTTTACCTCTAATGAGTGAGTAATAGAGGCCATTGTCCTTTGCCAAAGTATGCCTCAGTGTGTAGTCATGGTGGGCCAAACTCCGGAGCATCGAGACACAAGCTGGCAAATAGGGCACGTCATCACCCTATAAAAGTGTAATATATCATACCAATTTGATTTGCAACACCAAATATGGTGGGTTCATGCAGTTCAAAACAGCATTTTAACAAATCTGTATCAACACCAATATCCTTCAATTGTACAAAAGAATCTAATTCTTTGGAAACCTGACAGACTCAAACATAGGATCAAAAATGTAGCAATGATATTGTCAGTCGGCTACTGAAACTTTGTTAGAACTAAAAAAAAAGACTGTTGTTCGGTGTCTAATAACACAGCCAAATAGACAAAATACTAACTTGTGTTCATTGCCCAGCTATAGCTTTTTGTGTAAAATACCAGGGTCCCCTATCAACAGATTTTGAGTTAAGTTTAAACGAAGTTCCAACAGTTGACTGATAATCTGCCCACAGTGATTGGGCAGTAAAATAAATACGTTTACTTTTTTATTATTAAAAGTTTGTATTATGTATACTTCTTTAATCCCATTTGGAAAACTTACATTAACGTCACTGCAGCCCAGTTACAACTGCAGCAGACACGTCACCGCCACAGCACAGCCCCGGTCAGCAGATTTTTTGCGGGAGGAGGGGGAGGGGAGTACTATATAATTTTGCCCAGGCAGTGGCCTGTTCGGCCTGCTCTTCTCAATTTCCAACTGCCAAGGTATCTTTAACATGTGCAACGTGCACAAGGGCCCTCCGAGTTTTTGGTTCTGGTCCGAGAAGACTATGTGCTCAATCCTCCCTACCACAGGATCAAGGACAGGAAACTATGAGAAAAATCCCAAAATTCCAACATTCCTGCACTGACCGGGATTCGAACCCGGACCTGTGCTTTGGCATGAGAGGCGAGCACTTTACATCTAGACCACCGTGTCCCCATTATTGTTCTTATTATTAAATCCACAAATTTCCAATTCTGGTGGGGACAACAGTGTCCATATCTGATAGTACAGTGTAAGTGAATATAGCGCATGTCTGTAAATGTTAGATGCCAACTGACTGCAGTCCATTCAAAATGACCTAAACATGGATAGTGCTAAGCAGATCTGCTTACCTGATTCTCCACATCCCCGTTCGGTTCTTTCACCACTTCCCGTATGACGGAACAAACCACTTCCACCCCACCTCTTTCTTTAAACAAAGCATGCAAGTATGGATCTGGTGGAAAAATACCACAAAAAATTCTGTTAGACATGTTCATATTATTCTACTATCAGATATCACAGTTGTTTTTTTTTCTCTCCATATTTTGAAAATGACAAATACATTTTTGTTTGAGGTACAATTATTGTCCATGGCAACAATAGATGTTCTTTATGTTATGGAAAACACATAATAACTAATACAGCTTTTGGATATTGCCTATGTTAATTCAAGTGAAAATGTTCATAGTTTCAAAACAGACTTTCATTGTACATCATTGTTAAATTTGAAAGTAATCAACAATTCCATTGTACTTTATGTTTTTTATCTTGATGGCATTTTGGCAGTGCAGTCTTCATATCAAACATCCCAAGATGTGATAAAACTGACTGAATAGTAAACAACAAAATCTCCTATCTGACCCCCACCTTTCATCATGATGGCCAACTGTTCAGCAGCTGATTTTTTCACCCCTGGATCTACAGGACTGGAGGTAAAAATATCATATACTTGTTTCATGCCACCTTCCTAAAAGTAAAAAAAAAAAAAAAAAAAAAGAATTCCAGTATCAAATAAGCTCACCAAAGAAAAAATGTTCAGATGTAAATTGATGGACTTTCTGAAATTTTTTATTTTTAGTTTACTGTAACAATTAAGAGGGCACTATGGGTTGCTGTTTCAGTACACCTCTATTTAATCAGTTCTCAAAGTTCACCTTTGTTCATCTAGACATGCATTAGTTTATTCAAAAGAAACACACAAAAAATAGTGTAATGAATGTGAAGAATCTTCCATAGACACATTCAAAAATAGACCTTATGATGGAAAACAAAAAACACTCTATAATACTTTCTAGCTTTTTAAGCTTGCTTTACAACACTTGCATCAGCCCCAAACATTACTGGTGTGTATTGTATCCACAAAAACTTGGACAGACTTACTGTGAAAACAGAGCGACTGCTATCCTCTTCAATCAACTGAACAGAACTCACAATCAAGCTGGATGACATAGAAACTGGATCAAGGTCTGAAGCAGTGGGAAGTTTATTTTTACTGCCATGTTCATTTCCAAGAAACCATTTCAAGTGTTTGGCTGCTTCAGTTCTGAGCCTACAAGTTGAAAGAATACAGCACAGAGTTAGGGTATTAGTAGTAGCTTCCTATCAGTCAGCTGTTGGAACCTCATTAAAACTCAACTCAATGGCTGCTCTTGGGCGACCCCAGTATAGTAGTCTCCGTTTAAGAACCAGGTCAATGGGAGACAGAAAAGGCGGGTTCTTAGGCGGACCGGGCACTTAGGCGGATACAACATCAGGCCCAGTGATACCCTGTGTAATAACCACGATCAGCCCTAAGTACATGTGCCGTGCAATCCAAGCACATGGTCAGTTATGTATAAAATTCTGCCCCTCGAGTCAGACAACAATAGATGTTAGGTGATGACTATACTAATTTAGTCAAGGAGTGGCCTGCTTCACACGAAAGACGTGTCTGGGCTCCATCCCTTGTACGGTTCGCCTCCCCCTACCTTCCCTCCACCTGTTCTCTTTCACTGTACTGTGTGGCTTTGTTCTATCCCGCCTACCTGAAAGAGAATTTTGCATTTAATATATGGACATTTTATGTAAAAGTGTGCTTGTCTCTCCGTCAAATGCCAGGTTCTTAGGCGGATTTTTCATTTCAGAGTGGGTTCTTACATAATTATGTAAATTACAGTGAAAAAATTCGGCCTCGCGGCAACAGCAGGTTCTACGGTGGCAAGTTCTTAGACAGAGACATATTGTACATAGAAAGCTATAGCTGAGCAGGGAACACAACTCAGTATTTTCTCCACTTGTTTTGTAATCAGAATACCGCCCCGAACAACAGCCTTTGATTTTAGTTGATAACAAGGTTCCAACAGCCAACTGCTGTTCTATGTCTCCATGAATATTACAGAGCATGATGTGAGATAAAACAATTACCTTCCACCAAGTATTCTAACAAATCATTCTTGTTAAACTGACCATGTGAAAAATTATTTCATCCTTTCCATGCTTTGTACAGGAATAAATATGAATTTTGCTAGACTTGGCTCAGAAGCAAGTGGGTTAGATGACTTCAGTCCAGACTAATGTGCTGCGAAATTGTGGAAATAAACTTTCTTATTAAAGAACAATCCCATCATGATTTCATCACAAAGTACATTTCATTTGATTTCTGTTTTCCATTTTCTAGAATATCTCATTATCAAAAGAGATCAAAACAAAGTGCCAAATGTAAACATAGAATGAAACTTCAGGACTGCTTATAATTCACTGTCCGACCCACCTAACAGCACATCAAATAATTTTCTCGTATCATACAATAGCATTTTGAAGTTTTGGTCACTTTTGTTATTCTTGAATGTGGTAAAAACTTTTCTGTTTATAACCTCAAACTATTAAAGATACTGATATATCACTTTGTAAAGTTATAGATCTCATCACAAGCAATGGAAAGGTAGTCATAACTCAAGACCACCAAAATTATTGATGCACCTGCATGTGAAATGAACAACAAGTTATTTAGTACATTCAGTGAAATAGAAAGAAAAAAAATGACAACCACATCTTACTTTTTATCCGACAGGAACATCAGTCTTAAGCAGCCCCTAAATTTGTCTAAAAGTGACAGATTATGTGTTGTGGTTGTGGGGTCCAACATACTCCAGAGGCTCCTTCCCAGAGGTGTTGACTGATCTGTATAGGACTGAAGTGTGAGAAATAATATCTTTAGATAGTGAAAGCTGATGCAGCAAGCATTCTAGCCTGCTTGACTTCAAGCCTTTCCTTTTTCGTAGTCTTTATACAATACTGAATATCAAAGCTCAGTCCCAAGACATTACTTATCAAAACTATTGGGATCTGACAATTATGTTACATTTTATTGAATATTTACAAATGTTCAAACCACTACACACAGCAAGAAGCAGATAACCGAGGGTGTCATTTTTTGTTGTTTTTTTATAATTTTTCTACATGAATCTTTCTTGTGATGTTTTAAATTGGCATTCAAAGTGTCTATAAGGTAATTTCATGATGCAGAAATCAAATGATAGTCATGCACTGTTTTATCATTGCACAGCAGTTCAAAGCAAACTTACCTGCAGTACAGGAAGAGACCTGGTGAGTGCTAACATAAATTCCTGCCACAAGCCTTCTGACATCAGTAACTGAGACTGCAACAGATGATGTAGACAGTCTGCGGCACAAGTCCTCACCTGGGAAAGACCACCATAATGAAAATATGTCACAGTTCTCTACACGACACAGTATTCTGAGTGAAGATGCCATCTTAACTAAACACATACTTCATGAAAACGGGCATTTCTAACACTGTGCACACCTGTGGGACATGTTACAAGTTCTGTAAAAATATACATTGCCTTGTCCTGGGTGGTATAGTCATGGCAACAAGGGTGCAAAAGTGATAAGTCAAAAGTACAAAAAACTAACAGTAATCACAATGGCACCTAAAGGCATTTTAAAAATCCATTTATTCATTTCTTTTCCCACCTTCATTTACATCTTTATGCATCTTTGATTACTCAATAATTTGCAGTTACTTGCCAGCTTTGTTTGTCCCACATCTGCATTTTTTTCTCCTCCTCTTTTTTTTTTTCCGCGGTGACTTTTCTTTCTCATGTCTTATTTTGTTACAGTCATAATTCAAATAAAACAAAAAGATGTGATGACTTCTGTGTAAATTCCACTCTTAGTCTTACAGATTCAATAAATAATCTTGGTTCTTTCTTTTCTTTAAATCCATAATTCAGATAAAAACTGGTTGTGACTACTCTCGTGTACATTCAAAGTCCAATAGATTCAACAAAACCCTCTAACATAAACAACTGGCATTCACTCAATGTTCAAATTACCTTCGCATTTAAGTCTGCCAGACCAAAACAAATCATCTCATACAGGACATCCGAATTCATCACAAACTTGCTCTTCAGGCTCTCCTTTGAGTTTGGAACATTTGCATGTTTCACATGTAAGCTTTTCTATTGAGGGGAAACCAAAATTTTGTAGAAAAAAAATTAATAAAACAATAAAGAGAAACAAATCAGCATCTCCACCTGCAATACCATAAATGAAAATATTCAAAGTAATTATGGGAAGATGACATTTCATACATCCCTTGATCAAAAAGTTTATTATTTTCACTAAATTCAAATGCTTTATATCATGTCAGACTTCAAGGACTAAATCAAATCTAAAAATATTTAAGCATTATCTACATATACCTACTACATACATACCTCCATATATGTCGATGGATCGAACTCCATTTAGTTATGCTCCCTGATTATCCATTAAAAAAAACAACTAAACTTTGATCAAAATGGCTTAAAATTAGAAAATCTATTATATATTTCTGACTTCTTGCTCGCATCCAGTCAGGATAATCTCCTGAACCGCCAACCAAAGCACATCAACTCTGACCTTCAAAGTTATGCTTCTTCTTCTTCTTCTTTCGTACACCACGTAATCGCACTATAACTCCCAATTTTCTAATAAAATTAACTGTCTGTAGTAAATTGTTTACATTCCCATTTAGTTTTTCATCTACAGGTATTGGGCTTAACTGGTCCATTTTTGGGTAGAATCTGGTTGCACAGCCCATCAGTGTCTTTGTTAAACTGCTTCTTCTCAGAGAGTTTTTTTTTATATTTGATCTAGTATTGTTATCTGACTGCCTTTCAAGAATGTTTAGTTTGGTGCAGTTCTTCCCTAACAACACGAACAGCGTGCACAGTGTATTAATATGGGTAGGAGACTGTATTTGACACATACGTTCAATCTGGTGTTACTACTCTGCAAGACAGAGGGAGAAAGAGAGAGAGAGAGAGAAAAGAGTGGATGGGTGCAAGTGAGCGTTAATTATGCTTGCACAAGATAAACTCAAAAAAAAAATTATACAGATACACTGTCCGCCACATGTGCTCATATACTGAAGAACTGACACATTGTCCAAAAACAATTCTGAGTCGAAATTACAACAGGTAACAAAACACTTTAGAGAAACAAATTTATAGTTCAAAACAGAAGAACAGTCTATATTAAAATTCTGGGACAGCCCTGAACAACACACCTTCACCATGTCCACAACAGCAGTGTAACACACTTGTCGGACACTGTCGACAGGATATGACATCAGCTTCAGTAACACATCCGTACACTGACTCACCACAGACTGGTCAGTCTTCTTTTTGCTGCACCTATTGAAACAATAATAATGTATTTTAAAAAACTCAGTTCCTCTTCTTCCTTATTGTCTTTGTCAGCATTTTGTTTAAAGGAATCAATTTAATAATAATAATAATAATAATATATGCATTTATATAGCGCCCAACCCCGTCGATGACAAGCTCTGGGCGCTTTAACAAACTCTTACACACACGCATACACAAAAGAAATTCAAAAATATTTACTATTGTTGCTGCCGAAAAACACCTAGCCTAGTTTGTCTGAAAGAAATGGGTCTTCAGATGGCGTTTGAAAGAACCAATGTCATTAATTTCCCTGGTTGTCTTTGGAAGAGTGTTCCAGATGGTAGGGCCAAGAAATGAAAAGGACTTTTCTCCTACAGTGGACAGATTCATTTTAGGTACTTTCAATTTTGTAGTGTCAGATGATGATCTTAGTTGACGAGATGGAACATAGTAATCAGTTAAATCAACTAGGTACGATGGAGCAGTATTATTGACACATTTGTGACAAATGGATGACAATTTGTACATTATTCTTTTCTCGACTGGCAGCCAGTGCAAACTCTGCAGAAGTGGCAGTGCTGAATCTCTTTTCTTTTTCTTCAAAACAAGTCTCGCTGCACTGTTTTGAGCAATTTGGAGTTTTCTAATATTTTTTTGTGAAATTCCAGCCAAAAGGGAGTTGCAATAGTCAAGCTTTGAAAGTACAAAAGAATTTACTAAAACAGCCGCAGTTTCAGTTGAAATAAGATGTCTGATTTTACCAATTTTCCAGATTTCCATGTATAGAATACGAATGAGGTGACTAACCTGAGACGACATAGAAAGATTTGAATCAATGTAAACCCCTAGGTTTTTTACTTTTTTTTGAAATTTCTATTGAATTAGTGCCAATTATTATCTCAGTTCTGTCCACTTCTTGCAGAACCCGCTCACGGCCTAATAAAATAACCTCAGTTTTATCCTCATTTAGTGCCAGTTTGTTTTGGTTCATCCAGCTTTTAATTTCTGTTATACAGTTTCCAGCCTGCTGCAGAAGGCTGTCAACATCGCATGGCAAGGCAGAACTGTAGAGCTGGGTATCATCAGCATAGAAATGATATTGTAAATTAAATTTCTTTATTTCATGTACAAGTGGAATAGTATAGATAGTAAACAAAATAGGACCAAGCACTGAGCCTTGTGGTACGCCATACTGAAGCGCATAAGAAAAAGATCTTATTTTGTTGGTTACAACAAATTGGTGGCGATTTGACAGGTAAGATTCGACCCATTTAAGGGCGACCCCTCTGATTCCAAACGATGTTTCTAGCCTTCTGAGCAGGATTTCGTGATCGATGGTGTCGAACGCTGCTGATAGATCCAACAAATTTAGCAGAGTAATATTTCCAGAATCTGCCTTTACTAATATGTCATTCATGATTCTTAATAGTGCAGTTTCAGTACTGTGGTTACTTCTGTAAGCAGATTGAAATGGTTCCAACAGGTCATTATTTCTCAAATGACACATTAGTTGTTGTAATATCACCTTTTCAAGGATTTTTGAAAGAAAAGGAAGGTTTGAGACGGGTCTATAATTTTTCAACATATTTTGATCAAGAGTCGTTTTTTTCAAAAGTGGTGTTACCCAGGCTGTTTTAAAATAATCAGGGACTGTCAGGATTAGGATTTGAATTGCCGTGCTAGGTCACGCATTGTTTATTACATGGCATCATTGATTTTAGCCAGTGCAAACGTCCTTGAACTATTCCCGTGGACAGTTTGTTTTTGTAACGCTTTTCTTAGAGATGGAAAGAAAGTGGGTCAGGATAGAACGAATGGATAAATTAACAGTGACGATGCAGTTTTCGACCCCGTGGTTTGGGTGTACCTTAACAGGGAAAGACGGGGCGAATAAGGAGTGAAGAAATTCGTACATAAAACGTTTAGGGTGTAGAGACTTTGCGAAAGGTTTTGACATCCTAGGTCTGACTTTGTCTGTTACTATTAATAGAATCTATTGGCGCTGCGAGCGGAGCTCGAAGTGGATGCACCAATCAAATTTGAGCAGTCACGTGAGTTGCAGAAGATAAGCGGGAGCATCTTTATGCTACCTCACTTCCATGTAGATCTTCCAGCTACGAGGGTCGTCGGCTAATACGGTTCAGCCAGAGAGAACCAACAGACTGTTAAGTCATGTCTATGTCCTGGATAGACAATGAAAATAATCCACAGCTATTTTCTCCAGTTCCCTGAAATCGTTTCAGGGAACCAATCGTAAGTTTCATCAAAATGATTCGAGATGATGTGAATCTGACCCTAACTTCCCAGTGGACGTGCGACCAAAGGGATGCAAGACCATAAAGTTTTACTTGCAATTAAGATCTAGAAAGAGTGACTGATATACACATTTGTAAATTGTAATTGATGTGTCTGGATGAGGCTGGGGATTGCCAGCCCATCCTAGAACAGATCTAGATCTATCTTAACTACGTCAGTGTGTCTTGACGGTTTGATCCTTTATAAGCAGTTAAATGAGTTAATATTGTCGTCTGAGACCTAAGTATATCATTTGTGAGATAGTAGGCAGTCTATATTTCTGAAGATAAATAATTACTAAGTAAACTGTGAATGAATCAGAATGATATAGAGTTTCAAATCTTTTAAGGATCTAGAGGAGATTTATAGTTATGTATTTTAGTATTTTCATTTGATGCTGCAATGTTGTCTTTTAATATGTAAACGATAGACGAAATTGTTAGGAATTTAAGTAATAAATTTGTGGCCCTACAAGGTCCTTGATATAACTTACTCGAAATTGTTATTAGTGTATGTGGCATGGTATGGCAGAGTAATTTCTAAAACCTCTCGATAATTATTAAAAATGCAGTCGAACACGTAAATTTATAATTAACCATCCCCGTAAAACACGAGCACAGTAATCCCCATCTGTAACACCCTTCTTTGAACTCGTAACACTCGAGGACCCAGCTCGTAACACTGGAGAGGGACCCTTAAAGAACCTTAGATAACGCCATGCCACTTAGTTAGCTTATTTAACACCTATTGTATTTTTATTCCATTATTTCATATTGTACTGTTGTAATATTATGTTTTCAGGTCTTTTATTATAGAGTTTAAACAATTTGTATTAATCGAATATTTTGTATTTCAATTTCATATGGTGAACATCCCAACATCCCATTGACCCGTGGATACCGGCGAGGGAACCCTTTCATCACCCAGTTTTACCTCAGACAGAAATACAAGTTTGGGCTTGGAGCTATGGATTGAGGATATTAACATCTGAATTCCTCAAAAACGAAGTTAAGTGATCCATCTATCTAACAGTCTTGGGGAGGGCGACGTACTTTCCGCTCTGTGTGTGTGTTCCAGGCCATTTTACTATTTATTATATGTTTAGTTTAAGTGCGGGAGGTTGGTTGGGATCATAGGTTAGCATATCTTCTTTGCCATTACGAAGGATATTGGAGGCCTTGGTGGCTATGTAAAATAACTCGGGGGGATTTGCTTCTCTGTGAATAGTTCTATTAGGGATCCATTATTCGTATAGATTGTGGCGTTCTTTTCCTTCCTCACATTTCTTTAGGAAGATGTCTCTCCTGTTTTCTTCTTAAACTATCTGTAATATAAGTTAGGACTTGTAGGGTCTGTTATCGTTAGTTTTACTTGTCAGTATAGCGTCCTGTTTATTGTATTTTTTTTTTGCTTATAAACTTTAAACTACTATAATAACATTGATATGTTTACAATATATGCCTGAAGTATTTCACGTGCTAAAGCCACGTTGAATTTTAATCTGGATTATTGACATTAAGTGAATTGTTAGAACCCGTGCAGTTAATACTGCCAGTTCTGGATTAGTGTGATATAACCGATCTCGTTTAACATTGACGAGCTCCCGAGAGGGCAGTACTAGGCTGCTTAGGGAAGTGATTTTTTTTTTTTGAGTAGGGATATGTGGTGAATATTGGTGTTATTTTCGGCTGTGCGGCCGCCCGAGGAGCAAAGAGTTTATTGTCTCATGGGACTTGTTCGTATCAGTATTGAGGTAATGTCATTATAAAAGACACGTTGTATATTGAGAAGAGAGAGATATTGCTGATTCGTCGCGTTGAGAGAGAGATATATTTTTGCAGTGGTAACAGAGGACACTGCGTGTTCGCGTTTTTGAGAGTTTTTGCAGTGGTAACAGAGGACACTGCGTGTTCGCGTTTTTGAGAGTTTTTTGCAGTGGTAACAGAGGACACTGCGTGGTCGCGTTTTAAGTTGTCGAGAAGAGTGGATTTTTTTTTTGTACCGATTATGTCTTAGGCTGTCCGCGTTCCGTGGACCAGCTAACGTAATACTAGATATGACTATATACCGAGATGACTGTGACACTTGACGTGTGCATGGCTTGCGTAAAACGCATTTAATTAACTAGCTATCGCCTCGTGCCATCTCATCTATACCGGATTTGATACGGAGATTAAATAAATAAATCATATTGTTATTGAATTGAGAAAATTCTATACTATTGTTGCATTTGAGGCAGCACCACGCGAATTTGGAATGTAAACGTTAAGCTAATTAACTTTTCGCCGTTTTTATTTCGGCTTCATTATACGGAAATTCGTTGTAAAAAGTAAGACAGACCAAAATTTTCATTACTCTATTACAGAGTCTGTCTTGTATTGGGGTTGGATAGTGCTTGTCCCCCTCAATTCTAGACGGTGGATGGATTCACATTTGGCTTGTTCATTACTTTATGAACCATTTTTACAATCCTTTTTTGTGAATATCCTTTTTCCACCAGCGTCATTCCTGACTGTGACCTGAACTTCTGGCAAACCTGACGCCCTTGTCAGCGGGTCAATGAGATGAAGACATGGCAAACCAAGCTACCAGAGCTACTGCTGCCATTGGATACCACAGTATTTTAATTAACAATATATTGTGTGTGAATGTGTATATAAGCAGCAATTGTGTGTGTTGACTATATAATTATAAGCCTATTCCTTCAGTAAGGCTTCATTATTTGATAATAGTTATACTTTAATCCAGCAGTATACAGTGATATACTCATTATTATTATAGATGTTTCTGAGAATTTTGATTGTGTGCAGTAAGAATATTTAAATAGAATAAATTCTATAGAACGTGGCATCAATAATTGTATGCTTTTTGTCCATCCAATATGCACGTTCTTAGTTAGATTTTTCTTCTCAAGCTTAAGTCTCATCTTTCTACAGTACTACTTAAGCCCCTACCACAATAACTTTGAGATTTCTTGGATCTTATCGTGTAAATTTTATTTAAAATTTTCACTGGGGTGGGGGATATGTCAGGATTAGGATTTGAATTGCCGTGCTAGGTCACGCATTGTTTATTACATGGCATCATTGATTTTAGCCAGTGCAAACGTCCTTGAACTATTCCCGTGGACAGTTTGTTTTTGTAACGCTTTTCTTAGAGATGGAAAGAAAGTGGGTCAGGATAGAACGAATGGATAAATTAACAGTGACGATGCAGTTTTCGACCCCGTGGTTTGGGTGTACCTTAACAGGGAAAGACGGGGCGAATAAGGAGTGAAGAAATTCGTACATAAAACGTTTAGGGTGTAGAGACTTTGCGAAAGGTTTTGACATCCTAGGTCTGACTTTGTCTGTTACTATTAATAGAATCTATTGGCGCTGCGAGCGGAGCTCGAAGTGGATGCACCAATCAAATTTGAGCAGTCACGTGAGTTGCAGAAGATAAGCGGGAGCATCTTTATGCTACCTCACTTCCATGTAGATCTTCCAGCTACGAGGGTCGTCGGCTAATACGGTTCAGCCAGAGAGAACCAACAGACTGTTAAGTCATGTCTATGTCCTGGATAGACAATGAAAATAATCCACAGCTATTTTCTCCAGTTCCCTGAAATCGTTTCAGGGAACCAATCGTAAGTTTCATCAAAATGATTCGAGATGATGTGAATCTGACCCTAACTTCCCAGTAGACGTGCGACCAAAGGGATGCAAGACCATAAAGTTTTACTTGCAATTAAGATCTAGAAAGAGTGACTGATATACACATTTGTAAATTGTAATTGATGTGTCTGGATGAGGCTGGGGATTGCCAGCCCATCCTAGAACAGATCTAGATCTATCTTAACTACGTCAGTGTGTCTTGACGGTTTGATCCTTTATAAGCAGTTAAATGAGTTAATATTGTCGTCTGAGACCTAAGTATATCATTTGTGAGATAGTAGGCAGTCTATATTTCTGAAGATAAATAATTACTAAGTAAACTGTGAATGAATCAGAATGATATAGAGTTTCAAATCTTTTAAGGATCTAGAGGAGATTTATAGTTATGTATTTTAGTATTTTCATTTGATGCTGCAATGTTGTCTTTTAATATGTAAACGATAGACGAAATTGTTAGGAATTTAAGTAATAAATTTGTGGCCCTACAAGGTCCTTGATATAACTTACTCGAAATTGTTATTAGTGTATGTGGCATGGTATGGCAGAGTAATTTCTAAAACCTCTCGATAATTATTAAAAATGCAGTCGAACACGTAAATTTATAATTAACCATCCCCGTAAAACACGAGCACAGTAATCCCCATCTGTAACACCCTTCTTTGAACTCGTAACACTCGAGGACCCAGCTCGTAACAGGGACAGACCCACTTAAAATAGAGTTGTTTATTATTTTTGTAATAGTTGGAACCAGTTCATCAATACATCAATTTAATTGAATGAGGAATGATGAAATGCTTCAGTATAAGTCTACATAACTGTTCTGTTTGGAGTCTTAACCTTCTTTCAATCATAAAATTGCATGTGTCAAAAGTAGCTTGGCTCAGCACTTATTCACAGTTAAAGTTTCCAGAGATAACGATCGAGACACCACTTTCATCTGACAACGAGTGTATCTCTAACAAGCCAAAAAACATGCAAGAATGTCTTGCAGTCAAGCCTTATCTCATTCTATAATGCAACTACCCCATGTTAGCTCATCCTTACAAACACAGAAGTTTAAGAAAGAAAAAGAAAAAGAGACAAAAAAAGGTAGAGGGGAGGGCAGTATGTGCAGTAGATAAATGTTGCAGTGGTATGAACAAGGGACATCTTTTTTTAGTGAATACTCTGTTACACCTTTCTGTTTTGGAGACAATTGCAAAATATTTCATATCTGCTCTTTTATTTAAATTCATGCAACCGTTTGAATACTATTGTGTAGATTTAGGATACTGAGCAGTTTCAAATCCATTCCCAATTGTAGCCAGGTTTACTTACACAGCAGACGTGAACTGGACAAATTTAAACACAAATGGCAGATGAAGATGATAGTTCAGACTAGGCACAGCTTCTTCTGCAAGGGCAGCCAACTCGGCAGCTTGAAGTGTCTAAATAAGGCAAGTTTGAAAACAAATAATAATGCTTTAAATATACAAAAACATCATTCATGCAGTGCTTTGTCAAATCTTAGAAATGCAAGTATATGTAATTATGTATAAAACCAAACTTTGAATGTTTAAAATATCAGTGAACTTCAGTTTTTACAAATCTCTGAAACTTATACTTGAAACCTGATTGGGTTTTAAGTGGAATGCACTAAGATATTGACTGATTTCACCATAAATATGAACTTTGCACAGCTATGTATTGTGCCTTGAGAAATTTGTAACAAATGACGTGAAACCAGTGATTGTGAGCTTCTTTTTCTTCTTTGAAAATAGATGTGAACCTCACAAAACACTAAGAAATTTTGCTATAAAGGTAGTCGGTCTTTTTCTGCATATGAAACAAAATGCCCATAGTCTGGGCTTTCCGAATGTTACTTTTGAGACAAAGTATGATGAGGACAACATTTTTTTCACTGGTTTTGATCTTCTTTTTGGCCAAATGCAGAAGAAGATTTCTCACCCCTCCCTCAGATTGCAGACAAAATGCACAAGTCTTGGTCAGAGAACGACAGATGTCCAGAGCTTGTTGAAAATCAACTGGAACTGATAAGCCCAGGCTTTGTGTAACAGCCAGACAGACGATACGACTATGTGGAAAAACTGCTGCCAAAGGCTCGTCATACACAATGGTGTGTAGACAGGATTTCAGTCTTTCTGAGACAACAGTGTTTATCTGGTGACAATTACAATAAAGAAAGCTTATGGGTGAATTCTTTTTTTTTTTTCCCAACTGTTTTTGACGTAATGCGAACAAGCTCTTGAACAGTTTATAAACATTTTAAAAAATAGCATGACACGAGAACTGAAAGTTGCATGTTTCTTGAGCCTATTTTGAACAGTTAATAAAGAATTAAAAATTAAAAAATGAGGAAAAATAGCCCCCACCCCCCAAAAAGAACCAATTTAATGTGCTAAGAAAAAGCAAGATGATAGAAAGATTATAACAGAGTGACAGGACATGAGAAATTTCAATCCCTTGTATATAAAACCAAATAAGAAAATGAGAATAGTCACTCTACGTTCGCATTTATTAAAGTTACTGTTTTTCTTATCTGCCTGTAAAGGAATGCCACCAAAGAGGTTCTGATCAGAATCTTCAGCAATTTAACAATACATCCTTACTTTAAAGATGTCTTTGACGTTTACTTCAAGCACAGTTTCTGTAAGTGCCAAATAATCTTACATAAGCACACTGATCAGCCAAGTTAATTAAGATCGGTAAAAACCTGTAAAAAATTTTATCACATCTAAAGACATTGATCAAAATGGTAGCTATCAACTAACTCCAGTGCTAGTCTCCCTACCTTATCAAGAGGCACCATTAGAAGAAACTGTGTTAGTGTAGCTACCAGACCCATGTACAGGATTCGGTGAGTCCTCAGATCTCCCAGCTCTGCGTCAAGTGGAGTGTCCTCATGTCGGCTATGGTGGTGAAACTGAAGCAGTTCAGCAATACAGTCCAAGCAGTCGGTCAGCCTGTCAATCTGTGAGAGCAGACCAGTGTATCTTCTTGCCATGAAATGTATCAATTTGAGACAAACAGCAATCTCTGTTGTTGGTTTTGAGCAGTGACTATCTCATTATTGCTCATTTTGATATCTACATTCTCATCAAGTGACATATCCACATCTTTAATAGTTTTCAAGTTACAGGCTGAAAGGTTTTTGTCACATCCAAAAATAACAAATATGACCAAACACCTTGAATTGTTCTCCTGTAAACTTAGCAAACTGTTGATACACCAGTTAGTGAGACGGATGCCAAGTTTTAATGAGTTATATTTTGAAAATAAACAAACCAATAAACCTGTCACAGAAGTATAGATAATTGATAATAACTAGTCTGCCTGCTGAATAAACAGATGTGATACTTAAAAGTTGAATTTCGATCATGAATGTGTAAATTGATGCACAGAATGAAAATTTCCTGTCATATTTTTCAATTCTACTCAAAGAAAATGCATCTTCTTCTTCCGCTCAAAATACCGAAACACCTTCTTCTGTTCAATTCGGTTGTAGCTCAAAATCAATGAAAGTATTAAAAATACAGCCAACTTCAAGACCTCTTAAGATTTGCCCACATAACCTTTATGTCTCTCTATACATAATATAACATTTTGTAGAATTTAAGGCTCAGCAGCTAAAAAGTCTTTAATGATCACATTGGGGACCTTACTTTTTTTTAGAACAGAATAAAATGGTTAAAACAAGATTTCATTAAGATCGGATACTTCTCATTACCTGCATATCATAATCTAGATTAGGAGGAGTAATTTTCTTTCAGACTGTCATATTTCAATCTGGTCTTGATAAAAAAAAGATTTATTGCTCACCACTTCCCTGGCATGTTCCCTGCGGTCTGTCCACAAACCGGTATCCAGCACAGAAGTTAATATGGTTAGCACTTCCTGAACCAGCTCCAACACACCAACTCCCAAAGCTTCATGGGCTGTGTGTAACCTGGGTAACGACCTTTGCAAAACTGCTACACAAAGCTGTGGAAGAGTTAACTGCTGGTGCTGCAAACGGGGCACATCCGCATGGTCCAGATCATCCTCCACCTGAATGAATTCTGGCTCGAGACCGACACTGGAATCTCTGTGGAAGGGAACAGTCATGTTAGAGACTGCAATCATAACAATGTGCTGAATAAGAAAAACATAAATAAGGGGTGGGCCAAAAGTTACTTTACCATAGTATTAATTTAGTAACATGGTTACGTTACAACTAAAACACAGTTACATATTATACTACAATTAAAACACAGTTACATTACAGCTTGCAAATGCATTTCAGCTTTATTTTTCAAATTTCATTTAAATGTTCTTTTTTGTTCATTTTTTAAATGTATATTTATCTCTTTACTTTCCAGATGATGAAAAGTAACTTGGGCCTGCCCTGTAAATGCACTCTGTCCACCAAAGTGTACAAAAGGGTATTAGGGATGTAATGTCTGATGTAACCATTTGTGATATGAGTGAAAGACTAGCCCAATGGCCCTCTGCCAGAAAACTTGGCTCTACTGCAAAATAAGAAGTCCCATGTTCAAATCCTGCTCAGGACATGGTTCAACCTAACTAATTTCTTGCCATATTCTTTAAGCACTTTTTGGTCACGGGCTGACGAGTGCCCAGAATTAATCTCTAATAGAGCATCACTACTGTGAAAAGGACACAAAGTTGACAAAGGAAATTAAAGCAAACTTGACACCAATTTCAGTGGCAAATTCCAATTCAACCTGTTTCTCAACTGCCATTGATGAATAATTGAAAAATAGTGCCAAATATCTTTTTTTTTTTTAAAGAATTTAAATTTTAAAATCTACTATGTATGTAAGTTTCAAGATAAGAATAGGAATTACAATAACAAGCACTGCTTTTACTATCTCTATTTGACAGGCACTGGTGTCACAGACATTAAACTGCCTTAATAATTAGCCACAGACTAATTCTAGTACATTCTTATACAATCTACTTCATTCTTGTATCATTCACAACCCATACCAGTCCTGCAGTCTCAAGAGCCTCTTTGACAGAACTGTGTTTCACTGCAGAAAAGAAATCTATGGTAATATTGTGACCTACCTGCTAACAGATGTTGAACTGTCGCCATCCTGTCCATCTCCACGGTGGCGTCTGTCACTCCAACCAGACAAAGTTGGTTGATGAGCAGATGCAACTGCCACATGGCTACTCGAAGACGAATTAGTAGTTATCGAGGACACTACACTTGGTGATGACGAGTTGAAATCTAAAGAGAGGTAAATTTGTCATCAGTACAATTCCTCTCTTCAGAACAATTACTTGTATAATGTTTTTGTTTCTCAGCTGTGTATCCTTAACTTACTAAAAAATTACAGGTTTCATGGAATAAACCTGAAAAAACATTTATATCACTGCATTACGGCACTTTAATTTTTTATCTTTTATCCATAAAAATCTCAGAGACACCTATGGATGTGATGAGGTACCCTTATGTAGACACTTGAAAGTGGAAACTTATCAATGTGTTCTTTAAAAATGGCATAATACACAAAATCAACTTCACTGAAGAATGGAAAATGTTTTCGGTTTTAATTTCAATTAGTTTTACATACTCATTCTGTGTAGAATTGTAATAGGCTGAGATCTTTAATTAAATTTTACACAAATCTGATGTTCATAAATTTCATACATTCATTTCTTCTGCAAATTTTACATTAATGATTTATTTCATGGTTGGATTGTTGCATATGTCATAAATATTTTGAGTCAAAGACCAACAACATTTTCATCTTCTCATTTCTGCTGCTGTAGATGGTATTACAATGATTTACATCTCACTTGTATCAGCAGCTCACATGGTTTTAACTTACACAATTTGCAAAGTACTATTTATAATGTTCTGCTGATGTACAAGGCCAGTTCTAAATGTTTGTAGATAGTTGTGCTCTGAAACTGAAATTGGAAAAATCACCTTGTTTTGATGTATACAATGTTGGATCTTGAAAATATCGGATTCTACTTTGTAGGCAGCGGATGTAGCATGTTAATGTTTTACATGCTTGAATCACTACTGAATGGTCAATTGGACTTTGTAAGGACACTAAGGACAGCAAACTCTGGGGACATACAGGAATAGAGGCAATTTTTCAGCATATTTACATATATATAGACAACATTCTCATAAAAAGCATAAGTAATGAGTCACTTATGCACATGTTGTCTTGCTGCAGTAGTAACACGTTCTTTCATGATTGTATTAAATGGCATCTGTCAATTAACTGAGTTCTGAAATAAGTGAAAAATGATTGCAAACTTGATACAGAAATTAAAGAATAACAGCGGGTGACAACAGTAGAAAAATGTGAGTACGAACCAAGACTGAAGGTTATCCACTGAAAAACACTGAATCACATGTATCTAACATTCACATTCATGCATAAGCTAAATATTACAGAAAACAAGCTGTAAGCAAGAAGACTAAACTGAACACTTGTTTACGGCAACAAGAAAAGAGTTGGCTCCTAACTCATGGAAAAGAAGAAGATTACAACTGACAATCAAGATCATTTTACCAGGTGAAACAAAACATGGGAATTTTGACCAAAATATGCAGGAAAAAAATTGAGCATCTAACAGTAATATCCAAAATTCACTTTTGCGATAATGGCATAAACGTTTTATGAAAACAAGTTTTAGAAAAAGACTCAGAATGAAAACCTGAGTACTACAGCTCTAATTTATAGCAAAATGAACATTTCATATCACAATTTGCTGATTGACCAGATGTATTGTGAAGGGAAAGTGAGTGTTTGCTAATCTGTATCATGTGGAAGAAAAGTGATAAAAGAGAGACATGGAAGAGGCGAAACATGCATCTAACCTTCAGTATTTCAGGTCTCTGCAAGAAAAGTTCAGCAGGAAAATCTTGAAACACAACATCAGCCAGAAATTCACAAGCTCCTATTAACATACTAGGCTCTTTAGTTTGTAGTGAACTGTGGGGTCAAACAAAAATAATGTCAAGTAGGAATAATCCCAGTTACACCATTCTAGTGATGAACTCAAATAGTCAGAGATCTAACACTTGTCAGAAAAAGAGAAACCAACACTTTGTAAGTAAGAAATTTAAACTTTTCAGTGATATATGGTTTTGTTTGACTTTCGGAGGTCTGACACAATGGAAATCTTTAACCCTCACGCTGCGCAGGGCGTCGAATGCCGGTATCGACTTCCAAGCGCTCACTCCGCACAGGCGGGTTTAGTCGGCAAGGTCAAGCTGACCGAGCCACGCGCAAGTCGTATTTTCACACGTCGGGTCACTGAACATTTTGAGACATAACTACCGTCTTATTGTTCACTGTATCTCTTCCAAATCAAAGGCATTGTGACATGGACATGTTAACCAGTGAACCACTTGTCGGAATCATAAAGACTAAGCTTTCAAAGGCTCTCCCCACACTATCAAAATATGTAACATCGACATGCAAACTGTTGCTCAACAAATTTGCAAGATTATCTCATTTTCTCACAAGCTGACCACCATCTGGAGTTGTCTGTATCTAAGAACCAATCAGAAACAAGCTCTGAAATGATCTTTGCCCCAAATGCCCACATTGGTTTATTAGTATGTGTCAATCAGGATGAAACCATTTGTGTAGGGCTTGGGAGGGCGTGGCTAGTTATCATGCTTCGTTCTCACAAAAACTACAGCTGTCAGTTTGGTATCATAAGTCAGATCATTGGTTAGAGACTGACAGACTAAGGTTTTGCTGGTTAATTCATCATCAAGCGTGATAAGGCAAAGCAGCGAATGTTTTCATCCGATCAAATACAAACCGAACCACGTGGACAGTGGTAGTGTGGTCATCGTACATCGGCAAGGGTCAGTGACCCCAGATAAGATTCTCCGTGTCACCGACCGGACAGCAGGCTTTAAGCCGTTGCGCGCAGGGTGAGCGTTAACATGCACCAGCAAAAGGCTATCGATTTAGAAACATGTTCAGAATACTCTCAAGGAATAAATCATGACGTATATTACATATTTCATATTCTTTAGATGTAGTTTCTGGGATTAATCAAAGGTCCACAGTGCTACATCTTTGATGACCTAATTCTGGCCAAAATCAGATAGTGTCTCTACTATCAGTATTACTTAAATGCAAATCTGTTGGTTTTAAGATAAAAGACTCAGTGCATCACACTGATAATAAATTAATTCATTATTGACATTTCCAGCAACAGGACCACATATTTTCTTCTTCTAATTTTAAATAAACACTGAGTTCAGGAAATTACCTGTTTGTTGAAGCAATCACCTGCTGATCTGTATGGGTCAGAGGTAACCATGGAAATGTTGATAGGCGAAACAGACTCCCACTGTTTTCTGAAATGTTATATTATATATAACACACATAGCACTCCTCAATAGCAAACAAGAAAGATCATTATGATATAAAAATCTTATTCAATCTCAGTCATGGTTCAAAGGGAAGAGTCCAAAGACAATTAAGTTATCAGATCAGTGAAATCATTTAAAGTTTAAGTTGCAAGCACATGAGAAAACAGTACTAGGTAAATACCCTGCTTTATGAAATGGAGTGCTGCAAATCTTTGGAATGTTATAAATGTCTTTATGCTAGAATTGTAGGACTTGGCATGTTGCATGTATGTATAACACCCACCTCCCAAACCTGCTGACAGGAACAATTCTGAGGGAGAAACATGCTGGGGTATTGATCCAGGCATGGGAGATGGCTGTGGTGTCTGGCCCACACTTGCTGCAAAGTAACTCGGCCCTGCATGCAAATGTTGAGTTAGGCGGTCTACACTGGCACTGGCCTGAACTCCTGTACTCTCTGAGGCATGTGTCCTTGATCCTTCACCAGCTGATGACATGCTAGCTCCCCACACAGCTAAATGGTTTATGAAAGAAATAGAAAAGATACAGCCTTCAAAAAGATGAAATCGCCCTTTTGCTGCAACTTATTTTAATTCATCAATCAGTGGCTTTAAGTTTAAAATCATAAAACAATAGATTGAATTAACTCTGTATTTATCAGTGCTTTTGTTTCTTTCTTTCTGTAATCCAAATTGAAAATGCAGACTTACAGCTGTCAGTGGGCTTATGATATATGCACTCAGGAGCATGAACTTCTGTGTCTTGGTCTGGCAAATGCATTGTGTTTTCCAGTATTTGATCAATAATAGGTCGGTGACATGGTTCAATGTCACATCGTAACTGAGACAGGAATTCTATTCCTCCAATGTCTTGGAGAAGCTGGGCCCCAGATGAATGCTAATAGGATAGCAAAAGATACAAAAATTTTGTACTACATATTAAATTATCTTCACGATGAATCCAAAATCAAACATTTGGTTGAATGTTAACAGTTTCATTTGAATTTCACATTCTCAATAACAGACAATCAACATGTGTCAAAAAAATAAATCTTGCAATACATGTATTAACAAAGAAATAAAAATTTGACTGACTAAAGTGGCTCTGCTCACGTTCTCATTCCTAGAAAATATTTGCATTACATAGACAAGGTCACATTTTTCCAAATATTTCCATGATCAGATAAACAGACGTCCTTCCCTTCACTTCAATGGCATGCATGGAAATGAAAAGTTAATTACTGATAATAATGCACATGACATCTGGGTTGTATTTGTTAGAGGTCAAAAAACACTTCACACACATGGGCAGAGCATGCATCAAATGCAAGATTAATGATATCATAGGGTGTTGTTGCCTAATTATTTTCTGTACACTGAACAAAACAGCACTTCATTTATCACTGCTCACCTGAGAGAGCCTGTTCAATAAGCTCAGTACATCTGCTCTATGGGAGGATTCTGGGATGTTAAACCATTCCAGGAGGCGAATATACAGTTGTTTCTCGTGCACAATATCAGCATCACAAATAAGTTTATGTTTCAATTTGGAATTTATACTTTCCAGTGCACGCACTCTGATTTCCTCTAGCGAATGGCCTGTGAACAAAATGAATTGAAGATTATTTTTTAATCTAAAAATGTATTTAACCCTCACGCTGCGCAGGGCGTCGAATGCCGGTATCGACTTCCAAGCGCTCACTCCGCACAGGCGGGTTTAGTCGGCAAGGTCAAGCTGACCGAGCCACGCGCAAGTCGTATTTTCACACGTCGGGTCACTGAACATTTTGAGACATAACTACCGTCTTATTGTTCACTGTATCTCTTCCAAATCAAAGGCATTGTGACATGGACATGTTAACCAGTGAACCACTTGTCGGAATCATAAAGACTAAGCTTTCAAAGGCTCTCCCCACACTATCAAAATATGTAACATCGACATGCAAACTGTTGCTCAACAAATTTGCAAGATTATCTCATTTTCTCACAAGCTGACCACCATCTGGAGTTGTCTGTATCTAAGAACCAATCAGAAACAAGCTCTGAAATGATCTTTGCCCCAAATGCCCACATTGGTTTATTAGTATGTGTCAATCAGGATGAAACCATTTGTGTAGGGCTTGGGAGGGCGTGGCTAGTTATCATGCTTCGTTCTCACAAAAACTACAGCTGTCAGTTTGGAATCATTAAGATCATTGGTTAGAGACTGACAGACTAAGGTTTTGCTGGTTAATTCATTATCAAGCGTGATAAGGCATAGCAGCGAATGTTTTCATACCGATCAATAAAAACCGAACCACGTGGACAGCGTATGTGGTCATCGTCTAGCGGCACGGGTCAGTGACCCCAGATAAGATTCTCCGTGAGTAAGGTCACTGACGGAGCAGCGGGCTTTACGGGTAGCGCGCAGGGTAGGCCTATGGGTTAAGAAAGACATTGATTACGAAAAAGAGACTGACAGCAAAGACTTACAGTGGACTGTACAAAATGAGAATGATGATACTTGGGTTTTTAGATGGGCCTACCCACACAAGACTCTAGAGGCAGTTGAGGTATCTTCATCAGATTCTGATCTGACTCTTGGGAAGCCATAAACTGCCCCTGTTCCCATTCTCATCATAAATCCCCGTTTAACACAGTATATCAGTATTTAGATTTTTATGTTGGTCTAATCACCCTTTCTCATAATGTAGCATCAGATAATCAGATAATCCTTTCGGATAGGTTAGCTCTAGATCTAAGTGTAAATTTGTGCATTCAAGATTGACCGAAACGTCAACGGCGTTCAAATTTAACCAGAAAACAAATTCGTTCTCTCACCTAATTTTCTGAACAGTCCATTAAAATCCATATCTTTCCTTATATTTGCAGCCATGATGAATTTGCGTCGTGCAGTTTTCTATGCATTTGAGATCATGAACTGCTGCTTTCCATGCTTTCCGCTGTATCGAACAAGCCGCTGCTTGTCAAATGTGCCGCCATGTTTGTAAACACACTGCAGTCATGTGTAAAACTTGAAATGCATAAATGCCGTAATGGGAACAATTATTGGTCTACTGATAATTATTTAATAACATACTAAATCAAGTATGAAATTATATTAGTGGTGGGATTACACTAGGCCTAACTCAACTGTAACATTTCTTTAAACCTTAAGTGTGAGAAATCAGGACCAAGGGAGGAAAAAGTATTCTAATAAAAGATAAGCCCACGCTATATAAGATCAGAATCTTATTCGCAGATGGATTTTTGGTTTTGCGGTTTTATTTAGAAAGAGCTCCTTTAGATCACAATATTATTCTGGATTGTTTTCTTGAATAATTAGGCTCTTCACTCGGTAAGATGGCTCGATTCGGAGTAGCTAACGCATGGTGTTTCTTACGATAATGATGCTCCAGGTTGTTGTTTTTTGTTTGTTTTGCGATACTTATCGGTTGTCGTGTCCTCGGTAGCAGAGAACCTGCTTAAGTAACGCTTTTACTCAGGTTCCCCGGTCGGCATGCTAGGTAAACGGGCCTGCCGAGTTGGTAAAGGGGGTTAAAATCTCTGCAAGAGCTGACTTTTTTTTCTTGTTGTTACTTTTTTTTCTGCTGTTCACCCCTCTGATATCGTCGCTTTGCTCCAGAGTATAAAATTGTGACTAGGATTTTTTTGTCGGGTGTGAAGACACAGATAAAGTCAGACAGAGCAGATAAAAATGAACTAAACAAACACGTAATGCGTGTAAAACAAAACATGACAAAATTTTCAATGAATACAGGATAGATCTAAGTCACGACAGAGAGAGACGAAATTTTCAGTTCAGATTGACGAAGAAAATCATTTACATGTTTAAAATTTGATTTGCATTTTCATTTCTAATTAGCAACTGTCCCGTTTAATGAAAAGGAGTAAATAAAATAAGAAGTAATCTGGAGCACACCAGTAATGATCAGTTTCTTCACATCAATTTTGCAAAATCCTTAAGAAACAATTAATGATTCCTAATAATGAGCAGTACTAGGTTAACTAAAAAAAAAAAAAAGCTCTGACGTAGGATTGAACCCACCATTGATATAGTCTCCGACTGATATCCTCAGACGCTGGGCATTGCGCCAAAGTAACACACCAAAAAATAATATATAAATGTTTTTTTGCTATCTCTAATAATTTTGCCTTCATGGATCTTTTGTGGTGGTGGTTGTTGTTTCTACACCATATTACCCAAGACACAGGATAGGCCTATCTGTATTTGATTTGTATTTAAATGTGTAAATTCCACCTCTTTCCTCTTCCCCATCCATTTTCCCGTTATACTCCTAGTATTTCCGCCTTCATTCCATTTTTCTTCCTGATTTCATTCTTTTACTCTCTCTCTCTCTCTCTCTCTCTCTCTCTCTCTCTCTCTCTCTCTCTCTCTCTCTCTCTCTCTCTATGTATCGATCTATCTTTCTCTTTCTCTCTTTCTCTTGACCCCCTCTCTCTATCTATCAATATATCTATCTATCTCTTTTCTCTTTCTCTCTCTCTATCCCGGAGTCTTAGAAGACCGTTGGGGCGTCACAGAAGACTTTCCAAACCAGCCTCCTCCATTCCTCCCGGTTCTCAGACGCTCTTAGGCAGTTGCTGAGTGTGAGGCTATTCCATTCACTGATGATATCCTCCCACCTCTTTTTCTGTCTTCCTCTCCACCTCCTCGCACTGTTCCTTGTAGAATATAAAAGGTGAATAAGAAAGAATTTCAAGCTTTATAACTATTAACTGTGTGTGAACTGCTCGAGGCCATACCATCTCATGACCAAGGACGGAAAACTCGGAGGGCCCGTGTGCACGTGGTGCACCTTAAAGAAGATACCTTGGCAGTTGGAAATCGAAAAGAGCAGGCCGAACAGGCCGCTGTCCGGGCAAAATTAAATAAAATTTATACTTACCACTCCGCCACCTCCCCAAAAAATGTACTGTGGCGATTACGTGACTGCCCCAGTTGTAACTGGGCTGCAATGACACTAAGGCAAATTTCCCAAATAAGATTTTATCAAGAAGTATACAAAATACAAATACTATTAGTCAGACATTTGTCTTTCTACGTTTTGTCTTCATTCAGTAGTTTTCTTTTTCCTCGTGACACAGATAAAATTAACAGCCAGCATAAAATATATGCCATAAGGTATGCAAACTATAAATCATAGGTGTTGGGTCACAATAGCTAAATCAAAATGAAAAGTCTCTTTCTCTCTCTATCTCTCTCTCTCTCTCTCTCTCTCTCTCTCTCTCTCTCTCTCTCTCTCTCTCTCTCTCTCTCTTCCCTCTCTCTCTGTGTCCCTCTCTCTAATGCGTCACCAAAAAAAAAAAAAAAGCTGGTAAATCGCCTCATATGAAGAGGCTCTTAATGCGGCGCAGAAGATGAAAGGCAATGAAACGAAACAGCCGACCAAACAATATTCCAGTGGAGGGGGCAGAGAGAGAGGAAGAAAGAGAGAGACAGAGAGAGACAGAGAGAGAGAGAGAGAGAGAGAGAGAGAGGCGGGTTTATTTGCGAAGCTCCACAGTTTTAGGTGAGTCACGAGAAAAGTGAATCGCTCATCATGAAGCAGCCCCCCCCCCCTTTTTTTTTACATGCCCGAGAGAGAGAGGGACAGGGAGGGAGAGAAGGGGAGAGGGAGAAAGAGAGAGTTCGAGAGGAGTGGGTTTATTTGCGACAGTGCAAGGTGTCATGAGAAAACCGAACCGCTCACCCCAAAGCCCCTCCCCCTCCCTCACATGCCCAAAGACATACTCACAAGCACGTTTTATCAGCTCACTCTGTTTAATGTGTTGCACAGAATCTCTGCAGTTCAGGGGGGGGGGGGGTCTTTCTGCCGTCCACTCTCGATGTTTCACAACTTCAGACTTCATGAAGTCAGGTGTGTTGCACACGTGGATTATACTCTAAGCAAACGTGATGGGGTGTTTCAAACAATGAAGGATTACTTTATCTGCAGTGCTAAATAAGCTACAAGTACTTTGAAACCTTATTATTTCGTTACAAGGTGAAGTCCAAGAGGATCTACGACTGCTGTACAAGGTGAGGCGGTAAATTTTCCAGTGACTGATTGTTTGAATGCCAGTTTGTCCATGGTGGTAATACAGTGTAAACCGTGTAATAAGTAAATCAATAAATAAAGAAATAGATAATAAAATTAATACTGATTGCAGAGGATCGTGGCTTCTAATAAGTAGGCCTGTCATATGTTTAAATTTGGTCACTTGATCTTTTGCTCTCTCTCTCTCTCTCTCTCTCTCTCTCTCTCTCTCTCTCTCTCTCTCTCTCTCGTCTCTCTCTCTCTCTCTCTCTCTCGTCTCTCTCCCGTCTCTCTGTACCTCCACTTTAATATTTTCATACAGAATGCTGGACTGTTGACTACGGCGGATTTCATCCTCGGCCTCCCCCTTTCCCACATATAAACCTCTCAATACTTTTCAAGCGCAGTTGAGATTGTTTCGTTAGTTTTAGTTTTAATTTGGCTGCAACTAATAGTTTTAAAATACTGTGAAGATAATGTTCTGAAACGAAAGTGACGCAGGCAGTAGTGTAAAAAACACAGAATTGAAACAAGGAAACACTGTGATTAAAACTTAAATATAGAAGGCTTTATGGCCAAGCTTATTCGCAGATGTCTTATTTGCAGATGGATTTTTAGTTTCATGATTTTTATTTAGGAAGAGTTCCTTTAGATCACAATTCTGCCTTGTTTGGTTGAATAATTAGGATCTTCACTCGGTAAAATGGCTCGATTTGGAGTAACATGTGGTGTTTCTTATGATAATGATACACCATGTGTACATCATCTATACACTTTCGATTTGCATTGCGCTTGAGGTTCATTGCGCAAAGGAGCCAGCAGAGCTGACTTTGGCAAGGGACTGGTATAAAGGAATAATGCATGGATCAGACTCATCACCACACGGTAAGAAACAAATCAATGGTTACCCGTATTAGGACCTATTGGTGACACAGTTCCTGTCGCTATTAGGCCACTAAATGACTGTTTGTGAAAAAAAAAGGATCTGGGTGAAATCAGTGACACAAAGCAAACGTGAAGAAAATAATTCCCCACCATTTCAAGTCTTCAAATTAAAAAAAAAAAGCACCTTCTGCAGATTGAAAGGCAGACTTCTTCAAAACTTCATTCAAATCCGTATTGCATGAGTGGTGAGTTTTTTATAATATAGATTTGATGGATGCCGAGAACATTTCGCAGACTGGTCTTTTTTTTTATTTCAATATCCAAGAGATAATTTCATCCCATTTTTATCATTCTCATATTTGATGTTTATCAGGCTTGGTATCATTTGAGTCTCGCGTAGTATATTTGTGTAGCCACCTGACAAAATGAGGCGTATCTCGGCACCACCCAATTCAAGAAAATCGTTAAAAGGCATCATTGGGTCAATTTTATCGATTTTGACTGTTCAGTATTTTTGAAAAGTTTAACCTTTACTATTCTTTTTCCAAATGACAATGCTCGTTGAGAAGGGTAAATGCCTCAAAATTGACTTTTAATCGAGTCACCATCAATTTGTATTTCTAAGCTGAAACTTTAAAAGCTTTTTTCTCAAAACTAGGGTTGTGTCACTTCCTGTCTTTGAGAGGCCACATCTCCTCAGCTAATTAAGTTACAGCAATAATTTTTGTTACCGTATGAAAGGGCTTTGAATAATCTATTTGGTGATACCAATATCTCCATACCACCAAAAAATGCGAGAAGTGCCTCATTTTGTCAGGTGGCTACACATTTGTTCCGTAAGATTTTTGTTTGGTTCATTCTTATTCACCGAATGTACAGTATTGTCAAGTCCGAGTTGACAACTGCATCAATTCCCTCAACATTCTGTTTATGTTTCTTGGATTCACTTGTATCTTGTTTCCAATTTTGAATATAACTGAGTTGAAAGTGTTAAGGGAAAAGGATGCTCACCCCTCTCCTTCCTATGTTAATTTTGACCTTGTTTTTAGTTCACTTATAATAATGAATTCTTATTCACCGAATGTACAGTATTGTCAAGTCCGAGTTGACAACTGCATCAATTCCCTCAACATTCTGTTTATGTTTCTTGGATTCACTTGTATCTTGTTTCCAATTTTGAATATAACTGAGTTGAAAGTGTTAAGGGAAAAGGATGCTCACCCCTCTCCTTCCTATGTTAATTTTGACCTTGTTTTTAGTTCACTTATAATAATGAATTTATTTTAATATTAGAGATCCGACATGCGACATGAAGTCATTCTCAAGTCTTGTATTAATTTTTTTTTTAAAATCTAGAATACATATGTGAAAAAAAAAAAGGGGGGGGGGGGGGGGGGCTGCTGATTGTCATGAGGAAAATGTGATAGCAAGAACAAGGATGGAGACACAGGAGAATTTTCCAAAAAAATAGACATTGAGTTTGTTGTCATATTCAATGATGTAATTTGTAATCGAATAAATAAATAGTATCGATTCCACATCCGGTATGTAGGAATAATTGAGATTGTGTCAAGGGCAAAGGACGATAATCATGTGATGGGGGTATAGTCTTTTTGAGAATGCAAAATTATGAAATTATGCCTTATCGGGAGACATTTATCCTAAAAAATATTAATAAGCATAAACGTTTAAATTCAAACAAGATGTTTTTAATAATCTTAATAAAGGGATGGATTTAATATCTGAGTTTATGCATAATGAGGTCAAACCCATAATGGCAGACAATGTATGGATTCTGTGTCATATAAGAAAAACCAAAATTTATTTGTAGTACAAGGTTTCGGGAGATACCTTGGCATTTGGAAATCGTAAAGAGCAAAATTGAAATTAATAGATTAAAATTTATCCATATCATCTTTCCCCCCCCCCCCCCCCCCCCGGCCAGAACAAGAAATAATAAAACAAGTAAAGTGAGGTGTAAATGCCAAGGGCAGCGAACCTCCTAAAATAAAGACCTCAAATGAATTTATAGTACAAGGGTTCTAAACCCGGGCAGTGCAGGCATGTTGGAAAGTGGATTTTTCTCATATTTTCAAGTCCCTGGTCCTATTGGGGGGGGGGGGGGGTAGGATCGAGTAGTTCTTGGAAATTGGATTTTTCTCATATTTTCAAGTCCCTGGTCCTATTGGGGGGGTAGGATCGAGTACCTAGTCTTCTCGGATAAGGACGAAAAAATTCGGAGGGCCCGTGTGCACGTTGCGCACGTTAAAGATACCTTGGCAGTTGGAAATCGTAAAGAGCAGGCCGGGCAAAATTGAAATTAATAGATTAAAATTTATCCATATCATCTCCCCCCCTCCCCCCCCCCGCCAGAACAAGAAACAATAAAACAAGTAAAGTGAGGTGTAAATGCCAAGGGCAGCGAACCTCCTAAAATAAAGACCTCAAATTTATAGTACAAGGTGGTCTAGAGGCAAGGTGCTCGCCCCTCATGCCAAGGGTCCCGGGTTCTAAACCCGGGCAGTGCAGGCATGTTGGAAATTGGATTTTTCTCATATTTTCAAGTCCCTGGTCCTATTGGGGGGTAGGATCGAGTACCTAGTCTTCTCGGATAAGGACGAAAAAATTCGGAGGGCCCGTGTGCACGTTGCGCACGTTAAAGATACCTTGGCAGTTGGAAATCGTAAAGAGCAGGCCGAAAGGCCGCTGCCCGGGCAAAATTGAAATTAATAGATTAAAATTTATCCATATCCCCCCCCCCCCCCCCCCGCCAGAACAAGAAATAATAAAACAAGTAAAGTGAGGTGTAAATGCCAAGGGCAGCGAACCTCCTAAAATAAAGACCTCAAATCATTTATAGTACATAAATTTATAGTACATAGGTGGCGGGGCCCTACTCCAGCAGATTTACAGCTGGAGGGGCGCTCGCCAACCTCGGCATGCGAGATGCTATCGGCCCCTCTCCACCCCGACAGATCTAATCTCACCCCCCTATTCTCTTAACTAACCAACATTCCATTATGGAATAGAACCTCCCCAGCCCTGTACCAGCAGATTTTACACCCCCCCCCCCCACACACTTCTTTCTCCCCAAACCTACTACTGCTATCTACCCCCTTCCCACACCCCCATCTAGAGCCATCGGCAGACCACCATGGCCACTTCACACCCCACCCTGCTCCAAACAAATAAATTAGCTAATAAATTAGGTATTAAATTAGTTAATAAATAAATAAAATGCCAGCGCCATCGGCACACCGTCATGGCCATCCCCTCATTTCCCCCTTTTTTTTTTTTTTTTGAGTGTGAGACAGTCACGTCCACACCCCCCCCCCCCCCAACCCCACCCTCCCCCAACAAAACATATGATAGTCTGTCTCCCTTGCCCATGGCAGGGGCGACAACAACTAAATAAACAAAGTAATTAAATAATTAAACACTTACCGCCCCTGATGTGGGGGATAAATCCTTCCAAGTCACGAGGATCCCCCACTACCCCCCCCCCCCCACCCATGATAGGAATCTCTACTCTCTCTGCCTTTTTTTTTTTTTTTTCTCCTGGCGCCACCAAAGGAAAGAAGGAAGAAATAAAGCATAGAAGACACCCATAAGGGAGCCCTTTTGAGGGCTAGGAAAGATCGAAGGTCAAGGACCAGACACAAGAAACAAGGAAACACCAACAAGCAAAGGAGGCACAAATGCCCAGGGCAGCGAACCTCCGAAAATAAAGATCTCAAATCATTTATAGTACATACTTTTTTTTTTTTTTTGGTTTTTCTTATATTATTTTTTTATTTTAATTTATTTATAGTACATAGGGGACAAGGTGGTCTAGAGGCAAGGTGCTCGCCTCTCATGCCAAGGGTCCCGGGTTCTAAACCCGGGCAGTGCAGGCATGTTGGAAAGTGGGTTTTTCTCATATTTTCAAGTCCCTGGTCCTATTGGGGGGGTAGGATCGAGTAGTTCTTGGAAATTGGATTTTTCTCATATTTTCAAGTCCCTGGTCCTATTGGGGGGTAGGATCGAGTACCTAGTCTTCTCGGATAAGGACGAAAAAATTCGGAGGGCCCGTGTGCACGTTGCGCACGTTAAAGATACCTTGGCAGTTGGAAATCGTAAAGAGCAGGCCGAAAGGCCGCTGCCCGGGCAAAATTGAAATTAATAGATTAAAATTTATCCATATCATCTCCCCCCCCCCTTCCCCCCCCCCCCCCCCCGCCAGAACAAGAAACAATAAAACAAGTAAAGTGAGGTGTAAATGCCAAGGGCAGCGAACCTCCTAAAATAAAGACCTCAAATAAATTTATAGTACATAAAGAGCAGGCCGGCCCGGGCAAAATTGAAATTAATAGATTAAAATTTATCCATATCACCTCCCCCCCCCCCCCCCCCCCCCGCCAGAACAAGAAATAATAAAACAAGTAAAGTGAGGTGTAAATGCCAAGGGCAGCGAACCTCCTAAAATAAAGACCTCAAATCATCATTTATAGTACAGGGGACAAGGTGGTCTAGAGGCAAGGTGCTCGCCTCTCATGCCAAGGGTCCCGGGTTCTAAACCCGGGCAGTGCAGGCGTGTTGGAAAGTGGATTTTTCTCATATTTTCAAGTCCCTGGTCTTATTGGGGGGTAGGATCGAGTCATCATCATCATTGCCTTTCTCACCCTGGATCAGGGTATAGGCCACCAACAAACACTTTCCATCCCTCTCTATCATGGGCCAGCCTCTTTACATTATTCCAAGTCTTTCCGCTTCGTTGCACATCATTTTCTCTGGCTCTTCTCCACGTTCCGCGCGGCCTTCCTCTTGATCTCTTGCCCTGGGGATTCCAATCCAATACCTTCTTCGTGATGCTGTTTCCTGGCCTCCTGAGAGTGTGGCCGATCCATCTCCATCGCCTCCTACCAATTTCCTCTCTGACTGGGCTCTGTCTTGTTCTTTTCCATACAATTTCATTGCTCACCTTGTCTGTCCATCTGATCTTAAGTAGCTTCCTCAAACATCTGTTGATGAAAACTTGGATTCTCTTTATGCAGGCCTGGGACGCATTCCAAGTCTCACATCCATACAACAGGACTGACTTCACGTTCGAGTTGAATATCCTCAGCTTTGTTTTTAGAGATATATCCTTGGTTCTCCAAATCTTGCTTAAGGACGTGAAAGCTGCCTGTGCCTTTCCAATTCGTGCTTTGACTTCTGCCTCTGTTCCTCCCTTATTGTTAGTGATACTACCAAGATAGCAGAAGGACTCTACATCTTCCAGTGGTTGATCTCCTACTCTGACTTGTGCGCTTGGGGGTGCAACAATTTTTAGGACCTTCGACTTCGCAGGATGTATCCTCAATCCAATAGATTCTGAAATTTTGTTTAGAGCTGTAGTCTTTGCTTGCATCTGGTCGTGTGTGTGCGACAATAGTGCCAAGTCATCTGCAAAATCTAGATCGTCCAGCTGTGTCCATGGGGTCCATTGTATGCCATTTCTTCCTCCACTGGTGGTTTCTTTCATAAGCCAATCAATCACCAGGACAAACAGAAATGGGGACAGCAAACAACCCTGCCTAACACCAGCCTTGATATCAAAGCTGTCAGTAAGCTCGCCATCGTGTACGACTCTGCAACTTGTCCCCTCGTACATGCTCTTGATAAGGTTCACCATCTTCTCTGGGATTCCATAATGTCTCAATATTCTCCACAGTGTTTCTCTATCGATGCTATCAAAGGCCTTCTCGTAGTCAAGGAAGTTCACTATCAGTTGGGAGTTCCATTCTAGCGACTGCTCTACTATGATTCTCAACGTGGCGATCTGGTCGGTGGTTGATCGATTACTCCTGAAACCAGCTTGCTCCTCACGAAGTTTTGGGTCTGTTGCATTCTGTATTCGCTTGAGAATAATCCGGTTGAAAACCTTTCCTGGGATGGAGAGAAGTGTGATTCCTCTGTAGTTACTACAATTGCTGAGGTCCCCTTTTTTTGGAAGCTTCACGAGGTGTCCTTCCTTCCAGTCCTTTGGAAACTTGCCTCCGATCCAAATCCTCGAGAATAGTGAGTGCAGACCCTCTGCAGCCCCAGCAGCATCTGCCTTCAGCGCCTCTGGTGGGATCTGATCTGGTCCAGCTGCCTTGCCTCGATTTAACTGCTTTATGGCATCATTAATCTCTGCTTTAGTCGGAGGGTCGCAACTGATCGGTAAATCATTTCTTGCGGGTAGAATGTCAGGTGGGTTGCTTGGTGGAGGTCTGTTCAAGAGGCTGTTAAAATGTTCTATCCATCTTTTTGCCTGAGCTTCCTTTCCAAAAATAGCCTTCCTGTTGTAATCCTTGACAGGAACTTCAGGTTTTCCATATTTTCCAGCAAGAGTCTTTGTAGTCTGGTAGAGGATCCTCATGTGTCCTCCTGTTGCTGCCTTCTCTGCTTTCTCTGCTAACATTCCTATGAACTCCTCTTTGTCTTTTTTAATTGATTTTTTGACCTCTTTAGCTGATGCTCGGTACTCTTCCTGGTTACCAACTCTTGAGCTTCTTGTATGACTTGCATTTACCTGTTCTTTTAGGTCTCTTCTTATCCTTATCAAGTCCAGTGATTTTCGACTGATCCATTCCTTGTGTTCCACTTTCTTTTCCCCAAGAACATCCTGACATGTCGATGTAAATACTCCTTTTACCTTAGCCCAGTGAGTCTCCAAATCTACTGTCTCTTCGAGGTCAACAAGGGGTTTGAATCTATTCCTCAGTGTCAGCTGGAACTCTTCCTTCTTGTCTCCATCCAGAAGGCTCACTTGAAACTTTCTCCTCTTTGTTCCTGCTCTGGTACCTTGTTTCTTGAGGCGGAGTTTGAGTCTTGCCAGCAGCATGTGATGGTCAGATCCAACATCAGCTCCTCTCTGTACTATGACATCCTCCAGTGAGCGTCTGAATCGTCGGGTGATGCAAAAGTGGTCAATCTGGTTTTCAGTTACTCCATCCGGTGAAATCCAAGTGGCCTTATGGATCCTCTTGTGTGGGAATACTGAACCTCCAATCACATAGCTGTTAAATGCGCAGAAACTTGCAAACCGCTCTCCATTCTCATTCATTTGTCCCAAAGCATTGCACCCCATAATGTCCTCATACCCTGTATTGTCCTGTCCTATCTTGGCATTGGCGTCTCCCATTATAATGTTCACATCTTTTCTTGGCAATGTGTCAACTATTTCCTGAAGCTGGTTGTAGAAATCGTCCTTGTCCTCATCGGTTGCTTCATTTGTTGGGGCGTATATCTGCACAATGTTCATGTTGATGTTCTTGTTCTTTGTAGTAAATGATGCCAATATAATTCTCCTTCCGTAGGGTTCCCATCCCCTCAGTGACCTCTGGGCGTGCTTGCTCAAGATGATCGCTACTCCTTCTGTATGCTTTTTGTCCTCCCTTCCAGAATACAAAATCTTTTCCCCAGAATTAAGTTGTTTCAGTCCGGACTGTATCCAGCGGGTCTCGCTAACTCCAAGTATGTGCAGTCTGTATCGCCTCATCTCCATTGTAACCTGGGCACTCTTTCCTGCTTCATACATGGAGCGGACATTCCACGACGCAATCCGGAGTGACTTGTTTGATGAAGGAGCAGTCAGGCCAGTGGATTCCTTTCGGCTTTGTCCATTGTCCTTCATTGAATCTACAGGTGCAGATGCTCCCCCTTCTCCCAAGATAAAAGACTGATTTAAAGTATTTGCTTGTGTTTCTGTAACTGGTTTATTTTTACAGGGTGGGTAGTTGGCCCACCGCCAACTGGCTCTTCTCGGGAGACCAGGACCTTTGCACCTTTAGTCGCCTCTTACGACACGCAGTATCACGTCAGATGTATTCTTTGCTGTCCCTCTTCTGCAAGAGGGCCCCGCATCTGCACGGGCGGTAGGATCGAGTAGTTCTTGGAAATTGGATTTTTCTCATATTTTCAAGTCCCTGGTCCTATTGGGGGGTAGGATCGAGTACCTAGTCTTCTCGGATAAGGACGAAAAAATTAGGTGGGCCCGTGTGCACGTTGCGCACGTTAAAGATACCTTGGCAGTTGGAAAACGTAAAGAGCAGGCCGAAAGGCGAGATTTCCTCCCTTAAGGCGCTACTGAGGGACTGAGAGTTGAGGTGGAGTTTGGTCGGGGGTAGGCCGGACAAAACATACGGATTAGAACCTACTTCCTTAGATCTTAAGGGGCAACTGGTACTTTGGGGTATTAGACTTAGGATCGTCCATGTCATGGGAAAAGTGCTCTCGCAACTGGTGTGCTAGGAGGGTAGTGTGTGCTAGAGTCCCCGTGCCACTTTTTTTTCTTTGTTTCTCTTTCCTAAAAATAGAATAAAGTTCACCTTGAGCTCAGTTGAAAAGAAAATATTAATCATGAATTTGTCTCACATGAAAACCAGATTTTCAAAGGGGAAGTTATGTTGGTTTTATTTTATTTTTTTTTCTGTTCGCTGAATTTACACGTGGTGTGTGTGTGTTTTTTTTTTAATTCCTCAGCTGAAGATAATCTAATAATGGACAAGCTACTGGAGTCTGGTACCACGTTATTATTACTGGGTTGTCCATGTCATGGGAAAAGGGCTCTCACAGCCACAAACTCAGACCTAGTGTGCAAGGTAGGGCAAAGATGTGCCGGGGTCCCTTACTCCTTTTCGTTTTAGAACAAAAATATGCTTATAATCAGTTCAGAAACCTTGAGCTCAACCTGATGTGGGGCAAAAGGTCAGACATGCTTTAACATGAACAATAAAAGAGTTGTGAATTTGTCCCACATAAAATTCAGGGCGTTCACTGACATGTTGAAAAAAAGGAAGGTCTTCCCCCCGTCCGCGCCACTTACCAAAAAGTTAAACATAATATGATGAAGACCACCCCTAACCCGCGCTTTCGTTCTTTATTTCTTCTTTCTTTGTCCCATACAAATACTGAACCCAACCTTTTCATAAGCCCGCTCAAAAGTCCCCTCTTTAGTGTGTTTTCTTGACTGGCGCGGACGGACGGATGACCTCTTGAAAAAAACATGTTCTTGAAAGAAAAAAGAATGTTTCGGTTGTTTTCTTTTATTATTTTTTCTTGAGACATGACAAAGTTGGCCTTACATAATATAAATATTATATTTACCTGTGGTCTTTTCTTTTTTATTTCTCAGCTAAACATCATTTAATTAACAGGGGAAAAAGCATTGGAGTCAGCCTAGCGTTCTTGTCTCAAATCTTATCAATAAACTGATAATTTATATTATCCCTTATCATTTGTTCATCAATTGATAGTATAATAATGTAATAAGAAGGAAACGTCTGAGAAAAATGACAGTATAAAAGCGACCCAAAATCATAAAATGTAGACGAGATTACCGAGATATGAAAGTGATATTGCACCTTCTTTTTCCATTGTCTTTTCTTTTTTCTCAGTGAATTGAGTTGCACAAAGGATAGTAAATGTAAGACACTGGAGCACTGATTTTGCACCCTTTCAATAAGGCAATTTTCATAAATCGAAATCCTGATCTTTTTTTATTTTTTTAATTTTGATATCACTTTTGTCACAGTTGTCTGGCCCTGAAGCGCTCAAAGCGTCATTGACAGTATATAATACACCATATGAATTCACTTTTAGATTGCATCCTGTAAACGTTGTGCAAGTTTATGAATGGAGTTAAACCAAGTCTACTATTGCAACTTATTCAAACCCATCTTTTCCCCCTCATCCTGGAGACTGCAACGAAACTTTTAGCAAGGGGCACAAGCTACCCTCCTTTTACACTGTAAATTCATCCACCTATAGCACTTTTCCAAATAATCCTTATCGGTTTTCCTTCAATACCTCTTTTATATGATTGTATTTGTTTATTCTTATATAAACCTTTTTTTTTCAAAAGAATAATATTTTCACACATTTTTAGTAAAGAATAGTTTTCTTCGTCAGAGCTTGTTTTAAATATCGATAATTAATTAGAACTGCAACCCACTGCATGGTTGCTCACAGTGAACTGAGGTAAACAACTTTTTCTTAAAACTACGATGTTCTCTCAGCCTGTGCAATTCCTCCTTGGTTAAACGTCTTCTATGTTTACCAGTCACTAACCCTGCAACAAGCCGATGTGTAGGATTTACATCAAGTTTGCACATAGACAAAACATTGTTCTCACGTAGATCTGCTGATTATGACATCACGCCAACGTCGGTTTGATGTAGGAAATACGTCCCTCTCATAATTCTACCAACACAATGAAAATCTGATACAAATCTACATTGGATTAAGGTAAGGATGCTGGAATACATGTAAAACAAAACATGACAAATAGCTGAAGCAGAAGACCCCCCCCCCCCCCCCCAAAATATATTTTCAGTAAATACAGGATAGATCTAAGTCACTACAGAGAGAGGCGAAATTTTCAGTTCACACTGAATAAAAGAAATCATTTACATGTACATGTTTAAAATTTGATTTACATTTTTATTTCTAATTAGCAACTGTCCCGTTTAATGAAAAGAAATAAATAAAATGAACAGGAATAAATAAGTAATCTGGAGCACACTAACAAGTAATGATCAGTTTCTCCAAGAAATTGATTTTGCAAAATCTTTAGGAAACAAATGAGCAGTACCAGGTTTAAAAAGCTGTGCCGTGGGATTGAACCCGAGACAGATTGAACCCATAGTCTCAGTCTGATAACCGCAGACCAGTGTTCGCAGATTGGGCGGGAAATCACGGAATTGGGCTGGTTTTGTTCGTGATTTGCGGGTATTTTTTTTCCGTGTGCGGGTTTGCTAGTTTTGGGCTGGTTTTGCAAGAGCCGTTAAGCTGGAGAGGAAATTACAGTTTTGATTGAAAAAATCATGAAACCATTTTTTGGGGACAGTCTCTGTGCACAGAGTGATAAAATTCTGGCCTTTGCTAGGCTAGCCTCTTGGTTTCAGCAAGACTGCCAGATTGTGTAACTGTGGGAGGTAGCTACGGTGGTGGGATGGCCACCCACCGTGGATGTGGGCGATGATGCAAGACTAGTCGCACGTGGTCAGTCCTTTGTTTGAAAGTATAGCCAATCAGGTAAACAGGGCCCACGAGGTTGGCATGTGTGTGAACCGAGGCGTTCTCACTCGTGTAGTGAGAACGCCTCGGTGTGAACCTAAAAGTAAGGGAGCGGTCATTCTGCGCGTGTCTGAGACAACTCTGGTTTGGTCACAAATTAATTTCCCCAGGCAATCCTGTGGAATGTACTGAGGTACAAATTAAAAAAAAATGTGGTTTTATGTTTTTCTCAAGAAACGAAACATATAACTAGGATGGCATTTTCACGTCACACTAACTTCTCTCAATTAAAATTTCTGAAAAATAGCTTAGACTTGATGCATTTGGGAATGGGAGTGGCAGTATGAATGCAGTTTTAACTGTGCAGTTTAAACCCACGCTCTTCAGAGCGCATGCCGTAAAATCTACAGAGATAGAAACCTTCGGCTGATTGGGAGCACCTGCTCTCCTCTCGACCTCACTGCCCCCTCCCCCCAAACCGCGGCATTTCTCTCGATCTCTCCAACAGCAACAATGAAGCCATGCTAATAGACTATAGACTATAATTCTGCAATCTTCAATTCACAGACGTTACATTTGTCTAATACAGGACACTCGTTTTCTTTTGCTTTAAATGGGTTTCAGATTACAAGAGAATGATGGATGAAGACCGTCGTTCATTAATATTGCTCTTTGGATTATCCATTGAGTTTTATTCTTCTTTATCCTCAATAATGCTGTTTCGTCCTTTAAAACTCAGCTCTACTTGCCTTGCACGAGCACTGAACTTGTTTTATCTATAAATTTAATTCATACCCCCAAATTTTCTCATCTATATCGCATATGTATTTCTAACATACTGCTATCATTAGAGGCAAATAATCCATAGACACATTAGTTATTACCATTAATTGTTTATTTAGCTCAATAAAACATGATTATTTTCAGTTGGCGGGTTTGGGCTGGAAAAAAAAATTGTCGGTTTGGCGGTTTTTGGGCTAGTTTCTGTGTAACTTTGGCTGTTTTTTAAAACAAAATCGGGGAACACTGCCGCAGACGCTCGGCATTGCGCCACAGCAGACCACGGTAGGCTGGAGGAACTTTTCCATAGTAGACACCACGAAACCAAGAACCCCCCTCCCCCCATCTGCGAATAAGATCGTGGACGTCTGCAAATAAGCACTTCGAAAAGATAAAGATCCAACGTGTTACTTTCCTTTGCATTTATCGCCATCATGCAAATCAAATTGTCATTGGTCAGCTAAATTATTTACATTAAAATCTACGATTTTTTTTCAGTGCGTACGCATTTTTGTATCAATCTAAAGTGTCAATTTCTTTTTTAAAAATATATTTTAGTTTTGTTCTGTAACTTTATTACTACTTCCTATTTTTTAAATAGTGTTCTTTATTCTTGACTGCCGAAACTGCCACCAATCTCTCTGTCGATTGTGCTATTGCGCATGGACTTAAAATCTGTGTACAAACGAAGCCGTTCAGCACTACGCTGAGGCCCCCGAGAAACAAAGGATCTCAACAGCCGTTCACATTATCACAAATTATTCCTACAGTACTGCCAAAGAATCTGGAGAAAGGCGCGACAGTATGTCTAAAAGGAAACGACCTGGCTTTAGTAAGCAGAAAGAGTATTCAATTCACGATGACAAGAAAGCCAAACTCGGAATTCTTCCTGAAGAAATCATGTCATACTATCGCAATGTAGCGTCTTCATTGCAGAACGAGTTTGAAGATGAAACCACCAAAGGTTCGTAGGCCCACTATTTCTCCTTTCAGTCCTAGCCCTACACAAATGGCTTTGCCTGCAGCTGGGAAGCACGTGGGGCCATTTTGCTGTCCTCACTTTGCGATCCTCATTCTGTGCAAGGCCATTTTAGTGTCATTCTCATCATCATAACAAGGTAGCCTCTCCTTTTCGTTCACAGTTGCCCCCGCTCATTGTTTTTTTACGTTTGTTTCTCTTGTTTATAATTAACTCTTTCGAGATGTATCACAGATTTATCAGTGCCAGTGAAAAATGCGTTTGGATGTAGGCCTATGGCTGATTTATATTGTATTGTACTTTCTTCAATTCTTTTTTTGTCTTCTCTTTAGTTTGCTTTGTATTGTTTGGGTTTTATTTCTCACGCGGGGCTTCGCAACATACAACCTTTTCTTTTTGCCCAATTTTGACTATCTCCAACACAGCGGTATCATCCAATTACACTTATACTCACTAATATTTCTGACACTACTGACAGTCAGAGATTTGATCTGGGAAAAATCTGAGACTGAAAGAAACTTTTGGCTAACGTTGTCCTCAACCCTAAACCTAATTAAATCCCTAATCCTACCCCTTAAATCCTTTCAAAAAAAAATAAAAATAAAATATTGGGGAGGAGTACCATACAAGTTCCATAACTTTAGTCTCGCACCTATTGCATGCCCTGTGTGTCAATCGCCAAGGACCTAAATCAAACAGTGACAGGTCCTTAAAAGTCCTTAATTTTCATAAATGAAAAAAAAGTACTCAAAAAGTCATTAAAATCTGAAAATTATGTCAACGTCCTTAAAAAGTCCTTAAAAATAAAAATGTAGGCCTATGTTTTAAGTGAAAATTTTGTGAAATTCAAATTTTCCGATCGCGCATGATCATTGGTGCTTTGATAAACCATGAACCGTAACGCTTATTGTCTTTCCATGATGATAGCCAGGCCCAGCAGAAGTGGTACGTCACATGCGCAGAACAATGACCAATTAGTTGACCAGACGTGTGACTTAACTTGGATTTAAAGTTTCGAAACAAAGGATGATGCTTTCAGTCACTCATTGTCCGTCCACGCTCAATCATATTGCCTGGCGAGCAGATTGTTCTTGCTCAGGATCTCATGTTTGGATACAGATGCTGGTGCTTCAGTCATTTAGCATCTTATTATTCTTATGCCTATTAGTATTAATTTCTTGACATATCGACGATCGTGAAGTGCATTTCATCTGCCCTGCCTATGAAGTATGATATTGCTGTGGGTGATGTTTTTTGAAAAGTTTTAAACAAAGACTGGTGCCTCAGACTCGTGGCGCTACTTTCGCACGTGGACCTCGATGACCCGTGTAGGCTACATGTTTTATTTATTGAGAGCTGCCTTACTGAGGTAGATCTAGTTCTAGTTCTAACTTCATTGCATTGGATTTTTGATCTGACGACAAATTTCTTAGATATTATACTATAGGCCTAGATCTAGCTGTGCAGCTGTGCGAAGGAAGTGATTAGGCCTATAGGCAAAATGCCAGGTAAATGTAGTTTTAATAATTTATGGTTGGGACAAGAATGGCTGGCCCTGGCTGAAGGAGTGTCAGTCAAGGCCTCACATGGCATACTGCACATTGTCAGAAAACTTTCAGTGTGGCATGGATGAAATCATTGAACTTTTCAAAGTAGATTTACCATGCTTGAACTCAAAATTCGGAAATGACTGAACAGCAGTAATGTAAAGTTGACGGAGTAAGGCACCTTTACTACTAATACTAGAGCATCTATCGAGGGAAGTAAACTGTATAATGGACTTGAAATCATTGAACTTTTCAAAGTGGATTTACTATGCTTGAACTCTAGGTGCAGAAATGGGCCACTGTGGTGAGTGCTGCATACTGATTACTTGTAATATTTTGTCTGAAGTGTAGGCCTACTTAATTCTTGTACTATTCTATGTTACAGGTCCTTAATTTTTTTGTTGTGAGTCCTTAAAAAGTCCTTAGAATTGGATGCCAAGATTTTGTAGGAACCCTGATCAAAGTAGACATTGATATTTGCTCCTTGGAAGTTTAATAAGATTGTGCTACGTATGGTGGTTATTTTATCTTTTGATCTTACTATTTGATCTATGTTATATTTCTTTGATCCAGAAAACTTTCTTACCAATGTCTATACAACCCTGAAGGATGAGGGCATCATGGTATCTCAAAATCAAACAGCAAGTCGTATTCTGGAGACTCTCTTCTCCCATAGCAAGCCTCACCATATGGTTGACCTCTTTTGCTGTTTCTGTAATGAACTGACCATTGTGGTGTTTGATCGTTTTGCCAGCCATGTGTTCCAGGCCCTCATTCAATATTTGCCAGCAATATATGAAGTACAAAAGGAGAGTAGCAGTAGTGGTCAAACAGGAAATACCCAAGTAAGTGATCCTGATTGGATTCCATGTCATATCTAGTCATATCTTAAATAAAATGGAAAACTGGACTTTAGTTGGCAGGACAAAGAAAGTTTGCCGATAAATCTTCTATTAAATAATTATGAAGTAAACTCAGTTAACTAAAATCTGCAATTTTCTGTCATAAAATTAGTCAAGCACAAACTAAAATTCACATTTTCTTGTTATGAGAGAAATTGCAGTGAAAATGCTGTCGGGTATACTTTAATAATCCACTGAAGATGAGTGGAATCATAGAGAAAGTGAACTGGGCAATACGAGTTAGTAAGACATATTCTGCTATAGTTGAGCGGATCAAGAAAGATGGGTAAATCACAAATGATCATGATGCAGACACTATCACTTGTAAAAGTTGTAATAGTTGCGCTCTAAAATCATTTTCCAACTTTGCATTATATACACCAATTCATTGTCTTTGCCTGTTTCAGACATCAGTAGAGAAACTATGCAAATTCATGGAGTCCCACATGAGGGATATAATGACTCACACTTATGCCAGTCATGTTTTACGTGCACTCTTAGAAGCCTTAGGAGGAGTCAGAGTGAATGATGAAATTGTTCGCAGCCGGGTGTCACGAACTCAACACAAAGATAATGGTAAAAGCGATAAAATATTTACTTTTTTTATGCACTGTATGTACATGGTTCTGGTTTATGCTCATCAAAATCATAGATCTATAGTTCATTTTGAAATAAACTAGAATGTCTGGCCAGTTAGAATTGAATTTACAGCCAATTACCTCAGTGATAATTTATTGGTCTAGACAGAAATGCTATAAATTATAGATACTGACAACATTATGAATACTTGCAGGATACTCCATAATTTTTTTTTTTAATGTGTCCATAAAATGATCACAGACTAGCTTAAGTCATAAGGCTTTGGTCAAAGTGCATTTTTAAAAAATATTTTCCGTGTAATCATGATATCTGTGAAAAGTTAGCTCTGGTAATTTTCAGAATTTGATCGCATCGCTTATTATAGTTCATCATTGTTAAGGGTCAGAGTGAGCTTCAACCTGCACAGTGGGGTGGCAAGATTCATCAGAGTGGTGATATATGTCATATGTCTTTCTTTTCTTCTAAACAGATGCATCCCAGTCAGTCAAGCCCATAAGCAGGGAACTGTCACAAAACTTTCATTCATCGTTTGAGACCCTGAAGGAAAAGCTTTTGTATTTGTGCAACTATGAAGGTTTGTGTACATGTGTGTCAGTAGTACAGACGTTAAGGTGCTCTTTAATATCAGTTAAGTAATTAACATCACATGGCAGTTGACAGGGGGTAAATTTCACTTACCTGGGGGATAAATTACTGATACTGGATTTGTGTTTTGTTTTTTTAACCTGTAAGTTTGAATAACAATGTATGGCTTTGGTATAATGCTTTCTGTTCATCATTAGTTGTTCATAATGAATAAGTGAAATAACATTGTTGTGTGCTATTATTATCATTGCTTGAATTTAAAGTAATAATTGAAAAAAAAAAGTTTAAAATTTTCCTTTTGCCACTGGCTTTATTATGACAGAAGTGTTAACTCTAATTACAGAATAAAATAAGGTGGGGGTAAATATACTTTGAAAAAGTTGCCAGGGCATAAATATGGACAAAAAAAAATAGGGAACTCCTACCTTATCAAGATAAATGGTGTTGAAAAAAAATCACTTTCCAACCCATGTTAGGCATAGCCTGCTGATGAGCCGTTAGACAAATGATGAGATCTAGCATAGGAACAAAGAAGTCTGGAGTAAAATAATGAGAAGATTACTAATACAAATTAGATTTATTTTGAATGCATTTTCCTTATGCAGATCACCTGATGGATCCAAACTACTGTCCTGTTCTGCAAACTGTACTCCTGATACTACAAAAGACCTCTTCAGAAGAATATGAGGACCTGGTCAAGACATTATCACAGAGAGCAATGGCAGTACCTGATGAGGAAACACACGAAGATGATGTTACCAAAAAGTGTGTTTTGTTTCGCCCTTGAGTCTCTTTTTTTTCCCTTTCATATTTTTTTTTCTTTTGTTTTGTTTTTTAAATTTCATCAACTGAAGTCATGCTGTACAGGATCTCAAATTTAATAACACACTGAAGTCTAGTCTGCGAAGAAAGCTGAGTCTGGACTTGCAGCTAAGTACTTGTGTTGGTTTTACATTTTACAGTTTTGTACTTGTTCAATTGTTTCATTGGTTTAGTTTTTCAGGGTCTTAGATTTTTTTTTTTTTCTTCAAGAAGGTTAATATCTGAAAGCTTGATTTGTCTTCCCTTTTCCTTTGCGTTTTTTATTGGATCTTTTTTTGTATTATTTCTTTTGGGAGAATTTGCTTTTTGAGTTTAATTCAGCCAATGTGGTTCCGAAAGAAAACTAACAGAGTAAGGACAACAGACTAGACATTGGTCTTGGAAATACCTTCGCCCTTTGCACAGTTACTGTCCATTTTTTCCCCTGCCATTTTGATAAATTTGTATTATTTATTTCCAGAATACCAGATGTTGTACAGAATGAGGTGGGCTCTTATTTGGTGGAACTTTTGATCTCGTTGGCATCAGATGACCAGCTACAGCAGTTGTATGACAAACTGTTCTCGGGAAAGTTGATCTACTTTGCAGTTCATCCTATCGCTAATTATGTTTTACAGAAATTGTTGTCAGCAGTCAGAGACAAAAAGATGGTAAAATTCAATGTTCAGTTCTGTTCTTTCATGTAAGGATTATGTGGGACTGTTTTCATGGTGTTCTTTTTTCTGCATGTGATCAATCCATGTCCATATACCTGAAAGAGGCATTTGAACAAAGATAAGGCAGTACAAATTGAACTTTCCAATTCGTTGTATAAACTTTAGGATAGCTTGCATTGTACTGAACCACAATGTTCCATGTAATACGACTACAATAATTACTTTTCATGTTCTTATATGTATAGGTCAATATCGTGTAGAAGAACTGTAGCTACATTGAGGATTATACAGTCCAATCCACTATCTCGACATGGCTTTTGTTGACATTCTGGGTAACTCGACACAATTTTTAAGTCCCGACCTGTTCCTTCTTTAATGTCACTAAATATTTCCCCGTTACTCGACATGTTATTTCATTCTTTCCTCTTATATCGACACATTTCTCCCCAACCAGAGCACAAGCAGCTCACTAGGTCTACAACTGTGCTACCAAAAATGCCCCCGCAACTCCCCACATATAAGTCCTCTATTTCTTTGTTGCGGTGCTGGCGGGGAGGGATAGGAGAGAGGGTGTGTGGACACAGAGGATGACCCTTGCCCTCAGTAACGTAAATGTGGAATGCCATGCATAGGCGCACGGTAGCAAAAGTACAGAGTACTACAGTCTGAGTAATTTTTTTTTTCACAAAACATTCGTGCGCCGATGATACTAGGCCTTGGCCTAGATCTCTTGGTTAACTGCCATACTGTGTGTGTAATGGTATCATCACTTCTTTTGAAAAAACAGTAAGGTCGAGGTGAAAAAGTAAAACACTGAGCATTAGATGTATAGCCACAACATTTCACCAATGTCGGCAAATCTTTGCCACGCAACTGCTCCACATAACAATGTTATTGGAGGAGCGGGGGACAGTATGCTGATAATTAAAAGAAAAAGGGACATAATTGCCTTATTTATTGGACACTATTTCAACTTTCTCTTTACTCGACGCAAGTCAGACGATCCCACTAATGTCGAGATATTAGGATTGCACTGTATATTGCTTGTGTCTCTGTCATATATTCAATAATATGAAGAATCTTGTGGGATGTTTATTTCCAGGAAATGCTTTTTATTATTCTCTCATTCTTATTTAGTTTGCAAAATATTTAAAGTTTATTTGTTTTCATTTGACATTGATTTAATCTTAAGTTTCACCTTGTTGCAGTTGTCACGGTGTATGACAAAGACAAATAAAAGATTTTATCATTTTCACTACCATCAGATGGAGGAATTACTGAGTGACATATCCCAGTACATTGAAGACGTACTGGCTGTTAATCACGTTGGCATTGTTACCAAGCTGGCTGAGGCTTGTAGACGTACAGGTGTTGGAGAGGAGAATTTTTTGAAGGTTTGCTACTATTACTTTTCCTGTTATGGAGCACATTGGAATTGTCCTCCTCAGGGCTGACTGCAGCTCTGTGGAGATTTTTGTCCACCCATAGCCTTTGTCTATCAATATTCATGTATCATAAATTCACAATAATATGCAATAATATGCAAGTTTACAGCTAGTTCAAGGCCTGTCAAATGGTTTCAGTTCATTTTTGACCCCAGGAAGGTTTTCCAGTTCCCGTCCATGCCTGTCATTAGACACAGAAAAGGACAGGTCAAAAGTATTCTTGGATTGTGATTCTTAACAGAAAAATCTCAGATAATTCAAGGAGCAAGAAAACAGGATTATCAGAGGATACTTGAGAAACAAAAAGAGGAAGAGTGAGATTGAAAGAACAAACAGATCAAATTGAAGAATATTGAAATTTCATTGTTTGTTTAAATTTTAAGAAGAAATTGCACAGTTTTCTTGATTGATTTTAGAAAATAAGAAGTATTCCAAGAGGAGTAATTTCTAGCCTATGTAGGTTGAATCATAAATTGGTCTACAGATTTTGTCCATGAGGCACAATGTATATATATATATTTTTTTTCAAACCCAATAATGTGGTCTTGGAGCCTGTGGGACCCAGACCCCTGATATCAGATTTTATCATTTAAAACAGGGTCATACAGGTCCCAAGAGGTACCAATCATTTTTTTTTTGTTTTGTTTGGTCCATTTGAGAAGTTTAGATCTGACAGAACTCATGAGGTACAAATCAGAATATGAACTATGGAGAGTTATGATAAGTGTTAACCTGAAAACTTGACAGTCAGTTAACTTATAACATATATATGACAAATTTTGGCAGTTACAAATTTTTTAGGAGTTGCTACTCTAAAACAAATAATAGTCGCTTTTTGTGTCAGGATGGATAGGTAATAACCAGTAGGATTCACGTGCAGCCCTGGAATTCCAGGGATCCTTGGAATAGATCCAATTCTCCTCAGTGTTTCATAGATACGGAATTACATTTTATAAACGTCTGATTTCAGTTCTGTTTTCTCTTATTTTCTTGTGTTTAAATAGCCCTGGGATGTAGCATTTTAGCCCTGAAAATTCTCAAAGAGATGCAGGAACCCTGTGTAATGTAATTTTGTTATCTGTGCTTTTTTTTTTTTTCAGGCTGTGATGAATGCATTTCATTGTTTAGAGCCAGAGGATCGCCAGTTAAAATTGGTCCCTCTGTTGGCATCCTTACAAACCTATGATGTCTTCTTTCATAGTCAAGATCCAAGTGAGGGGACATCAGACAAGGTTAGAAAGAGCTTTGAAAGACTTGCATTTTAAGAATATGTTTGTGTAGTTTCAATAATGTTTTTCCCACTGGCTCATTTTCTTTACCTTTGTCCATTGTTTCATTTTTTTTTATGACAGTGATATCATCTGTTGGTATTAATCTATGCTATTTCCTGTAATGTTTCACATGATAATATACACACTGACTTGGTGACAGGGAAAAAGCCTGTATTCTACCCATAATGATCAAGAACATCAGTTGTGATTGATTGAGTTTTTGGGGCATTTTTCATGTGCATTTTTCAACATATTTGATTCTCTTAATGGCTATCAGAAATTGTAAAGAAAAATTTGTAAACCGTTTGGAGCTAAAAAAAACTTTATTCATCAAAGATTCACTTTTGAATTTAATGAATGCCATATGTTGAATTAGTAATATTTTGTCACTGATCAAGTCCAGATTTAATTTTAACCTCAATTTGTCCATTCCAGCCAGAAACATCCAAGTGCATTTTGAAGAATGTCAATATCCATGGTTCACTCTTGCTGCAGCAACTGCTGCAGTTTTCTCGTCCCAAATTGGTCATCTTCAGTCTTTTGGACCTGTCACCAACAGAACTGGCAGGTTTATGCTGTGATAAATGTGGCAGTCATGTCATCGATGTCTTCTTCCAAAGCCCAAGCGTGCTGGACAAAAATAAAGCTGCCTGTTTGAAAAAACTGAAGGTAATTAGTTCACCCTACAGACGCCAGGGATGTGTTTATAGATTGAGATGGAACAGCAGAGAAATTATCACAGCCGGCCCTTACTTGATATTACTGAAAAACTTAGGTAACTCTGAACCTGGCCCAAGTGGGAAACATGAAGGGTCAGCTTATTGCTTTTCTGCGTAGGGGTCATTTATGTGTGGAAAGGAAGAGGATTAAGAGTCTGAACTTCTTTTTTTTTTCCACAGATTGAGCTGCCTTTCGTGTTGGTAAAATAAACATGTTTGTATATTAACACAAAATAGTTATGATTAGTTAATCCAACTAAACATTCAATTCAACAAATATATAACTCACTGAGCTTTGCCATCTCTTTCTTTTTCCTTGTAATTTCATTTTATAGATGTCCGTGAAAACATTTAGTATTGCAGTAACGCATTATAACACGAAACATGTTCAGTAACGTTTGCATACATGTCTAATCATTCTTCATGATAATGAACCATTTCAGGATATGCTTGTGAACATAGCTTGCAACAGAAATGGGTCACGTTGTCTTGAGAGCATATGGAAAAGGAGCTCAGTCAAACAAAGAATCATGATGGCTGAAGTTTTAGCAAAGGTTTGTGTTCATTTTCATGCTGATCTGTTGAGCAGTGTCTATTGCTTAGCATACCATAACCCGTCACTGCGATTTCTGATGTGGCTATTTTAAGTGAAATATCGTGGACAGTCAGTATAAGGGGTGAAACAGATGAATGCTGATGTAGGCGCCAGACTGGTAGTGGACTGCCCATAAATTATGCATCACACTGATAGCACCTGGTGTATTAGTGTGATGCATAATTCATGGGCAGCGAGCCACTTGTCTGGTGTCTACACCAACCTTCGTCATTGTATCATTTGGGTATTATTTCTTACGCAAGACTTTGCTACGTACAACTTTTTCTTTTTGCCAGTTTTTGACTTCACCCCTAAGAATTTACATCAATAATCTGTATATTATAATGTAAGAAGTACTCCTAAATTCTGGACATCAGTATGCTTTTTATCCATCTTTCATGATTGAAAGTGAATGGTAATCAAGATAAGTTTAAAACAAACACAGGTATGAAATTTATGTTCTACTCAGCCTTTTCTAGTATTTGTTATAGTAACTTACTGCTGAATGCTAGCTTTCATTAGAGTCTATTTATTTACCATCTTGTACATTAAGTCATGGGCTTATTCTGATGCTTATTTTATCCAACTACAGAGCCAAGAGAGATTAGAAGGAGACCAGTGGGGCCATTTTCTGTATCGTAATTTTGCCTTGTTCAAGTTTTCCCAAAGGAGGAAGGAATGGATGGAAATTCAGGGAGCCAGCACAAAGAGGCAAATGTTACTTGAGGATATTCTGAAAGGTAAATCAGCTTGCGTCCCTAATTTTCAGAATACAAAAGTGCTTTGCAACTGTGCTCTTAAAGCGTACTAATTGGGAATGTGAGAATCCTTAATAGGCTGTTTTCTTTAGTGTTTGAGGAATTTGCAGAAAGTATGAAATTTACAACAATTTTTATGTGAACATTTTGTAAGCCCTTAATAAAAAACATGAATGATCGATTGAAATCTTACTTTTGTTTTATATTCTGTTTTCCATCTATGAGTATTAAGGACTATGACTGAATGCAGCATACTTTTCTTAAAGAAAGTCAACTGTGGGGGTAGGAAAATCATTTCTTCTTACTGCATTGAGTTAATGCAATTTTGTCAGGTGGATCTAGATCTAGCTCATAATGAAAGCTGATATGGAATAATTTCTTGCCATTTGTACTGTATGATCAGATTAAAAAAAATGTTTGCTGAATTTTGTAAGAACAAGAGGGTTATGAGGCTGCTGTTGTAATAAGAGTTCATTGTGAATTCCACATTTCTCCTTCCTTACAAGTAGTATCATTCTAAGCCAGGAATGGCACAGTCAGCTGTTGGCAGACAGGAAGTGCATACCATAAATTTTGTTTACATTCTTAGTAAATCGGGGAAGACTCCTTTATACTAAGCCCGGTCAGACACAGTCAGCTTCTGCCATTATTTTTTGGATGTACATTTTGCTGGCAGCATCTGGTTGTGATGTTGCAGGCTTACTATGAAACCCCCTTTAGTTGTTCACCCCATGTTACCTTTCTATAAGAGTTTCACATAATCTAGAAAGAAAATTCATTTTTTCTGTTACAGTTGTCACTATTAACAGAATTAACTTTTCAAAAAAAAAAAAAGTAAGACTTCCTGTTAACAAGTAGTATTCATTTAACTGTCCATCCGTCTGTTTCAGGTAAACCCAGTAAGAAGAAGCACCGGAAACATTCAAAGACATCTGGTGAAGCTGAGCAACATTGATGGAGAAATGGGTGGTGCTTACAGAATTTTTTTATGGCTTTTTGGTCATCTTTCACTGAAATGTTTAAGGAAACCAGTCTGTAGCATCTGCCTCCATAGAGGCATATTTTCATTTGAATTGTTAAAAAATGAGACAGATCTATCACTATTTTGTAGTCTCACAGACATTTGAAAATAGAAATTCTGTTTTGGGGGGATAGGAAATTACTTCAGTAATTTGAATGATCTGTGGTATTGCTATAAATTAACCCCCATGCTGCGCGCAATGGGCAAACCCTTCTGATTGGTTCAGTGGCCTTTGCCCATGGGTGCCAGATCGTCAGCCACAGCCGGCATGCTGGCCAAATGAACGTGCAGAAAAAATATTGCCGTCAGGCCATTTACCAAACACTTTATGGGTCTGATTTTACTCGTCGCTGAGATACGAAAATATTATTATGTGGCGAATGACATCAGCGGAACTTCCTGCGGACCAATCGTTTGAGAGCATAATCTCTTTGAACTGGATGACTGTGTAATTACTGGGGCATCGTGGGCAAACACGAGGAGTATAACTTTGTGCTCCTAAAACAAAGACCTCAAATCAGTCAGTGACCAGTCAGTCAAACTCCTGACATCCCCACGAACACCATGTGTGCCAGTGCACTTTTGTGCTTTGTGCCGGTTCTTTCTTTGGGATACTGTTTGATTAAGGATGGATGTAGATCAAGACTAGATTTTTATTTTGTGCCTCCAGTTAAATGTGGAGCACACAAAACAGACCCTCACTGGATTTCGCTTTCTCAGCTGCTGGGGTGGTCGCTTATTCTTTACCTTAGATCTAGGTCTAGTGATGTTATTTCTTGCGATTCAGAACTGGATTAGACGAAAATCTCTCTAGATCTATCTGGACGCAAATATCTATAATCTTCACAGAACAAGTATTGATAGGTATCAATAGACACAAATGGTGAAGTACGTGGAGAGAGGAGAAGACATCTCAAGTGTCGACATTAACGAAGACGGCAAGCCGATCAGAAATAGATGGCAGTGGGCTTGGCTGTCTGAAATTGCGGATGATGGATTGTCATGATTATGAAGTTGTAATTGCTGTCTGTCTTTTTTTCTCTTTACTCATCTAATGCACATCTTTTGGCAAGAACATAATCTCTGTCTTTTTTTCTCTTTACTCATCTGATGCACATCTTTTGGCAGTAACATAATCTGTCTTTTTTTCTCTTCACTCAACTAATGCACATCTTTTGGCAGTAACATAATCTCTATCTTTTTTTTCTCTTTACTCATCTAATGCACATCTTTTGGCAAGAACATAATCTCTGTCTTTTTTTCTCTTTACTCATCTGATGCACATCTTTTGGCAGTAACATAATCTCTGTCTTTTTTTCTCTTCACTCAACTAATGCACATCTTTTGGCAGTAACATAATCTCTATCTTTTTTTTCTCTTTACTCATCTAATGCACATCTTTTGGCAGTAACATAATCTCTGTCTTATTTTCTCTTTACTCTTTAAGCTTTTGGCAATAACATAACACTTCATTTTGTGTGTAACTTAAGTGCAATATAAGTTCATCTCCTTACTTTCTGGCAACTCCGAAACTTTTGCAGGCTTTTTATAATCTGGAGTCCCTGCCTGCAGGCTTTTTGAAGGTAACATGCTGGCACCCATACCTTCGCCAGCTTGTTTACATGGAACAGCTGGTCAGAGCTGACTGAAAGCTGCAATAGTTTGTTTTGATGCAGTGGGCACATGGGACTCCGTAGTTAAAATGTGTTGTGCTTTACACATCAGATTATGAATTACAACACAATTAGACAGCTTGAAAACCAGTCTTCTAAGATGTGAATTTAGAGTGATTTGGAAATCATTGCTGCATATCGTTGCAGGGGAGAGGTCTGAAATAAGCATGCCTAATTTTTCTTGGCTAATATTTTTGTTCAAGACGTCATGGGCATCGATTTTATTTATCGGATTGTATGCTAAAGACTCTGTTAATGATGATTAAAATAGGCCTGCAATGTCTAGTTTTATATCCAAGTACGCTGTTTAACTGTAAAGACCACTAGGTCTATACATGTACAACCTTTTTCTTTTCTCTTTCAATGAAAGTTTCACTGCTACAGTGCTAGTATAAAAAGTAGGTTGGGATATGGGAAAAGGGATTTAGTAAATACTGGCACCACACAGACATGAGAAATCCCAGTCATTTTTTTTATTGCCTAGTAGTAGTGCAGCTTTGCCCATCTACACAAATTGTAAACAATATAAATTTACACTCGGTATAGACGTTCACCCCTGCACCATGATTGGGTTTGGTGGACTGCTGTCTGATTAGGCTGCTGTCTATTCCATCCCTTCTTCATGTATTCGACAGGCTCTCTTGTAGTTGTAGTCCTTCTGAGTATGGTAGAACTTGGAGCAGGGAGTTGCATCACGTCATGTAGTGCATTCAAAGGTGGTCTCTTTCCTGTTCCTGTTCTCTTCTGCCCCTCTTTTCTTGCAGTTAAATGTGGAGCACACAAAACAGACCCTCACTGGATTTCGCTTTCTCAGCTGCTGGGGTGGTCGCTTATTCTTTACCTTAGATGTAAAATGTCTGGCTGTCAGGCGATGGACAAGAGAATCACCTTTTTCTCAGTTGCTTTCTGGAAAATCTCCCTGGTTGTCAGCATTATATGGCCGGCCATCTTCTTTTGCAAGCTCTCATCTGAAGATTTTGTGTTCTGTTGAAGATTTTCCTTCCTTTGCCATCATTTCTTTGTAAAATAACAATAAGTAGGTGTTTAGCTCAATGAGCATGAACAGATGAAAAAACAGTTTCTTTCGCCACTTTGTTTTCTGCCTGAAGGCACTGTACTGGATCATCTAATCAGATTGGTCCACAGCTCCCATGAACTTGCAGTCAGAGACAGCCTCATGCCAGATGACGTGCTGCCCAGTGGTTCTGTCTGTTCTGCCAGTGTCCTTTTTTCTGCCTGAATGAATGCCTGGTAATAGATTGACCTCTTTCCTGTCAAAAAATTTTATGTGGTTTATGACTCATGCCAGATGATGCACTGTCCAGTGTTCTGTCTGTTCTGCCATTGTCCTTTTTTCTGTCTGAATGAATGCTTGATAATAGATTGACCTCTTTCCTATCACAAAAATTTTATGGTGGTTTGACTCCATTCGTCATGGACTTTTTGTCTCCCTTCATCTTCACCACTTTCTTGGCCTTCATTTCCTGTGCCACTCCCACTCTCTTCAGTCTCAAGGTCCCACATGCTGGTGTATTCCAGCCCGCCAGGTGTTGGAACAGAGTAGGTGAGATGTAGCAATTATCCAGAGAAAGATGATGTCCAACATCTAAGTATGGATCCATCATCTGCATCCCCAGGTCATATGTCACAGCTGTTTCCCAGGTATTTTAGTTGACCAGAGTGGGTGTAATTTGACACCCTGCCTGCCACACGCCCACCAATACCTGATGATCACTGGGGCAGGGCCTGTACTGTTGCTGGTTCGCTGCTTTTTTACTTAGTTGGATTTGTCAATTTTCTCAGGGCTATCAAGTGCACACAAAGCAAATCAGACGGAAAGTAAGAAAGAATCAGTTTATTCATCATTTCTAGAGACAGTCGAACTAAATTAAACCATATATTAAGTAGGTTTCAAGAAAACAAGGCACAAGATACACAATTTAAAAAGATGAGTCACATTCACATATGATATTTTCAATTCCAATTTCAAACACTTTAATGATTTTTTAACCAGATCATTCTTACACACAGTGTTTCTTACTTCCCTCATCTTTCATAAGGTTAAAATTTCCTGTATGGATACTTAAACGCAGGTCAAGTTACATGTGCCAGAAAAGGATCGCGCACACTTAGAACTGTGAACAATACTGGTGAACTGGTTTTCTCTGAAGTTTTTCTGGGTTTTTTAATCTTCTAAAACACAAGAGGTTGCCCTGTTGTATTAATTACCAGCCTATCTTTCTCTTTTGACTGATCTAACAGCTTCTTGACAAGAGTCATGCTGCTTCCTCTTCTTCCTTGCTGATTGGGGTGGACTTGTTCCCTATGTTAGACACACATATTAACCAGCGTTTTGAATGGGGGATGTTGAGGTATCCGTAGTATTGGGAAGTGGTGTAAACGATTTTAAAGGAGATGTTCCACTATCAATAAATTTTGAGTAAAGGGGCCATGGGGAAGTTACAAAAGGCAACAACATCTTTATCGTAGAGATGGATGTTGGTGTAGGTTGTCAACATCTGTTACAAAATGGTAAAGGCAAGTGTGAATGGGATGCGAAACTTGGTGTTGTTGAAACTGTATGTAAATTGTAAGGTGCTGCTAACTCCTGCCAAATTTGATGGACTACCTAAACTGTCAGCAAACAGCTCCTAGCGTGAAGGGAGTAAAAATGCTGTTGAATCATCTGTAATTGTTTCCACTGCGTCGGTGAGGGTTGAGGCAACTGATTGTGATGTGTTCATTTCTCCTCCTCGTGGTGCTGTAAATACAGGAGCCATCAACTTCTTGAATGTTCCACTGATTTTGGGTCTCCTTTCTCTTGTGGCCTATTTCCATGTAATGTGTACATGAAATAAAGAAATTTAATTTACAATATCATTTCTATGCTGATGATACCCAGCTCTACAGTTCTGCCTTGCCATGCGATGTTGACAGCCTTCTGCAGCAGGCTGGAAACTGTATAACAGAAATTAAAAGCTGGATGAACCAAAACAAACTGGCTCTAAATGAGGATAAAACTGAGGTTATTTTATTAGGCCGTGAGCGGGTTCTGCAAGAAGTGGACAGAACTGAGATGATAATTGGCACTAATTCAATAGAAATTTCAAAGAAAGTAAAAAACCTAGGGGTTTACATTGATTCAAATCTTTCTATGTCATCTCAGGTTAGTCACCTCATTCGTATTCTATACATGGAAATCTGGAAAATCGGTAAAATCAGACATCTTATTTCGACTGAAACTGCGGCTGTTTTAGTAAATTCTTTTGTACTTTCAAAGCTTGACTATTGCAACTCCCTTTTGGCTGGAATTTCACAAAAAAATATTAGAAAACTCCAAATTGCTCAAAACAATGCAGCGAGACTTGTTTTGAAGAAAAAGAAAGATTCAGCCCTGCCACTTCTGCAGAGTTTGCACTGGCTGCCAGTCGAGAAAAGAATAATGTACAAATTGTCATCCATTTGTCACAAATGTGTCAATAATACTGCTCCATCGTACCTAGTTGATTTAACTGATTACTATGTTCCATCTCGTCAACTAAGATCATCATCTGACACTACAAAATTGAAAGTACCTAAAATGACTCTGTCCACTGTAGGAGAAAAGTCCTTTTCATTTCTTGGCCCTACCATCTGGAACACTCTTCCAAAGACAACCAGGGAAATTAATGACATTGGTTCTTTCAAACGCCATCTGAAGACCCATTTCTTTCAGACAAACTAGGCTAGATGTTTTTCGGCAGCAACAAGAGTAAATATTTTTGAATTTCTTTTGTGTATGCGTGTGTGTGTGTGTGTGTAAGAGTTTGTTAAAGCGCCCAGAGCTTGTCATCGACGGGGTTGGGCGCTATATAAATGCAATATATTATTATTGTTATTATTATAGCCTACACTGTTCTATGGTGGTCTCCTTAAATTCACACTATATACCTTGATATTGCGAAACATTTTCTTGTGCTTTCCTGATAGTTTCTTCAGTCACAGGTTTTGCCTAAAAATTTCTTAATCGGTCATAGCAGCTATTGCATAATGTCTTTGAAAAACTGTCATTGTCTTTAAAAAGGTCTATACGAAATGATTTAAAATGTCACTTTTCTGATATTCACACAAATGTGGGTTTTTTTTTCACACCCTTCTCCCAAAATTGCTAGCTCCTCATACCACAAATTCTGCACAGCTGTTGTGTGCACTCCTCAAGCTTTGTCCTTAAATGGATGTCTGCCATCATCAGATGCTGCTGTCAACTGAAACAACAACAACAGCAGAATTTAATTACTTACTACCAGCGGTACTATATTCATCTCTAAAATAAAAAAAAACATATTTGGTCAGAACAATATAATTGTAAAATACTCTTTAATATCAATATTTTACGGAGAGAACAATATATATACATGTAATACTCTGTAATAATAAATATCAGTATTTTAAGGAGAGGACAATATATTGTAATACTCTATAATGTCAACATTTCATATCCATTCCATATTCTTATAAAACTGAAAACAAAACTTATAAAATTTCCAATTTGATCACAATCGTGATGTCTCTACAGTCTAGAAATGACCCCCACATTAAACAAAGAGCGATTATAGATCTACCTTTAGGTATCCACACTTGATCTTGACACTGGCTATAGTTAATGGATATTGCATTGATATAATATAAAATTTTTATCCAGAAAAAGTCAATAAAGTGGTCAAAATGATCATTAAATTAGAGTGTTCATTCTTCTTATAAAAGGAATTTCATGCATTGATTTGGTAGATAACTTCATTACCTACCAAGCTTTGCTCTTGAAAAAGGTCTCGCCACACACAGAAAAAAAATGAACTATCATTCCAAAAGGTTTCCAGAGCTGAGAAATGATGCGGCCATCAGTGAAACTGGACAACAAATGACTCAATTGGTGTGTTTGTCAAAGGATGAAAAGGTCATCTCCTCTGATTGAGCTCAATGAGCACGATGTATTTTGATGCCTTGCGCAGCATGGGGGTTAAAACAACTGAAAGTTCTGTTCTTACAATCAGCTGTTGGGTACTGTATTAAGTTGAATGGAAAGAACATTGCTTTTGGTGCCAACCAATTAATGTCAAAATCAGAAGTGGCACCAATTTTGTATCTTCTGAGATCAGTGTATATATACATGTAGTTATATACAATCATACAATGTACATTTGTATTAAATGAAAATGCTGATTTACTAACTGTGAACGGATCTGTCAAAATGGAGCTGAATGAAAATTCTTGAGAAACCCCTTGCAGATGGGGAAACTTTTGCTTATTGTATGAAAGATTACAGTACGTCGCTGCAGGATTCTAAACGGCTAACTCGGTTTTTGTAAATTTTATAGGAGAGTGAAAAAACTGGAAAGCAAGTCTACTACACACATTTTGGAGCTGGGAATCGGTACTGATACTAAAAATATTTCCGATCATATATCCAGGGCTTATTTTATTTATAAGATGTGTCATGTGATGTCACGCTTAATTCCGAAAAAAAAACATCACATTGCATTTTCAGAGTTAGCCGTTTAGAATCCTGCAGCGGCGAGTAGCTATTTTCTGCATTGTTACATTTTCCTTGAAATCGTCTTGGAAATATTTTGTTTTGATTTTTTTAAAGAGATACGAAAATTTCACCTTTAGTCCGGTTTAGTCAGATCCACCCACAAATATTACTGTTATGAAGTAAAATAAACACAAATTTTGCACACAACTTTGTTATATAGTTTTTATCTTGTTTAGCACCATGGTTATCATGTAGACTACAAACTACAAGAAAATGTTACACAGAGTGTTCTTTCAAATATTACGAGTATGTTAAGATGGCTCTCCCCCAGCCTCAAACATCCACTTCATTAGGACACCACAATCCTCATCACCTTCCATAACAACAGTATTATTCCACTACCAATATCATCAATATCCTGCACATCAACCAGGCCGTCCTGTATCTTTCTGTAGCCATAGAAAGTAACTCATGGTAGCGATTTGCCACCATATTACAAGGTTTCCCATTTTGAGGTGGTCATTTAGCTGACAGGCCTGTCATGACAATAATCAAATACTGGTTCACCCATACACCAATGAATAACACAATAAAACACAAAATGAAAAGGACTGATTTATTTCTATAGTTCTAAATTTTTCTTTGCATTATATGGCATAGACATAGATCAATTCTGGAAATAATCTGTTTAAATAAAGCATTCATTCTTTCGAATTCTCAAGCATGTAAAATGAAATCTAAGGTCATATTTTCTTTTTTTATGAGTCAGACTATGCAAGTGGTTCTGACAACACATAATTCAATAGAACAATAAAACAAATTTCTTTTCTAAGAAACAAGGAATTGTCTGCTGATGGTAGAAAGTGAACACGTATGTACATATCTTCAACTAAAAGCAATGCACGTAAACATGTCTTCACTTTATAATAATGGGTTGTTTTTTAAAAATCTGTAATTTGCCAGCTGATAAGTGCATTTCAATCATATACACTGTATACAACTACCCACAGCAGAATGGCCAAAAAATATATCAGACATGTATATATGGGGGAAAAAAATACATTGCACCTCCAATGATACCTCAATAATAATACAGCCCCAATCTCATAACTTTCTGATTTCCAAACATTGTTTGGCTCTAGCACTGTCATGATTTGAGGGGTGATTTTTTTTTTTTTATGCCAAGCACTAAATTACTGGCAAAATTTCAATGAACCTACCACACAAAACACATGAGAAACTGAATGCACAAAGAAAAAAAACAACAGGTTTGACTCTTCTGACCAGGCGGTCAGACTCAACAAAAATGTTTGTCTGACTAGGTTTTGAATTTTGATCAAAGTAGGTAGTCCAAACTGATTTGTACTTTTTATCACATCTCACCAGTTATTGTCTAATCGGAGGGAGCTTGCTTTTCCAAAAATTTTGATACCAAGTTTATTATTCTGGCTTAAAGGTTATGAAAGTTATGGCATTTTCAAAAGTGAAAAAACACCCCGAATTTGCTACCTTTTGCAAATTGCACGATAGTCCAACTTTGACTGACCATAAAATGACGGTTTATTGAATCACTGCATTAAAAATTCTCAGTATCCAAGTCAAGGGGGTGTACATTATGCTCAATTTTTTTTTAGGGATACAAACATAATAGTAATACAAGCATCTTATTTTACTTTTTTTAGTCAGCAAACCTCATCCGACGTCATTTTTCAGTGAACCCTTACAGAAGAGATAAAAATGTTTTTGTTTTTGTTTTAATTGAAAAGGAGGTCAACCGTATCACCATTGACCTAGCACTGAGTGTTACAAAGGTAACAAAATCAAGCATTGGGTGGGTGTGTAAACACAGTCGGCGCTTGGTGCCGAAACACCCCATGTCTGATCTTGGCATCCCCTTATAATACAAAGGCTGAGGTTTATTTGGTATAATTTTGATCCCGATCTATAAGTTTCCTCTGGTTTGTCGGTCTACAAACTTTTCAACAAATGATTTTCAAAGGAATTTCAACTTAGAACACGATGAAAAATACATTTAATTAAACCTCATTCATCTGGCTTTCTGTGTGAGTTAATTTCAAAATGTGCGCTACATTGGCGCGACTCTCTGTGACTGGTACGCGCAGATCAGAGTGAAGACGGCAAGACTATGTCCTGTTCAAGCTATAAAAACACACAGCTAAACACATTAAACAATACACAAGGAAGTATATTTCGTCGGAAGAAGGACTGAACTTCATTTTGATGTAGAATACACGGCGTTTCACATAACTACACAGCAGTAATAGCCTTGTAATGTTGGCCGAAAATTATGCCAAAACGGGATTTCGCCCCTTTAACGGGGCAGTTTGGACTACCTAATCAAAGATGCTTTTCTCATGTATTGGCCCAGGCGCTTCCAATTTAGGATAAAAAGCAGCGAGAACCAACAGTACTTTTGTTTGAAATTAAGTTTGACTGCTTGGACGAGTTTGTTCACCAGCTTGAATTCTTCACCTAGTCAGAGGAAACATTTTAGATTAGTCAAAGGAACTTCATCTTAAAATAAAATCCTGCACTGAAAAATGAACTCAATATTGATAATGCATGTACAATGTACATGTCGTTGAAGTGAGTATTATGACAGGGTGTCTATCACACAAGATATGTAACAAAATTTGTACAAAGCACAGATGGCAAGGAAATTAAATACCCTGAAAACCCGATATCTGGAAGAGGTTCAGCCATATGTGACAATATTTGTCTCACAAAATGCAATACTTACCATAAGAGCAAGAAAACCTGAGTTCGACTTTGCTTGGTATCCATGGTGTAAGCATATACATTGTATATACAGTTTCACAATCACAGTTACAATGATGTTAGTAAAACAAAGATACAAGTTTTACTATCAGTTACAGGCATATATCACGACCTTGTTCTTGTTTATTCTAACTGCGCTTTTTGCACAACTGAGAAATTTCATGTTAAACATTTGCAGCTTTAGTATTATGAAAAGGGGTTTCAATAAATCGGACCTGTGATAACAACTTGAAAGGTGCCACAACGTTTTTTAAATACAGGTAAGTGTCAAAGTGTGCATTTATTATATCTCCTCTACATAACTGAAAGATCTACAGTTTTTCAGAAGATGGAAATAGCTAAGTAGGACAAACAAGAACTAAGGTCGCAATATGTAAAACAAAGATACAAGTTTTACAATCACAGTTTCAGATATACATGTACAGTGCACTCTCCCGATAACGACATGGCTCGGGACCAGAGGTGCATGTCGTTATCGGGAACATGTCGTTATTCGGAGATTTTCAAGATGGCGGAAAAAGGGGTGCGGTTAGACCCTTAGAATGTAACGTACCAACCATAGTGGGTGATCAGTGGATCTGTTTCTTGGTTAATGTCTTTGTGTCCACATCAGCCAGAATTTGCAGCTTGGCATCTATTGTCAGTATCTTTCTTTTTTTAACAGCAGCTGTCGACATCTTGGGGTGCGTTATTGTTCTCGGGTGAATACAATCGATTCAGTGGTCAGCGATGTGATGATTGACTCATTTAATGCGCGTCACCCTTTTTGTTCCGACGACAATAGACACAGGTGTGTTTTCATTGGCCGATAACAAAGCGATCTCATTGGCCGATAACAAAGCGATCTCATTGGTTATGAGGTGCCTCTGGTAGGACATTTCATTGGTCGGAAAAGAAGTGTTTTTATTGGCTCAGAGAATGGAATGAAACTGACCGGAAACAATATTTTAGCAATTTTTATTTTTGTATCTAGCAAAGTCACAGCCGATTATTGCTAACTCAATGTTGTTATCCGGAGAGTGGTCTAAAAAGTATGTCGCTATTTAGAGAGTTTTATTACTAATAACATATAGTAAAAAAATCGGGACCGGGGGTCAATGTCGTTATCGGGAGAATGTCGTTATTCGGAGATGTCGTAATCGGGAGAGTGCACTGTATATGAATACACATGTGCATGAAAAAAGATTTCATTAAATTACTCGGTAGTATTTGAAAAAGCGTCAGCCTCCATTGTGAGGACTGGAACAAATTTATAACTTTGTTTACACTGCTGATCAATTAAATGTAAGAAATCAGTCACTAAAGCATGGGAAAATCCAATGATCCAAACAGGATATGGAGAACAGAATTTTTATGCACTGGAGCACAATTTCCCATGAAATGAGAAACTGAAATATATGCAGTTTCTGTTTCTCCATTCGTGAAAGAAACATGATCTCAATGCTACCTAGAATAAATTTCAAAAACCACTGCTTTACTTTCCATCAAGAACTGGCATTTTTCTTTCTTCCCTTTTCTCAGCTCCTAAGACTGAAGGTAGGCTTTCACTGCTTTGTGTTTACTTTCTAAAAGAAAGTTGAAAAAAAAAAAAAGTTGGGAGAAAAAAAGGTTCATATTTTACAGCCAAATTAAGATAAAGCTTGGTCACCTGGACTGGTTTACTTTTGTAATTCCAACCCATATTTGGTGAAAACTTCAGCTCTCTAGCATTAAAGACAAATGAGTAATCGTTGTGCATTACAAATATAACTGAAATGTCAATAAATATGAAAGTTTTAACATTATATCAGTATTTCTGACAACAAACTGGTGGAGACTTTGATCTAAGGAATTACATGTACACGTATATTGCAACACAGACCAGTACATGTATCTGCATGTGTCTAATATTTTATGGGAAACAACAACACTGTATCAAAGAACACATGATGACAATTTTTCAACAAATTTTGTGCGACAGTCCTAACATAACATCACTCATCCATATTTAACCTTAATACCGCCTTCCTACGATTTAATCAAACAGTTTTATTAAACTTAAAGCTGCCCTGCCACAGCAAATGAAAACAGCCCTCTAGAAATTGTCACTGCTCCATGCCAGTGTCATTTTTGACACTTTTGGGATGTTAAGAAAAAACTTCAATTTCCTTTCCGTTGGTGCTTTTGTTAGGAGATCACGGTACATGTATTTCATATTGTAAGCCATGGCTGAACAGTGAACATAACTTGGTATCTTCTCCATTCCTCTTTGTCATTGAAGAGCGTTTTCCCAAAACTGAGTAAATCAAATTTTGCATCAGTTATGGCCCCTTTCTGATATTCATTCAAAATTAGTGTAAGAAGACAATGTGCAAGTGTTCAGTTACCATTAAGCTATGTCCTATCTTGATCCTCAAATAAAGTCTGGACGCGGCAAGTGTTAACTGAACAATTATACACCGCATCTCAAGAAGACCACAGCAAAATGTACACAGCTGGCCAGCTGTTGGAACCTTGTTAAAACTAAACTCAAAGGCTGTTCTTGGGGGACCTCATGTACACAGAAAACTATAGCTGAGCACTGAACACAACACAGTCATGTACTTTCTCTATTTGGGTTTGTACTATGGTTTTAACTAGGTTCAGTTTAGTTTTAACTAGGTTCTATTTTAGTTTTAACTAGGTTCCATTTAGTTTTACTAGCTTCCATTTAGTTTTAACTAGGTCATATTTAGTTCAATCTAGGTCACATTTAGTTTTAGCTAGGTCACAGTTAGATTTAGCCAGGTTCCATTTAGTTTTAACTAGGTCACATTCAGTTTTGACTAGTTCACATTTAGTTTTAACTAAGTTCTATTTAGTTTTAACTAGGTCACATTTAGTTTAGCTAGGGTTCCAAGAGCCAACCTGTCATAAAGGCAAGGCAGTTGTCAAGGGACCATGGTATGTTACATAATAAGCCATTGCTGAACAGTGAACACAAGACAATGTTTTTTTCTCTATCTGGCTACGTAAATACAGTCTATGTGCCCCTGACAACATTCTAAAGAAAAATAATAATGATACTGACAACAACAATCGAAATTTGTAATTATCACAGTTGATTTATGCATCATTGTGACTATTGCTGTTATTATGAGCAACTTGTACATTTAAAAAACAAATTTGTGCAGAATTAAAATCATCCTCAACTGCAGGAAACATTTTCTCCTCTAAAAAAAAAAAAAGGTAAAAATCAATGTTAAGATTTTTTTTTCTGAGCCAAAGAATCTATAAACCATAAACAAACACATGTACTTTTTTCAAGACAGATGTGATGAAATCATGGATTTAATTCCCTTAACAATAACTATGTGTTGATCATATTTTGAAAGGTTGTAATTGTGAACACATGATATGCCAATTTTCAGTTCCTTCTCAACTATTGCTCATTCTTGTTTCAAAATTTACTGGGTATAGAAGTCTAAATGAAATGTGACATGTCAATGATTTACTAAATACTTATCAATAACTGCAAAATTACTATTACCATTACAGTGTTCTACTGTGATTTCACAAGGATAAAATAGTTTCAAATTACACATAATATATTGATCCCCCACAAGATATCTTTGATTTGGGGGTCCTGCAGAGGGGGAAAAAAAAAGCCATATATGTAAAAGTTAAAGCATTGCACATCTTTGGGATCTTTTGTTATAGCATTCACTACAAACAACAAGAGCAGGAGAAATCACAGAGTAAATCAATACAGAAAAAAAAATGTATAATGTAGGATTTACTGATGAGACAGTACCAGTGAGGACTGAAGTTTTTATAACCAAGCACATGTACATTGTATTAAAATAAATAAGTGGTTCACTGAACCAAGATCAGGTATCACATCGTCACTGCTCTATACTTATGGCATAAGTCATTTCTGACACTTTTGAGATACTAATAATTAAGCAAAAACTGTTTCTTTTCCTGTTATATGGTGATGCATGCCATCATGATTCTATTGGATTATTACATTTTCCTATTGGCACATTTCTTTTTCTGATAGTTCTCATGCTCTGAAATGCCATGAACCTTCAGTTGCCTTTTCGCATAAGTCTGACATGTGCCATTATCGTAAATCAGTGACAGCAAAGAACATATTTATTTAAGGAAGTGTTTTGAGAAGAACAGTTGTCTCCATAGGTTTTCCATCAACACACTTGTCCCAAAGGGTCAGGGCTAGGGTACTGTTGTCTGAGTTGAAGCCTGGAAAAACCTAAACTGTGATACAGTGGAACTTGGTTATAACGAGAGGTCATGTTCCACCAAAAATGTCTCGTTATACCAAAAGTCTCGCTATTCCAGGAAAGCGTCAAAAAGACAAGGCAAGGGGTTAAAATACCCCCACTATGTGCAGGACATGCTAACAAGGGAGGTAACCATGAAAAATAATGGTTACCTCTCTTGTTGGCATGTTCTGTCGATCAACGTAGGCCTACATAATTTACTGTTTATCATACTGACGGCAGATCTCGGCCTTGATCTCGGTACTTTTTTTTGTTGTTGTTGTTTGTTTTGTTTCGTCTTTATGTGCTGACGGTAGCCATGTTTCGATCAAATTACGAGAGAGACAGGTTCAAAAGTTAGAGGCAGACGAGTAATAAATTGGTCGCATGTTTGTGACGAGTGTAGGCATGTGGTCAGGAAGCCCGATGTACACAAAGAGCATATGCCGTGCAGCGATCAATTGCGATCAAAGACCGTGGTGCGAGTAATAATTGCCTTGCGAGTTGTGGCCCCACCTGGCCATCTCTTGCGTAGGCCTAGTAACAAGTATGCTTTCTCTCCCGTTGATCCCATTGACCTCTGCTGTGACAGCACACTACGCGCAGCCAGCTCAAAGTGATGACTCATCACTCACTGGGGCAAACTGTGGGGCTGGCCATGAAGGCTACACCCATGTAGCTTCGTCAGACACGTACACTCTCTGGTCACTACTTGTGATGTGCACAGTTTTTGATCTGCGTAAATCACTACCGGTAATTTTTTTTGGTTGCGTGGATGGTGGCATAGTGTGCGGTCAGTAAGAAAACAAAGCTTCTTTGGTATCAGCAAGATCTTAAGAGATGATTGGACTGGTGGGCGGGCATAAATATATTGTGTGTGTGGGTGGTGGTGGAAGTAGACAATGCTTGCTAGGCCTACGCAAGACATGATTGGACGGGTGGGCGGGCATAAATTTACTGACTGCGTGGGTGATGGTGTACAGTGCTGTTACGGCACCTGGTCAGCAAGTAGACAACGCTTGCTAGGCCTACGCAAGACATAATTGGACGGGTGGGCAGGCGGGCAAATGTAAATTTATTGATTGCGAGGGGGGGTAGTGTAATGCGCTGTCATGACACGTGGTCAGTAAGGAAACAAAGCATTGTCGGCCTGAGTGAGAGGTGACTAGACGGATGGGCGTGCAGTAACAGACAAAGAACAATACATGTACATGTATTATGTCTGACTCGCTACACGATGTACTGCGGCCGCTCCCACAATTTGCCGTATGCACTCATAATTAATTCTCTCGCTATAACAAGTGTTCTGATTATCGATTGCCGTTATTCAAGTATTTTAATGTATAGCTTATATAGTAGAAAAAACGGGGATTTAAAATGTTCTTGCTATAGGCAAAGTTCTCGTTATTAGCAGTGTCGTTAAACATGATGGTCCACTGTACATTTGCTGTGGGTGGGACAATTGTCCCTACTAAAGCATTTCCCATTAAAAAAAAAAAATAAAAAAAATTCATTTCCCAATCATCAACCTGGACATCACTGCTCTAGCTCCAGCCCCAACTGAGACCCTAACCCTGACCCATACCCAGCCAGCATCCTTACATCAATCCAATGTAGATTTGTATAGGATATGATGAGGGTTGATATCATCACCATGGGGTGGATTTTCTACATCGAACCAGTGGCGGCACAATATTGTAATCAACAGGTAGGAAAAATATCATTTCCATGAGCAAATCTGATATCTTAGGCGTCACATTTCCGTAACATTGCTGGCTGGGTGGAGGCAAGAGAACCCACTAGAACAGATTTGCCTATTGAAGCATTTCCATACATTAAACATCAGAATTAATCACATATCACGTACGTTTATAAAACAAGTTCATTGGTCACAAATCCAACCCACCGGCTCAAGGAGACTAGAATTTCCAAGCAAGTCTGACTATGTAACAGCTAAAAACTCTTGGCTAGAATATCCTAAGGTGTGTGATCATTTAATTTTGTTCATGAAAAATCAATGCTGATCCCCTTTTTTCATTCTCACTACAGGTATTTCATGTGGAATTGATACTGGCAGAGACAGCCGGGGGAGGGGGGCACTTCCAATATATAAATACATGTATGTGTACTCATATATAGCCAAGAGATCAGGTTGCCCTGCACTTACTTGGTGATCACACTCGTATTTATAGATCAATACAGTCAATCACACTGAGCAAACATACAACAGGGATGAGGGATTATTCCATGTGGAGATTGACTGGCAGTTGAGGAAATGAAGTAAAATTCATATCAACCTAACTCTGCACATTTGTATGAGGAAATAAAATTATGTCAAAATTGCAGAATCCAATGCATTTAAACACTCAGAGATTTACTTGCATCGAGCATCGTTCTGTATGAGGTGAAAAACTGAAATACATTTCTTGACTAAAGCAACACTTGTGTCCCAATGTAAACCTACATTCTGGGTAAAATATCACATTGGAAAAAGCATATTATATCTCACATGGAAAAGTTATTGTATTCTAATACATTAGGGAAACCAGATATCATTGTCAAGCAAAGAAATGCCTTTCAAATTTGTTTGCCATAAAGTTCGGTCTATTGAGCGCACCTGTATATAAGCTGCATCCACTAAATTTTTTTAAAAATCTGAACTTTTTTCACAAATAAGCTGCACTGGTTTATAAGCCTCAGCAGATATATACAATATAGGTATGTACCAGTATCACATTTATTCAGTGTCATCAGGGTCCTGTCAACTGAATCCGCTGAAATCTTCTTCTTTGGTGTCGGAGTTAAACAGTCCTAGTAGTGCTTCCTCCGCCATTTTGTCACTGTCACCAACTTCAGCCTCATTTTCACTGTTGCTTTCCTCTTGAGACAAGGTGAAGGTTGCTGCTCCGTTGCAGATAGCATTTTAAGATGGGGTATGAACGTGCACAGTTCACACTTAACATGATGCTAAGAATAGACGAGTGAGTGATGCTCTTGGAATTGGAAAATTCCGCAAATAAGCTGCAGGGTTTATAGCTGGGGGAAAAGTTGCGACTTATAGACTGAACTTTGTGGTGTATAAATCTCATTTTGCAGATCATGAGATCGAGTGCTAAATCCAGCACTGTATGGACTGACAACTCATGGCATTTCTCAGCTGCAACTACTGTGCTCCATATAAAACTGAATGCAAAATTTAGCTCACTTTCAAGGACCTAACTTTGCCAAGTCTTGTCAATTTTCCAATTTTTTGGCCACAGTATTCCAAAGTTCACTGTGGCCGTTTTACACAACAATTGTTCAAGAATTTCCTAATTGTTACTGAAAGGCCACTTACATCCCTGTGTTGCGTTCTTGTAATAAAGCATTAGTTCTACCTGGCTAAGAAGACATTACTGACAAAAAAAAAAGAAACAAACATTAAAAAAAAAAAATTGAGCATGGAAAAACATCATCATAATTATGTCTTCGTATTATCAAAAGACTCCCATGGGAAGGACCATTTTTCTAAAAAACACACACACGAAAGAAAAAAGAAACTAGTGTGTTATACTCAGATGTCAAAATCTGTTGATTTGGAACGAAATGTAAACTAAATACATGCCATGATCAGAGGAAGACAATTGAGAAAAACAAATATTGCCTTGCTCATGAGATGGTAGATGGAATTAACAAAATATAATTTGTTTATAAATGATGTTAAACCTTGTGCCAATCGCTGACTCTAGATAAAACAATAGTTAGATGGAAAAGCCTGTAATTGAATGAATGACTATTGCTTCCACTTTAGGATTGTGCTTATACTGACAAAACAAAACAATATTTTTAAAAAATGGGTTCCACTTTTTGTACAGCTACATGCATAAGTAGCAAGAATATACAGAAATTTCCAAATTCTCTGCTTCTCATTCTTAAAAAGAATGATGTGGCCCCAGGTTCTATATGTTTAGTTACAGAATAACACCATAATCTCACAGTACAGTTATTTATCAATTTGATGTAGCCCCTAATTCTATACATATTTACTTAATGAATAAGATTATAATCTCACAATACAGATGGGTTACCAATCTGGCGAATACATGTATATTCGTTGCCAATATGAGACATAATATTGAATATTGCACTATACCATATCTTTCTGTCCCATCCATGATAAATATTGACACAAGCCCTGAAATGTAGTAAAACCTGGTAACACCCACTTCACTTTATTGCCCCAGTACAGCTTTAGTCTATCTCCATTTTTTATAAAAATTGAGATCCAGCCATAATATGGCACAAGAAAGTGTATTCTAATTAAAGTTGTGAAGATATCTCCCCTTAGAGAGTAGATTTTAAAGTGTTAAAAAGTTGTACCAAAACTCTGTAAAGTTTAACTACCAAAATTTATCCCTGATTATGTCAAACTCTTTTCAGATCCATACAAAACAACTTTCGAGAATATTACCAATGTGATAAAAATGTATATGAAACTATTTAATTCTGTCTGTAAAATTTAGAAACTCTGAATATAAAACATTAATACAGTACCCAGATAGACCTTGATAGGCATAAAGTGGCCATTATCGTGTCGATGCGCGGCGTAAAACCCAAACTTAAATTCAAACTGTGGAGATGGAATACAGCAGTACTGAGGCCATGTCTTTTGACATAAATGAATTTTCCAAAATTATCCACTGGCTTACTTTAATCCTTCAAGAGCCAGCTGGACAAAAGTAAAAAAAAAACAATGGAGATCAAGGGCGATAATTTTTACATTATCACAGTGTTTGTAAATAGGACTTTTCAAACTCTGGTCATTATCCTCATTTTTTTTTTTGTTTTACTTCGATTCTGTCACCTCAGCAGACCTGCCAACTGTCCTTCATTTTACAGAATGATCCTGTATCTACGGTCTCCGGAAGAACGTAAAAGAAATTCCTGCCAACTTTTACCCTTTTGGTGTCACTGCCCTGGGATATAGTGGCAAATTATATTACCCAAAAATCACCCCTGAGACTCATGGAAAAGACATTGTGACGCTCTCATTCGTACTCGCATTATACATTATCATAGATCCGGCCCACCCCCAATCAACAATTATAGCAGCCTCGGCGCACATATTCAGGAAAATGCCAGGTCTGTGACACAAAAAGACCAGGTCAGAAAAGTTCAAGACAACGGTGACAGTATGCACACTATATTATACCTAATTACATTATGTGACATTTGAAATGTCTTAATCTGGGTTTCCATGTGTACAGAAACGTCAAAAACCCGTCAAGCAGTGGAATAGAAAGAATGTTTTCATGTGTAAGGATACACCATTCTGTACACATATAAACACAATATAAAATCCATCAAATAGTTTCTTTATACTATTTGATGGATATTTGACATTTCTGTGCACAGGAAAACCCAGCTTTACAGTGTTTCGTATTTTGTATTCTCTGCTGACAGTTTCAGTTTGCTTTCCCTGGGTAGGGGTATACATGCCCTTAGAGGTGTTTCATTATTGAAGTGGTCATTTACATGTCGTTGGCAGGTTTGCCTTGGGGATACGAGAAAAACGAGGTAAGTCATATTGCAAGTTTAAATCAGTTTGCTGGCCATCACTGCTTGAATAATTAAATCTTGGAGCAGAGTGGCTGCTACCTACTTTGTCAACTCAGTAAGAACCAAACCCTAGATACAAAAAGATGAGACAAATAGTGCATTTAGAGTGCACAAAGTTCCGTGAATGTGTGGAAGTCATGAACAATGCCATACTTTACAAAGCCAATGTAAGGAAAATATTGAATTTTGTTTAGTGTTCAGCTATGGTGCAGGCTTTGAATGAAGTCACTTATTTACTAATTATAACTTCAATCGCTGTTGGAAAATTCTGGCTTTTTTTTTTTCTTTTAGTCGCAGTAGCGCAGTAACAAATCCGCATCATTCATTTGTCGTTATATCAAGCATTCTCTTCGTGCAATGCACCATGGGCCCCGCTCTCTATCAGTGTGCATGATTGTTTTAGAGGCGTGAAGAAAGGAGTGTCTCATCTTACTGTGTCTAGTATCTTTAGTTAGAACCAGCTCTATGACAAATTAACATGTGAAATTCTCATGTCTTGCTACTGCTGTTCTCATATCTAATTTTTTTTCTCTGTGACAAACTCATAGCATCTCTGATGGGAAAGACAGAAAGATCTAAACAGGAAATAGGAATGCCTATGCTGTGAGCCCAAAAACGTTTTTCCCCATGCATAGCAAGCCATCACAGGAAAGTTTGAATTTCAGTGAAAACATTATACATGTATTGCCATGGTAAGTATAAATGCTTAACTCATTCCCTAAGGTAACTTTTGTGACTGTGGACCGGAACTCTCAACACTGTCCCGTTTGAAATTTAGACATATTTCAAAGTTGTTTTTTCTTTCACTCAGTATAAACACAAGGACAAGATACAATACACATTAAAGTAAAGGAAAACAATGAACCAGGTTGGGATTCACTATTTCGAGAAGTTGGCTTGGGGATTAGTGTTGGAAAACCGGTGTCCACTTGAGTCGAATATTCGGCTTTCCGGAGTGAAGTGAAAATCCGCGAGCCGAATATTCGACTTACCATAGTGAATGAGTTAAATCTACATCTGAGTATTTTGGATACACTGGCAGAGCAAAATGTTGAGTGTGGGAGACAAAAGTTACATAAAAAAGTTCAAGGATTTCTAGCTTTAGATTCAGCAATGTTGCATCCGGTTTAAAACCTGAAATGTCACATTAGCTTTTCTTAACTCACTCAGCCCTAAGCTGATCATCGGTACGGCCGCAAGAGTGTTCAGCCCTCAGGCCAAGTATATCAGTATGGAATATTCCTATGTCCAAGCACTCTACAGTACTGTTTATTGAAACAAAGACTGAACCATTTTGTTACACATAACAGGCCATAGAAGTCTGGTAACTATTCTTTCTTGACTTTTGCATGGAAAATTCGACAGCATGGGAAAGGCAATCTGTGCCATTCTTTCTCTCACCACAATGGCATGACACGCTCTTTTTTGCTCTCAGCTCATTTTGGTGACGCAGTTTAGCTGTCAATTACAGAAAAACTGTGTAAGAAACATACTTTAGATAGGTGCATATTAAAATATGTATGTTAAATAACACTCCCATCAAATTTTGTGCTGTTGAGATGGTACATAGTATTTTTTTTCTAGATTTTTGAAAAGTGGTAAGCCTAATTTCCAGTCCAAGGGCTGAGTGAGTTAATAGCATCCATAAAAAAAAAATTGCCAAGGCACTTTGCTTTGCGACAACCCATAACAATATCATATTAAAACACATACCAAATCCCATTACTTTGTAACACAAGGCAAAACTGGGGCATTACAGAAACGAATATATCCTGGATTTCACAGATAAATGTCCTCTATTATGGGCCAAGTGAATTCTGCAAAGCCCATGTACCCTTATGAAATGCCTCGTTCTCTGGGAGATTCTTGTTGAACCACTCAGTTTTCAGAAATATCCACCTTCGAGAATATACAAAATATCATTTGATCTGTGCCCACTTGATTGGCTCCGCACATAACATCGATGTCTCCTCCATCTCTATTGTGAAGCTCATTCATTTGCTTCACTTGGCAGAATATACAACATGACTAGTATCTTGTCTCAAAAATGTCTTCACTTGTGACTATGTGTCATGTTCCATCATGGTCCACAAACACAGTTTTTGCGCAGTCACCAGTGGGCAGAATTAGTGAAGCTTTTTCTGATTCATCCATGGCCTTTTTCAGCTCCACTCGTGCCTTACGAACCACAAACCACAGCAGCATCACTGTCATCAAGATCTGAAAGAACAAGAAAATACAACTCATAAAGGACATGATATAAATGTACATGTATATCTGCAACAAGTTCTTGCTTTTCCAAAAGAATTGAAGAGTGAAAAGGTAAGTTTAAGAACGAGGTCACGTCACATTTTGCTAGATATAAAACTGCGCAGATCAGTGGAAACTAGATAAAAAGGGCTATCTATTTTTAGTAACATCATCATTCTATCATTAACCAGCGCTGAGAAAGTTTGATCTGGAAGTGGTCCACACCAATGCAAAACAAGGTCATGTCCAAAGTTTTCTGGCTTTTCTTCGAAATGCAAAATGACTCAAATGTGACTTAACCCTAGTCTTGAACTAAGCTCTTCAATTACACTTTTATTCCAAAAGTGAAGGACCGAAGACATATCCGAGATCACTTGGTAAGTAAGATTTGACTGACAGAATAGATGGCACATCGCAGCCTCGGTTCATTTTTATTCTATTTCCATTATCTCAAAAATTGGAGATCTTTTAGTATGTAGAAGAGGTATAACAAATGCACACTTGTTAAAGTACGCTGTGGCTCTAATCAAGCTGTTTCACAGTTCCGATTTATTCTAACTCCTTATCCTAATACTAAAGCCACAGAGGTTTAATGTTGAATTTCTCAGTTGTGCAAAAAGTGGAGTTGGAACAAACAAGAATTAAGGTCACGATATGTAAATATTAGCATGGTATACTGTTTTGTATTGAAGATCCTATTTAGTGGTGTATATTCAGCCCTTGGCTATTAAACTATTTTCAAGAAAAACTGCAAGTTATATCATTTCCGGAGGTTACTTCACCAATGCAACTCCCCAATCAACCATCAGGTCGGCCCAAAGGAGCCTTACCCCCTTGTCACATCAGTTGAAAAAAATCAGCACATTATGGTGAGATACAAGTACATCTAACTATACATGTATTATTATGTTACAGTACAAAGTTATCTACTTTGGAAATATGTTACGTCTTCATGCCTCTGATGTCGATTTATGCTTTTAAGCTCCATTGGATCAACCTTCAACTTATCTATAAAATGATAAAGACAGCAGCTGTACACAACTGCCACAGCTGTTGACCCCCCACCCGTACTCCCTCCCACACAGACAAAGAGGCGAATGCAGAGAAAGTGTAGGATAAGACAAAACAGGGATGTTACCTGTCCCCCAAAGATGAAGAATCCAGTCAGCCTGTTACTATCATCTGACATGAGATCCTGCATGGTGCGTAGGGTGGAGCCCATGTAACAGTTCAGCACTGTCATGGGGATCAGTCCACCCACACTGGAGATCAGGTAACGTAGCAAGGAGATGGTGGATAACTGAAACAAGTATATTAATATAATTATAGCTCAGACATGTATTTTTATACAGTTAGCCTTTATATCATTACAATGGATCAATTCAGTTCATGGACAAACTTGTCAGCTAATCACTGTCATAAACCTCAAACAGGTTAAAAATGACAAAGGACCTATGAAACTAAACCACTGATTAAACATTATAACAAAAGAGGTTACCGTTTCTAGTGTTACAATCAGTAACTGAAAATCCATTGAATCTACAAAACTGGTACTGTAGTATTGTAATATGCAGTAGGTCCTGCTTTCACTACAAATGCTAGCTCTACTTTTCTTCATTGTTAAGTAGAATAATGCACATATATCTGACCATCATTTGGAGCCATTCCTCTAAGACCCCAAACATTTTCCAGTACAAACTTATGTATGCTCTGAAACAAATGAACATAGCGGGTCAATATCATGTATTGTGCTGATAACAGCAGCTGGCAGAGAGACAGCAGGTTGACCTTAACTTCAATCTTAAACTTTGGATAAGGTATTTGGTGTTCACAGAGAAATGCAGAATACAGTAAGACTTATTGAAGAATGTAGAATATTAGTATGATAAAATGTAGCAGAGGGTTCCTGCACCTCTACAAGAATGTTTGTTCAGGCTTAATGTATTAAATTCCAGAGCTACTTAAATGCACAAAATATGACAAAAAATTTATTCCGTGATTTATGTTTGTTCAAATTTTCCCCCTCTTTTTTAATGTTTTATAAACCCTGGGAGAATTCCAGGCTGAGCTAGAGCCCTGATAATAAAATACTCACAGAAAACAAGGCATTCTGTAGACCAAACGGAATGGGTGTCAGTCGGGTCAAGGCAACAACTTTCATGCCGTGTGATCCGCTGACCACATTGACAATGGCCTCCACTTTGCGTGAGTAGAAATGAGATCGAAAGTATCCAGAACACATGAAGCGCATAATTGGGGTAGAGATGGCCAATCCTATGGTTACGCACATGGTCACCACAAGTGGCCCATACAGGAACCCATACAAGTAGCTGGAGAAAAAGAATGCAGGGATATGTATGAGACAGAAATCAAACTTTCTTTCTTTCTTCTTCTTCTTCTGTGTTCTTTGTGTCAGACTGTTTATATCAGGAGGCCGGTAGCCTTTATGAAAGACGCTGTGCTCCTGAGATCCTGTGCTGTCCCATATAGCTTAGTATGTGGTGCCGCACCTCGGGGCCAGCTGTCTTCCCTCTGTTGTCTGTAAAGGGGGCATTGTTGGATCGCATGTTATGCATGCTCTGGGGAATTTCCACATGGGCATGTCTCAATTTCTCCAAACCTGAATCTTTTGTAAAGATGCTGCCGGAGTCTGTAATGTCCAGTTCTTAACCTAAAGATTACAGTTTGCTCCTTTCTGCTGAGCAAGTATTTCTTTCAAACCAGAGACTCTCATACTTTGGCTGTTGCCAACATGGATTAAGCTTCATAAGTCTTGCAACAAACTTTAAATGGCTGTAACTTTTGAATGAATTAAGTTAATTTCAAATATTATAAAAAATGAAATGAACAACGATTGTTGCCGGGAAATAAAAATCTTTCATTTTTCTTATGACTTGCCCAAACTACAATGTTCAGAACTATATGAGATTTCACCTTGTTGGGTCAAGTGTTTTGGTGTTTCTATGTTGCCTGAAATGCATTTAGAACCAGTTCATTTATGTGATCAACAGAACTTGAAATAAAGATGACAAGGCTGTTTATTTCATTCAATTATCTCCAACAGTTCAAAAGTTATAGCCCTTTAAAAGTTTTTTGCAAGACTTTTGCTCTGGTATCTTATTATAAAAAAAAAAATAGTGGTGGGAGCAATTTTGGCCCCTTTTTTGCTTGACACTACGGCGTAAATAACAGTTTCAAAAATTATAAACTTAATTTTCTTGAATGTCAACTAATCCAGTCCAGTCACTTTTGTATTCAAAAGTGGTAAAAATGTAAAGTATAATGATGTTTGTTTTGGCCCCCTGTAGTAAGCTCATCGCACCGGAAACGATATTAATATGAGTTCTCACTTCCATGCACACAGTTTCCCTATCAGAAATGACTGCATAGTGCTCTGGAGCGCATGGAATCTGTAGTAAGACTGTAGAATATGGGAAACTTGGTTACTATTGTAGACCAAAAAGAGAGAGAGAGATAGAACGGTGGGTTCGCAGGTCTATCCCGGATAATGTTGGGAACTTCATCTAGTATTTAAAAAAACTACAGAAGATCTTTTGAGTTACAGTGCCGACAATGACAGGCCATTCTTCTTTTGAATGCAAACCAGTGCATAATACATGTACATGTATACATGTGTTTTAGTTTGCTTGGCAATGAAGTTGAGTCAAAATACAAGCACTTTGCAAGATTTCTATACACTATTGTATAGAGCCTGACTGATTTTATTTTCCCTTATGAAATATCATCTATTCCATGTCCATTGATTTTCCTCATAATTTTCTGTGAAGTCATGTCACAGTGCGCCATTCATTAAACTGTCCATAATTTTGTTACTTCCCATTAATCATGCAATCTGAAATGCATAAGGAATGTGTCAAACACCTCAGGCGCTGAATATTCAATGTGGGCTGACATTTCTTTCTCAATTATGGAAACTGCATTCATTATGCCTGGGGGATGAAAATTTTGCATCTATTCCTTACAGAGTAAAAGACCGCGTATAACCGTTTTGCTTTCAGTTCGCTTGTCGGTAGTTTTATCGAAATACATCAGACTAGGGGAAAAGTCACATGAGGCAAAGCAGAATTACTGTGTACCCTAAAAGACGCAGAGGAGTTTTTTAACATAGTCTCAATTTTTCAGCAGTCAAAATTGATGTCATTCTGTAAAATTATAAAAAAACTGGTCAAAGGCAAATTGAAAACGAAAGCACTGTGTCTGGGCTCTATTTGAGTTTCTTGCATACTGACTGCTGTTCCTATAGGTTTGTAGGTTCATGCAGAATTTGTTTTAGGAGGTTCACTGCTCTAGGCATTTACGCCTTACTTTTCTCAGTTCAATTTTTTCTTTTTTCAAGTGTATTTTCTTGTTTCATCCATCTTCTGCCTAAGTGTTCCGTTTGCTCTACTTCTTCTTCTTCGGTAGCTGGCAGTGAGACAGACAGCTGTCCAATTCTTAACTTTTGATAAAGTATTTGGTTTTTTCAGAGAAATACAGAATACAGTAAGACTTATCAAAGAAAGCAGAATATTAATATGCTACAATATAGTAGACGGTTCCTGCACCTCTGCACGAATGTTTGTTCAGGCTAACATGTTAATTCCAGAGGTACTTAAATGCACAAAAAATGACAGAAAATTTATCTCTTGATTTATGTTTGTTCAAATTTTCCCCCACTTTTTTAATGTTTTTAAGCCCTGGGAGAATTTCCGGCTGAGCAAGAACCCTAATAATAAAATACTCACAGAAAACAATTCTCTCACATCTTTTTCTTCCGTTTTTTTTTTTTTTTAAGTGCTTCTTCTATTTCTTCTTTTTGTTGTTAGTCTGACCAAAACAGCCTTTCTGAGGGTGAGGACTATTCAATGTTGTAAGCATTTACTGTGTATATATTTATGATTTGTCAAGCATATTCATATCCATGTCATCTCAATATTCATATTTAATCCAAAGTAAAAAATTAAACACATGCAGTTTCATCTGAGACCTAAAAAAAGAGTACAACAGCTGTTTTTTTGATAGCTACACAAGGCCTGCCCGTTAACTATTTTATTATTTATACTCAATCCAAAGTCAAAAGTTAAATACATAGTTTCATCTGGGACCTAAAATACAAGAGCTGGTTTTTCAGGAGAGTTACAAGGCCCATCTTATACCATTATGAGAGGAAGAGATCTCGATCTCCAGCAATAGAGCTATTATTACATATTGTAATCGAGATCTGCTCTTTTCTGTATGCTGTAATATTTAATAAACAAATTTTTGACCTTTTGCATTTGACAACATCTGGTATGGGTGAAGTATAATTTCAAGCTTCAGCAACAGTCTTGCAACATTGAGCCACTGGTTCTCACACTTGGGATACTGAATGGGCCCAGTATCTTAACCAGTGGTTCTCACACTTGGGCTATTGAATGGGCCAAGTATCTTAACCACTGGTTCTCACACTGCGGGTACTGAATGGTCCCAGTATTTTAACCACTGATTCTTACCCTGGAAATACAGAATGTCTGGCCATGATTCATTTTACTCTGCGTTGTTTAAAAAAAAACAAAAAAACAAAACATGTTACCATTGGCATGTTGAGTGACTCAGTTTTGAGAATTTGGAGATATGACACAGAGAGAGAGAGAGAGAGAGAGAGAGAGAGAGAGAGAGAGAGAGAGAGAGAGAGAGAGAGAGAGAGAGAGAGAGGGAGGGAGAGAGAGAGAGAGACAGAGAGAGAGAGAGAGACAGAGAGAGAGAGAGAGAGTGAGTGTGTGTGTGTGTGTGTGTGTGTGGGTGTGTCTGGGGGATAGGCATCATTGCTGGACTGTGCTTCAGGCATTAGCTGGCATTAATCCCATCCTGCAAATGGCACAATGCAGATATTTTCCATCTCCAAATTTGGACTTAGTCCACAACCTCAGAGATCAGATCTGTACTTACCCTGCCGTGACCATGAGAAGGGAAAGGCCCCAGGCCATTGGAAAGCAGATGACCACGAACAACGATGTCAGCACAGATACACTAACAAGAGGGTCCACCTCCTCCAACCACAAGAGCACTGAACGGATGTAGCTGTGACCAAATACCAGCAAAAACACGATGATGATGATGACCCCGATAGAGGTCAAGGTCGCCCTGTAGCACCAATCATTTGAGTCGGGGGTTTTTGTGGTGATGGCATGGATGAGCACACTGCTGGGCCCTGAAGTAGTTGAGACAATATGAAATAAAGAGATGAGATAAGGAAATTTACTAGTTGGGACTAGTTGAAAGACGGTATACAAAAAAAGGTATCATCCTAATGATAGAAGCAACGTACTACTGCAATCTATGGTTGTATGGGGATCTAAGTCTGGAACCTGCAGCTAAGTACCTATATTTGTAAGACATCTTATGACTCTTATTGAGTTTTGTTATTTGTTCAATTTTCTATCCTGTTAGTAGTTACGGTTTTTTATTATTGAAGAAGATCAATCAGTTGAAAGCTTGATTTGTCTTTCCTTTTCCTTTGCACTTTACTGTATAGACGAGAGTCTCTGCTACATGCAACTTTTTCTTTTTGCCATATTTTGACTTTGCTTCAAGCCTTGCTACAACCATACAGATTTTCTGCAATTGTTTGTAATAATTATATTTGATGTGGGTGATACACCTGACATAAGGGATGATAAAGACAGAAGTAGGCACACATTAGGGTAAAGATTTGTTTCAAAGAAAACCTATTCCATGCTTTTACTCGTATAACTATTCACAGTGCATTTTATGTTATTTTATTCCACCCCAATCCCTCCTTTCCCACACTTCCATCCTCTTTTTTTTCCCCACAAGACTCAACAACTGCTGCATTATCCCTCCTGGGATTCACCTGTCAATTCCTCCTCTGCTGCCTCCACAACCTTCTCTGGTCCCCTGACAACTTCTACGAAAACACCCCCATTCTCTGACAAAGGCTTCTGCGGATACTCTGGCTTGTGGTGATGGTGGTGGCGGTGGCTGTGGTTGTGGTAGCTGTGCTGCTGATGATGCTGTGCATCTCTGGCGGACCATGGCTGGGTCAGCTCAGAATCTTCATAATGATCGGGGTCAATGTTGACCGGCAGGAAGACAGCATCAATCTCTGATGAGCCGCCAATCAACAGCTCCGGGTTGATTTTAAACTTGCTCATGGAGTCTGGCCTGGAAGCTTTGGGTTACACTGGGGATAGTGACAGGTGGAATCAACCAATCAATGAATGAGTAAATCACTTAGTTTTGCTTGTTTTGTTGTTTTTGACTTCCTCTTTAAGTTTTATATTGCACCATTGGATGGGTGGATGTATGGATGGATGGATGGTTGGATGGACGGAAGGATGGGTGGATGGATGGTGGATGGGTGAGTGAGTGAGTGGAAGGTTGGATGGATGGATGGGTGAGTGAAAGGATGGATGGTGGATGGGTGAATGAGTGAGTGGATGGATGGATGGGTGAGTGAGTGAGTGGATGGATGGATGGATGGGTGAGTGAGTGAGTGGAAAGATGGACGGGTGAGTGAGTGGATGGATGGTGGATGGGTGAGTGAGTGAGTGAGTGGAAAGATGGATGGGTGAGGAGTGAGTGAGTGGAAGGATGGATGGATGGGTGAGTGAGTGGAGAGATGGATGATGGATGGAAGATTAGATGGGTGGACGGATGAATAGATGGATGAATGAACGCCTCGATGGTTATACACACACGGAAGGTGGGATAGATCGACGAGCAGTGAGACATCTATGCAAGGATGGATGCATAGACTGCAAATGAATGTGTTGCCGAGCGAATGGAAGGAAGAGAGATCGGGATACAGATTAGAACTGATGGACAACACCAGATAAAATGCACAGAAATAACAGATGACTGGATGTAGAACTAACGTGCAAATAGAGATAATGGACGGAAGGAACAATAGGCAAGCTGAAAGACAGACAAATAAGCTACAGAAAGATATCTACAGTGTATTAAACATCTGCCTACCACAACTTTACAAACCTACAAAAAGACCCCTGTCCTAAATTTTCCAGGCTCTAAATAACCTTAAATATACACACCAAAACCCCGCTAACTTCGGCATACAAACAATAGATCCGATTTTCATAGGCCAGGGTGGGCTTCTTTTGTCTGTGATCTATGTCTTCGTCACAGCTGTTACTAAACAAAAGTAAGTTCTTCATAAATCAAACAATTTTTGTGTGCCAAATTATCCAAAGCTTCTCTTCGGCGATATATTGTGTTCACAGATAACAGGGTGTGCAGCCACATCGAACACAGATGGTGAAACACAAATCTGGACCAGTAACTACCGCCCTTCCTTCACTGGCGCGCATAAATCCAGCCCAACTACACTGTAATTTCTGTCCAATCCATTATTTCAATGGACAAAGCATAAAATCTGACATTTTCAATGCGGATGAAGTGTGGCGTTGTGAACTGCGACCCCCAAAAAATAGAGATAAGAAAAAGAGGGGGGGAGGGCGATTTTGCAAAAAGCCACCGCTAGCAACAACGACAAATTCTACAACAAAAAAATAATTTCGAAGGGATTAAACAGACAGCAGTGTTAGCAACGGCAGTGCGGATTATGTAAGAAAAATCTGACCATGAACATGGGTAAATACTGGGAAAAGAGCTGATGGAGAATTACAGATAACGGAAAAGTGGATTTTGGAAGTATAAATTATCGGAACGTGGGAGTTCGAAAGTATAAATTATGTTATTTATTTCATCGGTGAGGTTTTACGTCTCTTTCAATAAAATGAGGCTACATCGAAGACAAGGGAGGCTTCGGCCCCCCCGCCAGGCCACCGATCACTGCCCGAGTGAGATTTGAACCTGCGACATTTCTGCACACGGGCCAACAGCTCTAACTACAGTGTGGCCACAATGACGGTGCCATAAATCATGGTGGAAATCCCTCGCTCCAGGTTTGGGTTCGAACTTTATGATCTCTGGCGTGGGAGGTCACTTCTATACCTCCTAATCCCCATAACCCCCGCCACCCCACAAATCCTATCCACATCCCTAGGCCTGGGTGTGAGACCGACCAGTGACTGAAATAGGAAGTACGAGCACACTGGTCTCGTCCAATCCCGTATATCGCACACACTGTCATAATAAGCTTACATGAGCCACCTCTTCCTACTAACACGCTGATGAAACCCGAGATGAGCCAATAAAACGCAAATGAGGTATTAGATCACCCTGTCTAATGCCATATTACCTTCATAAGCCGGTCTCCAGCTGTCACCCGCATCATTTTACCAGGACAGACAAGGAAACAACTGTGTATGCGTGCGGATAACAGATCACTAAAAAGTTCACGGGTCGCGTCGATCAATAACCAAAGCTCATAATGAAGTATGGTATAAATATTGAATTCTGACGCTTTTAAAGACTGCCACCCTATTAGTTACTTTATAGTGGTCTTAATCTTAATATAATTGAGCTTGAGGGTGAAGATGTAAGCAGCTAAAACTTCGCGACTACGCCATCAAAAATTATGAAACTGCATCAATTTTTCACGAAGAGTTACGTGGACACATTCATTTTGAACAAAAATCAGTCTTTACTATTATTTATATTAAATTTTTTTGAGCCGCAAAAACAGAGACGCATTTTCGTCCAGTTGAATCGAAAAGTGTGACGGGAAATTAGTTCTACGCCTCTTTTTATACTATACATTCTGGCCGAATGTCAGCTGTATCACATTGTGTATTCGGCAAGGAATAAAATTGTGGTCTAACAAGACGATGTATTACACTCTGCAATGAATCCATGTGACATTATTAACGCCACCTAGATCTAGATAAAAAAAAAATGCTGGGCTTGGTACAAGATAAATTGCAAGATTTATCTTGCCGGGGTCGGCTAGTATATTAGATGAGCATACCATTTGACCCTATATATTTGTACTTAGGGCAATCTCAGGAGGAAGAAAATACATGTATCCACTATTGGTGTAACGAAACCCATTATATTTAGAGCAATCTCGGGGGGGAGGGGGGGGGGGGACAATTTTCCACAAGATGGTGTAATGAAACCTATTACATTTAGAGCAAATCTCAGGAAAGACAAAATACACACAATGCTATGCAATGAAACCCATAATATGTTTAGAACAAGCTCGGGGGGGGGGGGGGGGGGAGACAAAATATACACAATGCTATATAATGAAACTCATATATTTAGGGCAACCTCAGGAGAGACAAAACATCCACAATACTATGTAATGAACCCCATATATTTAAAGCAACCTCACGGGGAACAAAACATTAAAATACTGTGCAATGAAATCCATTACATTTAGAGCAAACCTCAGGAGGGACAAAAATATACACAATATTGAGCAGTGAAATCCATTATATTTAGAACAACCTCGGGAGGTACAAACTATCCACCATGCTATGTAATGAATCTCATAATTATGTGATAAATGGTTTAAATTTCAGTCAGTATGATCTGCACGAAATCACCTGGAGAATTTTACAGGCCATCTCTGAGTAAACGATGGGGCAATTCTGATCATACCTAATTTGGGACAGTCCGAGAGAAAAACTCAGGTAGACTTCGGGGTGGTGGCGCACGGAGACGAATCCGTTCCGCGTCCGTTTTGACCTGGTGCACGAGGTCTGTATTTCCACCGGCTGATTCAACACCGTTTTGACTCACCCGAGCTAGCAATGAGCAAGACAGACTTGTCGCAATCTTGCCAGTGAGGTCTCATAGTCCACATGACACACTAAAACCGAAGCAAAACAGACTTGACTCACTGCGCGACCAGTCTTACTCTCTGACACAGTTCTCCGTTTCGCCACCTAAGTTCTTGTTTGTTCTAGCTCCATTTTCTGCAAAAAATAGAGATCTTTTTGCTGTGTGGACGAGGTATAACAAATGCACACTTTGACCTTTGTTTAAAATGTGCTGTGGCACTTATCAAACTGTTTCACAGAAACGATTTATTCTACCTCCTTATCATAATACCAAATCCGCAAACGTTTAACATCGAATTTCTCAATGTGCAAAAGGTGGAGTTGGAACAAACAAGATAATTACGTCGCGGTTTTGTAGAACCGCTATTTCCTACACTGCACACCCCGTGCCAACAATATATTTTCACAAGTTCGCCATTCTCTTTGCCCTGACATACACAGGTATCTAGTCGATCACCACAAGTATAAGCACAAAGGATTCGACCAGCCTCCATCGATGCTGTACCGTGTTATCGAAAAATCAAATGATTATTCGCTTGCGTCACTCACATCACTTACCAAAACCCTCTCACGATGTTATTTCCCGTGTACCGTCTCGAATTGCAACAGTCGGGACCTATAACAGTTAACTTCTTTACTAACCAAAAAGCGTGGGGTGAATATATCCACGGACAAAACAATTATCTATCCCATGTTATAGCTGGCAAAACAACGATCACTAAAACGTCCGGCCTTATGAAAGTAGCTTCCTGACTCACATAAACGCCCGGGACGGGTTTCGCAAAACTCATTTCTTAACTTGCTTGTTCTAGCTCCTTTTTCTGAAAAACTGGAGATCTTTTAATGTGCAGAAGAGGTATAACAAATGCACACTTTGACACTTGTTTAAAATGCGTTGTGGCACCTATCAAGCTGTTTCATAGTACCGATTTATTCTAACTCCTTATCATCACACTAAAGTCGTAAACGTTTAACGTCGAATTTCTCAGTTGTGCAAAAAGTGGAGTTGGAACAAACAAGAACTAAGGTCGCCAGCTACCGATAGATCAATGATCTATCCCACATTTCAGTAGATTATACAACGATAGTTACAACAAAGAATACCACTACACGTTCTTCCACAACAGCAACCGCCACTGCCAACATCCTTACATCATCACATCATTCTTTGTAAAGGGCTACAAACATCAAATATTTTCTTTTAAATTTTCTAATTATTATTGAAAACCATTAAATGTGAAAGTTTTATTTTGAACACTGTATGATTTAATAAAAATGGATCTACCTTGCTAGCTTGCTAGTGACATATTCCCCCAGGGCAACATAAACATCGTTTTCAATCATAAGTCAGTGCGGACAGTCAGCCATGCATGACATGCTACGGAGAACGTCGCTGGTGGAACGGCAGTTTCTCCTTTAACCCATAAGGCTAAGGTGACACCGTCCGACGAACGATCAATAGGCTATCGTAGGAAATCGACGTAATTTTGTGATTGATATGTATACATCTAAATTCAAGCAAAGTGAACGATTATTTCAGCCAACTGGCCAAGCTTAGGAAAGCGTTACGGTTTGGATCGACGGTTGGGGGGTGAGGTTAGGTTTGGCCAGTTGGAACAATAAAATAATCTTTTCGCTGACGAAGTAGCTGTTGGGTCCTTTTCTTCTAAAATTAGCCACAAACTGGCAAAACAAATAAATGTACATATATTGTAGATATATCATAGGCCACAATAACCGCTTCCACAAAACTTCTCTTGGATGCCAAGCATTTATGAATGACGGACTGCCAGGATAATGCCACTATATTTCTATGCCGCTTCTAACACGAGAGGTGGAAAGCCAAGTAATGAATTCTTATTAGAAATAATAAAGTAAGAAACGAGTCATTTTATTATCCTATAAGGGAAATTCTCTTTCACAGAGCGTATAAGAGCACATGCATGGTACACACATCTTACATAATTTATTATCTTTATTATTACCACTATGCACTGCTTTCCCACCTTAATGTTCGAATGCATTATTTTGTACAACCATCTAGAAAACCCAAGAACACCGAAAGCAGGACCGGACATAAGTTCTTGAAAGATCCCCGGGCAACGCAAATACATGTAATGGGTTCCTGTTAGGCAAATATTGTACATAAATTGTAATTATAAGCTTGTACAGCGCTCAAATCCACACCACACACACAAAATGGCGTGCTCTAAGGTGCGGAGCTAAAATTAGAAACAGGATTAACATTAAGATCAATCCATCATGCTCCCACCCACACACATTAACAAAACTTGATCTACTGTCATCCTCAAACCTCTGAGACCAAAACTGAAATTATTCAGTTAAAAAAAAAAAAAAAAATCTTAAACCATTCAGCTCTGAACTTTTAAATGTGATGATGTTCTCATATTTCCTGGTGTCAACGTTAATGTTGTTCCACAATCAAGGCCAACTAACAATCTGAAAAAAAGCATTTTCACTAAGTGACAGTTCGACTGTGGGTGTCTCAAGCCGTTTCGCGCCCACCGGTCTTAGAGTGTGTAATGATTGGTGTGATTCCACTAGCTCTGAAAGCTATTCAGTATTCATTCGGTGGAGTCGCTGAACATCTGTCGTGATCAATACGCGAGCCATAATTACAAATCAACTTCCATCTGTTTTCACCGACATGATTTATTTGCCTATCTTTTCGCTATTGGTAGTTTATTCGTAATTTTATCTCTGTCCAGCATATCATTAATGTTCGGCTTGCAGGTAACGTTTCTGCTACATCATACCATCAACAGCGTAACAAATTTAACAAAAATTACCATTAACGCTGTAACTAATTTTTTTTTTTTTTTTTTAAATCATTGCTCCTAACACCATCAATACCGTAACTACATATAAACTGTAACTGTTTTAACACTTTCACCACCAGACACATAAAAAAGAGACATTGTTTTCTATATTATTAAAACTGCAACTGTATACAATCACCACAAGTAAATTACGTCGTCCACTCTCGCATGGAAATGTGCACTGAAACAATGCATAGTGCATCATCTATTTCAAAAGAAAAGACAGCGATAACTAGCTTCAGTATCTTTCTGATGGGTCAAAACATCGTGGTTGAATTCCTAGGGAAATTGACCCGATATTTTCTGTTGTGTCAAAACACCTAGGCTGAATTGACAGGCCACAAGTTTCCTAGATATTTGCTAGACAAGGCATTTCCTGACGCGTCAAAACACTCATAAAACACTACAGCTGAACTGACAGCGACAGCTTGCTGTGGCGTTTTTTGAGGTGTCCAAAGACCATATTTTGAACTGACTGCAAACAACTTGCTATATGTCCTGATGTGTCAAAATACGACATTCGAACTGCAACTAGCGGCAACCTAGACGGCACTTACTGGGAACCAGACCACGCACAGTACTTCACATCTACGCAGAATGCGTACAGACCTGCACTTCATATGACCGCACATTGAGTAAACACCTGACTACCAGTACCTCACTTGTACACAAACTTCACAGCTGTGCCTTACATTTACAGAACTGCACATTTGGATAGTTACATCTCATTATACACACCAAGAACAAACCTGTAGACCTATACTCTACAGGAAGTAAACCCGTACCTTACCTCACATGTGCACTAAGTGCACACCTGAAAACTTGTACTTCACATTCAAACAAATACACATCTGGCGATCTGTCCCATGCATTTACATAAGTATAGATGGAACGTTCTTACTTCAAGTACAAATCTGAATATTCGTACCTAGAACCACATTAGGTAAACTGAACACCTGTACTTAACACTTTAAGTACATGTAATAGAACTCCTGCAAGCCTGTAACTGATATCTGCACCAAATACATCCACACAACTGAAGATTTTTAATTTATATTTACACATGACTTGTGCTTCACATCCGTATTCACAACTTAATTGGTTTGTCTTTGTAAAAGTTTCTTCCACTAATACAAAGACTTGCTCCACACACCTGTATTCATATCTACACTAATTTGCCTTTGTTGCACCAGTACACGATTTGTGTCTCACACTTGTATTCAAATCTACACGAATTTGCCATTGTTGCACTAACACATGACTTGTGTCTCACACTTGTATTCAAATCTAGACTAATTGGCATTTGCTGCACTAATACAAGACCTGTGCCTCACACTTTTACACCTAATTTGCCATTGATCGCAGCAATACAAGACTTGTGCCTCACACTTGTGTTCAAATCTACATTAGTCTACTTTTGTTGCACTAATACAAGACCTGTGCCTCACATTTGTATTCACATCTACATTCGTTTACTTTTATTGCCACTAATGCAAGACTTGTGCCTCACATTTGTATTCACGTCTACACTAGTTCACCTTTGTTGCACTAACACAAGACTTGCCCCACATCTGTATTCACATCTACACTAGTTTGTCTTTGTAGCACTAAAATAAGACTTGTGTCGCATATTTTTATTCACATCTACGCTAGTTTACCTTCTGTTGTGCCAGTGAATAAAATCAATGTGGTCTAAACATCTGCCATTCGTAATTTCCCGGGTTCGTTAAAAACAGTAACCACAACAAAATTGCAGTAAAAGATAAACAATCGATAAACCAGAAGCTTAAGAAAACCTTTAAAGGTTCATACAAAAAAAAAAAAAAAAAAAAAAAGAAGAAATCTATAATGATAAAGAACATACAACAACAAAAAGTTAATTTACAAATTTACCAACAAACTGAAGTTGAGAACATAGAAAGCAACCATAGAAAGCTCACCTGTGGACTGTCATACATAGTAATATACAACATTAACATACACCGCTTAACATGCCTGTTCCTCTTGCAGAGCTCTGCATTTTTCCCGTGGTGACAAAGTGTAACTCACAAACTCTAATGAAGCCGTCAACGTGAGCTCAAACTGACAGCCTGCGGCCTCTCAACCTTCAGATCGATGAGTGTTGAGGCACATGCCCAGCTGCCGTGGCAAAGGGGGGAAGGGAGAGATAATTCGACAAATCCCTTAACTGAAAGTCGCACATCAACACAGTAAAATCAGGCCGCCTCTCTCCCTGCCCGTCACATTAACACCAATAGCCCCCAATATTGCGTTACCTGCCTTAACAGTTAGTAACACCTACCCCAACGTCTCTTCCCACTCCACCACTAACAACAATCAGGCTGACCGCGCACGCAGTCAAGTCTGTTATGCCTTGATTTCCGTTTGAGAGGTGGACTATAGAGCTAAAGGGAACCTCGCGCACTGGTCAGACTTTGAGTCTGAGTTTGCAGAAAGTACGTCGACATGATAACGGTCACATTGTGCTAGGAAAAAGGTAAAACGGATATTACAGAATGCAATAGACTAATAGGAAGGAAGGTGACCCTACCGGAAGCCATCCCCGCAACAAGTCTGTCTTGTTTGTTGAGACTTTGAGTCTGAATTTGCAGAAAGTACGATAATGGTCACATTCTGCTAGGAAAAAGGTAAGACCATATTACAGAATGCAACAGACTGATAGGATAGAAGGAAACCCTACCAGTAGCGACCCCCGCAACGAGTCTGTCTTGTGTTAGTTGAGACTTTGAGTCTGAGCCTGCAGAAAGTACATGTACGTCGACACGATAATGGTCACATTGTGCTAGTATAGGAAAAGGTAAGACCATATTACAGAATGTAACGGACTGATAGGATAGGAGAAGCGACCCCTGCAAACAAGTCAGTCTTATTAGTACTGGTGCGTCAATACCGTTTTTAATCAACCGGCGGAAAGACAGACCTCCCGCACGGAGTCAACACACACCCAAGACATGCTTGGCTCAGTGCACCACGGGTCTTACTTAAAAACACGTTTATATTCCAACCTTTGATTTGGAAACGAAAAAGAAAAAAAACAACCTTGTAACGATGGTCCACTTTCATAGTTGATGTTTTCTGACTAGTGGAATGTTGATGAGGGGCAGAAAATGGCGTTTTGAGAGAGGGAATATTAATTGACTTTATTGTAAATTGTTGACGTCCGCCAAGTTTGTCAGAGGTGGTGGGTTCAAGCCCTGTCTGGCTTGTTGATTTAAATGAAATTCGAGTCGGACTCAAATCTGGAGTAAAACAGATCTGACCTGCTACGCTGTTAGCAATAGTTTCACCCTAGCACTAGAAACAGAAGAATATTTATTACAATTTTAGCTCTATCTTTCTTTCCTTGTTCGAGAACATTCCGTCAAAAGTAGTCAGTTCCATTTAGCTTAGGCAACTACAGAAACCAATAGCAGAATCTTCATGGAACTCCCAAGACCATTATTTTGATTTCAAATTTTGCGAACGTGTTGCGTATGCATGACTGGTAAACTAGAAACCTCGATGGTTCGTTGATTAGTTCAAAGACTGTTAGATATTCTAGTCGGGAAAACAAGTGACTGTACTGGAATCGATTACTCCCCCATCTAGTGGAGTTCATAATATCACAGGGAAGGTTCTCAATCCAATACATGTACAATCCAATGTAAAACATGTCTTCTGCACAGAATTAATGAACATTCATAATTAATGAACAGACATGAATCCGTAACCTCAAGAGAGCTAAGCAAGCCTTCTAGCGGTGAACCCCTCCAGCGGCTTCCAAACGATCCAAACTCACAGTTCTAAGCACGAAAACCAACGGTCACACAGATCTCAATGAATCGCAAAATAAATGCCAGCGACAACTAGATGCAGTATTTTTCTGATGGGTCAAAACACCATGGTTGAATTAGTAGGGAAAATGTGTGGATATTTTCTGGTGTGTCAAGACACTTTGGTTGAAGTAGCAGCCACAATTTCCTAGATTTTTCTAAACAATGCATTTTCTGATGCGTCAAAATAACACAGCTAACTTGACAGCGATTGCTGGCTAGCTACGACTTTCTCTGAGGCGTCCATATACCACATTTTGAACTGACTGCAACAACTTGCTACATTTCCCGATGTGTCCAAATTGGACGTATGAACTGACTAGGACAACTTACCACATTTTCTGATGTGTTAAAATGCAATAATCTACGTCAAATTCACAATCTGTTATCATCACTTTATAGAATGAAACATACCATACTCTTATCTTTCTAAAATAGTTATAACTTCGTACGACTTATAGTTCGTTTTGCTCACCATCAAAAGGAAATTGAACAAGGAATAAAGTGAAGCACAACGCGAGGTGTCATTAGCGTCAACTGTGAAATTCTTGCTTTTGGTTTATACAGTCTTTTTTCATAATTCGACGGTGATGAAGTCGGCGGTGTCTGCCGCAGAAAAATCCTACTTGAAATTCTTGGGAATACGAACGACAAAACTGACAGTTTTATTGGGGGCCACACCCCGTTAGCCATGGCCGGAAAGTATATTGGAACACTGGAGCCCCCAAAGATTATGCATTTATGTGATTCAGAACATGTGAAGTTAACTGAGATGCCACTCAAGCCTTCAAAATTTCCTGAAATTTTCACGGCGCGTTGGATCGCAAGACAGGGCAAACACATTACGGAATTGAAAAGCTGAAATTACATAATATACAACAAGGGTATGGAATACACAATTCACTTTTAAATGTGTGTGTGTTTTTTTTAAACAGTGGCATACAAAGTATATACAGAAACCGACCACAAGGCATTGCAAAGATTGTGCCCATTACCATCGATCCCGGCTCAGCTGCGAATAAGAGGAAAGTATACAAAGAAAGATACATTTTCCCACTATGCCTACTTACATGTTTCCTGCAAATACAAATAAATGTTTTCCCGAAGTTTTGTCTCGTTTCCAAGAAACCCTTGTTTTGTACACGGCCAGAGCATGTGGCCAGTCTGAATTCTGGATACTCCAAGCCCGCAAGGGTTCTTAAAATGGATTCCGCGGAGCCCCAGCCCTCCACAAGCCTTGTACTAAATCCCACGAAAGTTCCACGAACGACTACGCCATACCCAACATTTCAGTGAGGCCCAGAAAATCAGGAGCTACCGTTACTGCTCCTGTACCATCTTGGTTGCGTTTTGTCACCAGGTTAAACGAAATCGCGGTCTTGTTAAGAAGGTTCTGAGGCTCCAAATGTTCTGCAAACACTGCTCTACGACTGCTTTCACAATGGCGACTGTTCACAACATCGCCTGAGCTCCATCCCTTTGTGTGCGCCAAAACAGTACACGTACATGACGTCGGCCGGAGTTGAGTTACCGAAAACGTACAATCAATTTCCAAATGTAACTGGATACTGTTGGCATCAGCCAGGTAACTGGATCCACATAACTGAACCATGACCAGCAAGTTTTGTGTATGACGCCAGCAATCTGTTGCACCCCCCACCCCCACCCCCCTTTTTTAAAGGGTAAGATCTATTTGGGCCATGCAGTCAAAACACCCACAAAAGGCTTTTTCACTAATTTCAATGACCAATTTGTCGTAAATTTCCGAAAAAGTTATTGTGTCCACCTCCTTAACGAAAAGGTTGTGGTCGATCAGCTTAAGTTAATCGTGACCCTAAAACCTTCCAAAAAGTTCACTGTGGTCACAGCACCCAATCATCCCCTTAAAATGACAAGATTCTAACTCCCTCTCGTCAACCTTTGAGAATTTGATGATTGAAGTTTCATGTACTCATTGCTTTTAGTGGTACTATTTTTTTTTCTTTTTAGTAATACTTACAAATTACACACCGAATCCGCTTGATACTTTACTTTGACACACCATGGAGAAGGCATATAGAAGTAGCGTGTGGTGTATAACTCAGTTCAGTCCAAAAAGTGGAGACAACCTTGTCATTCTAAGGGGCCGCAGTGTGGCCAAAGGCAGAAATAGGAACTTCGTTGTTTGTTTGTTTGTTTGTTTTTGCTGATTAATGCGGCCGAATGCCATTCTGCTTTCGTAATTTACTCTCGGCGGATCCAATAAGATCTCTTGCACTTAGTACATCCATCCTTATTCTTTAGTCAACATCGAGGCGTGCGACTGACACCAGTTCTGTTTGTTATTCTTTTGGAATGCCGCCGTTCTTCTTAATTTGACAGCTGGGTCGCTGTTTTTCTTCAAACTACATGTTTAATAAAGGAGTAGGTTTTCGGTGATGATGATGTTCGTCCATCGCAGGCGATGAGGACCACTGACATCCCTCTATGATGGGGTTGGGACTGGGTGTGTCCGGATGGTTTTCGGTAACATATAAATGAAGCACTGGGAAATTCGCTTTGTTTTTCAATCGCAAGTTCTCAAGTGTACTCCCAGCCTCCTTTCCTAAAATTACAGTCACATGGCTAAAATGCATCCTTACCCCTCCTCTCCCACAAAATACACGTTTCACCCTGACTGGTAGAATGACAGCACCTATGGCCGAATACGGGTTTGATTAATCATGATGGCGATCTCATTTACATGTATTTGGTGAAATATTCAATCCATAATGCATAAGCAACTCTGCCAGAAATGACTAATACAAAGGGATGAGAGACAGAGAGATAGAGAGAGAGAGAGAGAGAGAGAGAGAGAGAGAGAGAGAGAGAGAGAGAGAGAGAGGGAGAGAGAGAGAGAGAGAGAGAGAGAGAGAAAGAGAGAGAGAGAGATTGTAAGAGTCAATGTGAAATCGCACAGAGAGAGAGAGACAGAAAGACACAAAGAGAGAGGGAGAGAGAGAGAGAGAGAGAGAGAGAGAGAGAGAGAGAGAGTTTGTAAAAGTCATGACGTCAATGTGAAAGCGCACAGAGAGAGAGAGAGAGTGTGGGGGGGGGGGGAGGGGGATTGTAAGAGCCAATGTGAACGCGCTTAGGGAGAAAGAGAGAGAGAGAGAAAGACAGCGAGAGAAAGAGAGAGAGTGGGAGAAAGAGAGAGAGAATGTAAGAGTCAGTGTCAATATGAAAGAGCACAGAGAGGGAGGGGGGGGGAGAGGGAGGGGGGGGGGAGAGAGAGAGAGAGAGGGACTAGACGGGGGAGACCACGTGAGAGTCAACGTGGAAGAGCACTGACGGAGAGAAAACGTGACGGAAAGAACGACGCACGCATGAAGGCACCCACACACACATAAGGAAGAGACGGCCAAAAGGCCAGAGAGAACAAAACAGAGAGGGCCAGGAGGCACGTGCGAAAGAGAGAGAGAGAGTGTGCCAGAAAGAGAACGCACATTAACCAACAACGTACAAGGGCCCTGCGTCCACCATTTGCAGCATCTGTTTCACAATTATCCGGAGATAATGACGAGGCAAGGCAAATTTTAACTGAACACTTATAGTTACATCGCGTCTTACATTTAATTTGAATGACCATCTGAAAGTGGCCATTACTCATCCAACATTTGACTTAAGCAGTGTTCTCATGTGTACGGAAAAGGAAACGATAACGGAAATATCAAACAGTGAAATAGAACGAATGTTTTAAAGTGTAAGGAAATGCCGTTTCCGTACACATGGAAACACTCTTTCTTTATACTTCTTAGTGGGTTTTTGACGTGTCCGGTTCCGTACACATGAAAACACAGCCTGACCCAGTTTTAAAAAAAAAAAAAACGCTATTCAATTATGTTGAGAAAATTCTGCAAGTGGACTGTGGCTGATGGTGCACTGTGTCAAGTGTGTTTTGCCTAGTTTTCATTGTAAGATGTAAACTAGGGTATTCAACGGGACCTCGTGCATTGGCGGGACTGAATCAAGTCTATCTCACGATTTCGGTTCTTCAAAACTGTCTAAGTCAGCTGGCGAAAGGATAGACCTCGCCTACTGAGTCGAAACATATATGCAAAACAAACTGACGCAGTGCACCGTCACCCTTTCTGTCCTTCGGAAACGGCACCAGAATTAGGAGCGGAACAGATTTGGTCTAGTGTAGGCGACACACCGGTGGCTCGCCGTCCATAAATTTTGCTTTACATTAACACAATAGGCATTGCCCATACCGCGATCCAGCGGGCAGTGCCTATTGTGCCTAGTGTGAAGATATTTTTATGGACGGCAAGCCACCTATCTAGCGCCCACAAAGATCTTGGACTGTTTCACCCTTTATGGAGAGTTTGTCGAGTCATAGTGAGTACTGTCAACTCATGCGTTACCTTAGCAGTTCGATGGTAATAGAACTGCCTTGCAAATCAAATGAATAACATAAATCAGCTTGCTTGGGACAGTACGTTGTTCCTCGATCATAACATGGATACAATAATAAATATTCGATACGATGGGACAACTGGGGCATTTTGCGTTCATAGTTTTCCTGCACGCCACCTAGTGTCGAATAAGTTGGGGCCATAAACAATGGAGACTTTTACAAAACGGGGTAGAGAAAATACTAAGTTGCACTCACTGTTCAGCTATCACTCTTGGCGCTGGATGAATTAGCTTGTATTTTGTAACTATACATGTAACAGTATGTATATATATGGTATGTATAACTTCAATCGCTGTGCGAAAAGCCTGGCCTTTTTTTTCTTACTTATGGTAGCAAAGAAAGAAAGAGTACGCCTCTCTAATTACGATTACATGCCATAAAAAGTAACCGAAAAAAAAGTAGCACGATTAAATGATTTGAGTGGTCTGACGGGTTGAAAACAATCAATAATTTGCGGGCAATGATTTATTTTGATGGTGGATGATTGATGTTAGCCTTAAAATGATGAAACCTGGCTGGCATTATGCCACTTGTGACATCAGTGATGTATCATTACTTCAAAATACACATGATTTAACCTAAATGTGCATGGGTAACACACAACTGCTACAAAAATTATCAACATAAGAAGCCAGCCAGACAGACAGACGAAATCGACCAGTTATCTAATCATTCCACTGACGGCCTATTGCCTTTTGAATATTTTGAAGCATTTGTGTACTCACCTTTCAACATCTGTGCGGACAGGCCTCTCTGATCACCAGCTCGAATGTCCAACTAGGTAACAGCCATATCCAATCCAACTCTTTATGATCCTCGACAAAATTCCAGCCAATCAGGAAGCACTGTCCAGGTAATGCAGGGCGGGACTTCGTCCCATTTCGCCTCATTAAGTGTTCAAGCGCCAAATGAGCTCACAGACTGTCAATGATTAGGCGATGACTGAAAGCCCATAAAACAGGCCAATATTTGATTAAAGTTATCAGTTCTGTAGAGGACCCAATATATTTAATTGGCCCTCAACTTAACTTAATAATAATAAACTAGTCACAACACCTTTGAGTACTTTCATTAATTTTATCACTCTTATCTTGATATACACGGAATACAGCGCAGATCAGCATGCCCTTTCAGTCGACTGAAACAAGCGTATGATATCTCTGTGAACACAAACAAATGTTGGCTTTCCTCGATACTCCAGCTGATTTCTTCTGGGAAAAGCCAGCATCCGTTGAGGTTTAATTCATGAACATCCAATGTTCCTGGCCAATGTTAACTTAAATATTCTGGGTTCTATCTTCAATGTTAACACTCGCTCCGCCAATCCCCACAAACAAAATAAAGATCTTTTTTCTTCCACTCTTTTTGTAAATTCTCTCTATATTTCTCCTTCCGAGCTCATAAGCTTAGTTTTCAATTTCCTAATGATGCTTTTTTTCTTTGTTTGTAATTTGTTTTCTGGCAGTATACACAGCTGGAAGATGTGCTATATGTGTACACTGTATTTATAAGCTGGTATCCTTTCCACGCAGACAGAGGCCATTGTCCGCATCAAATATCTGTGGAAGAGAAATACAACACAAGAATGATAAGGGACAGTGACCTGTGAGCAGTGTGGGAATCATCATGTACAATACAAATCTGCATGCCTTGGCTCTAGTCTTATTAATACTCTTATGCTATGTTTTCATGTGTACGGAAACGGAAACGTTAAAAATCCACCAAGCAGTAAACAGAAAGAGTGTTTCCATGTGTACGAGAACGGCGTTTGCCTACACATGAAGATATTCTTTCTACTCCACTACTTCAAGGGCAAAGCCGTCTTACCTCACGGGCACACTGGGCAGTTGCTCACGGGCCCCAAGCATGCAAATTTACATTGGTTTTTGAAACGGGGAAGAAAATCCCTATTGCTTTGGCCAGGGGCTCATAATTATGTAAAGACGGTCTTGACTTGCTGACGGGTGGCATGATTTTTTTTTTCGTATGAGCTTTAGCAAATTCAGGAGCGGGGCAGCAATACACCCCCCAAACACAGGACAGCTCCAACACATCCCAGGGATGTTCGGTGACGTTCAGAGTCATAATATCAGGCACAGTCCGGAGATTGCAGCACCCATGGCAATGTTCGACAGGACGAGAAATCCCTTAGCCGATGTCCTGTGTTTGGGGGTGTGTTACTACCCCACTCCTGAATTTGCTAAAGCTCGTACGGTAAAAAAAAAAAATATCACGCTGACGGGTGTGGGTAGGGTAGGCATGTCGAGAAAAAAAGGTAAATATACTGCACCTTACCAATACATTTATAATACGAGTATTATTTATGGTTTTTCATGAGTTTCTTTTTTTTCCCCACCCAAAAATAATCAAGTTCTTTGTTACCAGGAAACCCGTTACACGTACCTTCACATAGCATTATTGCCCCAGGTCAGAGCCTTAGATCAATGGGAAATAAAATACAAATAAAGGCCACATCTGTCATAATATTATTATCAATGTGATATGAATGTGATAGTGCCTCTTTGAAATATCTGCGATGAATCATACCCGGGGGAAAGGCGACCTAGCTCAGTGAATATCAAATTTTAGGCATAAACAAAATCATAAACCATTATTGATTTTCGGGCCTTAAAAGCAGGCGAGGCGTATTTTCGTACACACCATTACGACGGGAAGGGAAGTAATTGCGCAGCCGTACGGGAGTGAACTGATACAACAAAACTAGGCTTCACGCCAGACCAGCGCAACCAACCGCGACCTTAGTTCTGGTTTGTTCCAACTCCACTTCTTGCAAAACGGACAAATTCCGCGTTAAAACGTTTGTGGCTTTAGTATTATGATATACAGGCGTTAGAACACATCTGAACTGTGAAACAGCTTGATAAGTACCACAAGGCATTTGAAACAGATGTCAGCGTGTGCATTTGTTATACCCCTTTTACGTACTAAAATATCCCCCGTTTCTCAGAAAATGGAGATCGAACAAATAAGACCTAAGGTCACGTTGCATGCAGCCCGCAGGCCTGCCAAACAGTTTTTGATAGGTCCCAGAGATTGTTTGAAAATTCCTTCACAAAAGCATGACACACACGGGCAAACCCTCCCTAACCCTGCGTATTTTCCAAATCATATTCTTTCACCAAGAACTGGGCCGATAAATATTGCGAAGCACTGTATTTTAAAACAACTTTGAAAGAAGAGGGGAAGGAAACATTATGTAAGGCCGAAAAAGATGGACGTAACACAACTGGGAATCGAACCCCAGATCTCTGCTTCCCACATGACGACCTTATCAGTTGACCTCCTGACTACCTAACAGAACAAGGTCATCGTATTGAAATCAATCTCGGCTGCTACAAACCACTCCCCCAAACTCAAAGAAAATTACTTACAATAAAACTGAAATCTTGTTCCAGTGACCCCATCCACAAACTGTTCGCCCTATAGAACAGAAAGTGACTCTGGAATTGTTATTCCGAGATCACTGGTTGCCAAGAACTACTCCCAACTCAGAAAAAGCGAAATCTTCTCCAAGCGACCCTATCCACTAACTTAACTGCTCGCCCTACAGAACAGAAATTGACTCGAGAATTGTTATTATTCCAAAATCACCACCCTGAACAACATACGTACACCAACTCTCGTTTTAAACACGGGGCACAAATACATTAGGAGAGTTATCACAAGCATTGCTCCATTTTCCCCGATACACTTACTGCCTCCCAATACAATAACATCGTGTCATATTAGGTCATTCTGGTGTTTCACCATCTTTTACTACCAGCCTAATTAAAACTTTGGCTGAGTAACTATAGCCGTCTTTTTAACCCCAACTCAAATTCAGTGCAGTCACAGCACCCCAACACAAGAATTTCTCATGCCTAAGCCTACTTTCTTTTACCTGCTTAAAGCAAATCTTTCACACTGGAGGCAAAACAATTCATTTACGTACAACACCGTATGAAACATCGCGGAATGGAAGGGAAAAAAAGCTTACTCAACATTCGCATCCTTTAGGTTACCTTATTGTAGGCTGTCTCGCACCTTTCATGTTTTAATGATAAGACTTCATCGATGAGAAATTACTGTTAATCGCTCTCAACGCTTAAACCAGTTATCAGATCTTTGGCTGAAGAGATGCAGACCAATCGATATTTCAGTGCAAAACTGTCCTGATCAGTATTCAGTAGCTCAATTAGGCAAACGGAAGATTTTCTATAGGTTTCTCAGCCCCTGAAAACTGAGTCCGGCATGTCATCGATCACATAAGATACCGGTACAACGATTTTTAAAATTTTTCTTTTTAATCGTGGAGATCGAAATTGTGTTACCCTTCGTCAATGACTGTCGTGAAAATGTATTACATGTACTTCCCAGTGGCATGCAGAAAGGGGGGCAGATGGGGCGACCGGCCCCGGCATCTGTTTCAGTGGGGCCAAAAAAAAACAACAAAACAAATCAGAGTGAAATTGAAAGCAAATTTTTTATTTTTTTAATTTGAAATTATCGGTGGAACAATCCTTCATTGTACAGACTGCTCTACAGTCCCATAAGCTGGTGCGAATGTGGATCCGTAAGCCAAAACAGAGCACTGTTTCTTGGGCCACACAATCAAGGAGTTGGCCTTGGATATCACCAAACCTCTGCACGCCGCTGTTAATTCCTAACTAAAATATAGCATCCCCCCCCCCCCCCCGTTTGTTGCATTGTATTTTCCTAACGTTTGCTGAGGACCGAGTTCTACCTGCTTCGCTAAATGAACGATATCACCAGTTTTGCATTTTCCCAAAAAAAGTCCTAGCATAATGTAATCGGTGTAAGTGTAGTCCTGCGGTGGCATTTCAGCCACGGTGGTCTATGTTTCTCAACCATCTGAAGTTTATCTTATGTGGTTTTTAAGTGCGGAAAGTCTGGTAACCCTTGCCACCGTACCCTGACGGTCGGGCTGCGCCCCGAAAATCCAAGTGTGGAACTCGCAGCTAAATATTTATATTTGTAGAACATTCTACATCTTTTTAAAAAAAATTTGTTCAACTTTCTATCCTGACACATTTTGTGTGGGTGTGTGTGTATGTGTACTGACGAAGAGCAATCAATGGAAAGCCTGATTTGCCTTTTCCTTTCCTATGCATGTTATTGTATCGTTTCTGTATTACTTCTTGCGCGCGGCTTCGCTACATACAACTTTTTCTTTTTCTCTTTGCCCTATTTTGACCCTGCTGTATGTATACAGTGTGTTGGAGACCTTTAAATCTGCTAGTGCCGACTTCACCAGAAAAGCACGAAGAGAAACACAAAGATACATGTACATAATACAAGAATGTCTATCCACAGATCGGAGATACCAAATTGCGTTAAGTTTTGGTTGGCTATGATTGATGCATCAATCTCACCTCCGTGGAGCATGACCTGTAGTGAACCGACTTTCCCTGTATCAACGCCAAAAAGGACTGTCCTATGCTCTTCAACTTTTTATACATGTACATGTAGTAAGATTAAAGTACCATCAAACAAAACGTCAGCATGTAAAACTTGGCCCAGCTCATTTAGCTGATCTTGTCAAAGTAATTGTAATGTTGCTTACACTGGCCCACTTTTCCAGTTTGACCACAAGATAACACATGCACTCAGGTCAAAGTTCATATGCCCCACTGGGCTGAATCGAAATTTCAGCTGACTGGATAATAATGGATTATGTAATTGTATTGTCTGAAATTCTGAAGTCAGATGTTATTTTGTAAAATAACGGCAGTCTTGTAGCAAAACTAAAACAACCAATCAAACTACCGGAAGAACAGGTTGTGAAACAAAAAGTTTCCGTGTAGCGACAAAAAAACCCCCAAAAAACCGATGGAATCAAGTCACTTTTATTTATTATCCATGACCAAAATCTATGCAGCTTGGGGAAAATGTGCTTGTGAACATTCTATCCAATTATCGTGTTGAGACCACAGCCCATTCTCACTGCTGAAGCCCTAGATATTGAAGAAAGGCGGAGATAATGAAACTACCCCCCCCCCTCTCCCCCACATACATATTAACACAAAATCCGATACCAACGAATGGCCCGCTCGACAATACCGCCCACTGTCTTGCCCACCATCATGAAGTCCCACAGTGACAGTAACAGTGCCCTATTAACACTATACACAGTCATGTATGTTCAAACGCCCGAATATCGTGACCTCGTTTACTTGACTTTTAGTGCACATTTTGTGTGTCACCGATGCTGATCAAGTTTAACTGATTACGATAAGACAGATTGTCGGAGGCGCTGATACAATGGCGTGAACCTGCCAAAGTACAACCCATGCTTCAAACTGTTCAAGTTTTTAGCTAGTCAAGTTGACCTGATGGCCGTTTTTTTTTTTTTGATGTAGAGCCGAGCTCCAGTGAAAGGCCAACTCCAAGGCAACGGACAGATGTAACACAAGGACGGGATAGAACTGATTAGAACGGGATAATAATCAGCAAAGCCCGCTGGCCCTCCTATGGTCGGGTTTTCATTCGCATTTTCACATCCCACAACGCATCTTTTACCCAAAAAAAATTGAAGCAGGACGTGATGAATAAAGCCAACAGAAAAATAAAACAGAAAACGCAAGATTTCACCCTGTAACATCTGTTACGACGTTGGCACGTGGGCCTAGATAATTATATCGCGACCTTAGAACTTTCTGGTTTGTTCCAGGCCCTCTTTTTGCACAACTGAGAAATCCGAGGTTAAACGTTTGCAGCTTTAGTTATTACACTTTTTGGGGGGGGGGGGCTGTAGTGGATTGCAGTACTTTACACTGTAAGTTAAATTATAGTTGAGTAGTAAACACAACTAGGGTATTTTCTCCGCTCGGCTTTGTGATTTACACTACAGTCCCCTTAACAATAGTCATTTTTGATAAGGAGGTAGAATAAATCGGAACCATGAAACAGCTTGACAAAAGTGCCATGCCACAAAGCATTTGAAACAAGTGTCAACCTGTGCATTTGTTATATGTATTTTCTTCTACATACATGTACATGTACTAAAATCTCCAGTTTTTTTGTTTTTTTTCAGAAATGGAAAGAGCAAAAAAAAAAACAAAAAACTAAGGGATACATAAATATTGACACGAAAAAAAAAAATGTTTTCTAGTTAAAACGTGTCTTAACGCAGGGCTGGATTAACCATTGAGCAACCTGCTAAAGGGCATAAGGGGGGTGGGTTGGGGTGAGGGGACTCAAAGAAATTTGCCATTGCCGAATTTACCATGAACCATGTGGTGCAAAACTGCAAACAGCACAGTTGAACCAGGGTCCACAAAGAAATTAAGAAAAAAAGAAATTAAAATATTTGCTGACCAAAACCTTGTAAGTGCTTGGGGCCCCCAAAGATCTTATTCCGGCCATGCTTATACGCCGTGAAACAAAAATGACAATTTTAGAAAATCAACCGAATACACTGTTGTCAGCACTGATTTGTGTCGTAAGCGTTTAAGCCACTCTCTCTGTCACACACGCTCATGCATAGACATGTGACATTATAGTACTGGCTCCGACACAGAATGCTGACTCCATGGATGCACTGAGTAGTCTTTCGCAAGTCCGCGATCATCCAGTGTCCAGTGCGTGGCCTTTGGGAAATCAGACTAGACATGACCTAATACCATGAAATTACTGGTTCACACTAATAATGATCGCGCTGATAAGCACTCACTAATACCATGGAAAGCTCCTCAAAGCACTGATAAAAGGGCTTGTAACGACGTATTGGTCATCTGACCCCGTGGATCTGTTGGACTCAAAGCACCTTTGTTCTTGCTATAACTTTGAAAAAAAAAAAAGTTTTTCTGTGCTAAAATTTGGACCATTCTCCTAAAATGTTGTGATGTAGTTATTGGTAGGCCCAATTATGTACCACTTTTTCACAAAAGTCAGCGAATGACTATGACTGGCCACTCACTACCAGTCTAGTTTAAGTAATACCTGTGAACTTCAATAAACGACCGGGGGCGTTAGGAAAACGCTAGCCAAGTCACATCACTGTAAAAACATGAGCCACGGATCTATCAACTGTAACACACAATGAAACTGACCTGGGACTTGTACTTTGTTTCACAAGAAGCTTTAACCATTTGCGCAATGGCATAAACGCCGATTTCTGTTGCGAGATATTGAACACTACACGTCATCACTGACACACAAACGCCAATGAAAAGAACTGGTGACTTCAATGGCAAACACTTTTCGGCTAAACAAGAAAACCTCGCTATTTAAAGGGAATGCACCCCAGTAGAAAGTGTGTTGTATGCGGACAAATGCAAACGACGGCCAGATAATGGTTCTGTCAAAGGACTCGCTAGCAGTGGCACACACAAAATTGGTAGGCCTATAATATGCAGCGGCGGATCTACAAGGTGGTCTAGAGGCAAGGTGCTCGCCTCTCGTGCCAAGGGTCCCGGGTTCGAAACCCGGGCCGTGCAGGCATGTTGGAAGTTTGGGATTTTTCTCATATTTTCGTGTCCCTGATTCTATTGAGGGGTAGGATCGAGTACCTAGTCTTCTCGGATAAGGACGAAAAAATTCGGAGGGCCCGTGTGCACGTTGCGCACGTTAAAGATACCTTGGCAGTTGGAAATCGTAAAGAGCAGGCCGAACAGGCCGCTGCCCGGGCAAAATTAAATTAAATTCATCTCTACCAGTCCCTTCCCCTCCCCTCATCTCCCCCCCCCCCCCCAAAAAAAAAAAAAAAAAAAAAAAACGCCGACCGGCGCTGCACTGTGGCGACGACGTGCCTGCTCCAGTTATAACTGGGCTGCAATGGCACAAAGGCAAAATTTCCCAAATGGGATTAAAGAGTTATACAAATACAAATACAAATACAATGAAACTAATGAAACTTAAGTTTCAGGGACCGTAATCCCGGATGGGCCTAGAAGAAACTTTTTAAATTATATTATAAGTGAATTTAAGATCCTGCCCTCTTGTTGCTCGTTGCGAAGGGGGCCCCAAACAGTTCAAGCTTCAGGCCCGCCACTGATAACATGCTATAGGCACCGAAAAAGCCAGGCAGATAGACTCATTGAAAAGCACAATAAATGCTGACTCTGAATACATTTCCAAGCACTGCAGAGAACGGAATGCTCGTAGGAAAGTTGCATTTAACAAAGAGCACAATGACTGCAGACTGCAATAAATAACCTGTAACTTATTTCATCACCTCTCTGTAGTGTGCTCAGTTTCCCATTGCCTGCTTCAGTTTGTCCTTTGGGCCAGCTCTGAAAGGTTTCTGATAACCATGTAACCCGACAGCTTCATACACGTACAGATGTATGGCACGTTTATTATATCATCCATTAGCAGGCTTGCGCTCTAAAAAAACAACAACAAAAAACACATTACTTGTTGGATCAGTTTTCTGAATCACAGCTAGCTGTGTCCCATTCAGCTGTTGCTGTTGCCGTTTTACTCTATGGTGGAGCAAATCATTCTTCATGGGGCATCTGCATCTCTTCTAAATTCCTTTTCGTTTTGCTCCCTCTTTCAGTCAAATTCATTAGCCATCGTATTCGCTTGTAAATTTATGCAGAGTTTATTGTCTGACATGCTCAACACTGTTGTACAGTGTTAAGTGTCATACATGTTTTTGTTGTTATTGTCTTATAAAAGTTTTTATTACATTAATACATGTGTGTTGACAATTACACAATGTAATTATTAAATGTGCGAACATTTACCGAGGCACAGCAGAGTAACAGAAAACATATTTAAAAAAAAAAAGAAAGTGTGACAACTTGTAGGGTTTTGCAACCATAGACAAAATAGGCTACATTTGTACACATGGTGTGTGGACAATGCCGTCCTTTGCCAGGACATCTGAATAAAGCCCTAATAGTTCTTTGGTAATAATAATAATAATAATAATACATAGCGTTTATATAGCGCTTCATCGCGTTAACAACCAGGCTCTAAACGCTTTACAACAGTTATATCATATACCTGTAAATCACACACACACACTCAGAAAAAAAAAACAAACTAGGCGGACATTCGGAGTGTAAAAAGACGACTCTTCAGCTGGTGTTTAAAAGTCATAAAATCCTCAGTCTCTCTCAAAGACAGAGGCAGAGAATTCCAAATCTGAGGCCCTCGAAAAGAAAACGATTTTCCCCCCGTGGTCTCGGGGGACATCTCAGGAATTTTAAACATTTGAGTGTCTGCAGATGATCTAAAAATTAACAACAGGTGCAAATCTATTTGGTGAGAATTCTTACCTGCTTTCCTACCTCTATTAATTTATATACTTAATATGTGATCAAATGAAAAAATGATTATGCCAATGAACATGGACACAAAGGCAGTAAAATTGGTGCTTTCACTTTTAAGCATTTCTGCCCAAGATAATGTAGTACATGTACTATAATTGCATGCACAGATACAGTTTCTTGCTTCTTTGCCCTTTCTCTGTCCTCCCACTGCAGATATGCAGCTTTATAAATGCTCAGACAGAATCTCAAGTCCAATAAAGAAAATGACATTTATCTAGAGAAAAAAAACAACACAAAACAGACATTTTGTAAAGATGGACATTGATATTAATTAATATTTTACAACTTCTATTTGACAGTAAGTGGACAACTATAGTAACCCCGTTTTCTGGCTTCTGTTTTGAGACCTGCAAACCACAGGCCAGTAAAAGAAAAAGACCTTTTCTTTTTTACTGAGAAAGAAGACATTTTTTTGTGTGTGTAAAAACAGACATATAAACATTATAGAACTTCTATATAACAGCAAGTGTAAGTCTATGGTGATCCTGTTTTCTGGCTCCGGTCTGGTAATGACTGACCAGTCAACATCAATGTATTCAGGTGTCTTAATTTACTAATCAGAAGCAATTAGACACGCCAGGACACAATGACGCAAATGCCAACAACCTGTTCAGTCCCTGATTACACACTGAGCTGCTGAGCAATTATCTTGCATTGCCAACCCAAGGCCACCTGAGAGGAAGGGTGCCACCAGGAATCAATACACCACAAAATGACAGTCAGCCTCAGGCACTGGACTGATGCTATGACCTGTCACAGCATAATGATGACTAGGCATACTGATGCCTTCAGGCAGACAAATCTAACAGACATTTCATTTTGTTCTTCATTCAGTACATATTCCTTGGTGTTTGATGACACTTGTGGAAAGTGGGGGGGGGGGGGGTGTATCATACTAAGCCAGGAGGGTCGCAGCCAGTTGCTGCCAGCAGAAATGTAGCCTACACCCAAGAAATAGTGGCAGAAGCTGACTGTGTCCGACTGGGCTTTGTATGATAGGATCTTCCCACATTTACTAAGAAAATAGAAAATGTATGAAATTGTGGTGTGCAGGTCTTGTCTGTGCCAGCAACTGACTGTGCCATTCCAGGCTTAGTATGATACCCGCCTCAGAAAAATGTGACTAATTCTTTAGAGAACAAAACAACCACTGTTTAATAAATTACCCTCCCTCATGAAATTTTGCATCACACAATCTACTGCCTGGTTGGGCCAGTCTACAGAATTAAGGAAAGACCAAACAATGACGGCATCTCCTAAAAGTTGACTTATCAGGGATGGAACCAAAAAGACCATGACGAAAGAGAAAAACTTGAAATTTTCACTGTCTTCTCAGGTGCAGCATTGGTCAGAGTTACATAATAGATAATATTGTTTTGATATATTTTTCCAATGGCAGTTATAAAAAAAAGAAGATGACTGAAATCAGGATTAACTTGAGCCGATTCCATCCCTGACCTGATATATACTGGGTTTTCTTTCTTTACCAAATTCTTGGTAACAGAGATACATGTATAAAATTTGTCATCACTTGTAGCTCAGTAATCCCTGATCCTCCAGTTTGGCTGAACATTTCTGTGTTACACTTGAATAGATTGTGAGGTCAGGGGACCACAATAATCCAACTGCTAACATGATATCATATGCTTATCTCAAAATAAAACTTTCTGACAGAAACGCGCATATCTGAACAAATAAGAGTGTCAGGGCAATTACATGGGAGCAGAGCAGATTAATGTAAAGCCTACCACTAGTAGGCTATGCCCTTAATGTTCAACAAATTGAAACTTTTCTCTGCTTTGCCAAGGATGATCTATGCTTTCAGTACATGTATCTTAATTAAAATTGTTTCAAATCCTGAAACTGACAAGCATGCAAATGATTTTTGACTGGATTTTAAATTTGCTTTGGATAACAATGTACAGTATAAATAAAAGACCCTGACATTAATCAAGAGAAACTTGACGACACTGCAGCACTCCTTTCCCTACAACTTTGTTCATAACAATTGTATCACCTTCAAATTTTATACACTTCTCACTGTGAATGGCTGTCTTCAGAATGCTGTCACATAAAATTTGCCTGAGTATTAGAAATTGCTAAATGTTCATGTTTAAGTTTAAAATTTATTTTTCATTTTCCATGACAGCAATGAACTACACAACAACAGTTTTCAAGGAAATCATGTTAACATTTACTTTAAAACAAATTATATGCAATGCCAGCACTGCTGAGCACTCACCTCCTGTGCAAAAAAAGTGCTTTGTTTTTTTTTTCTTTTCTTATTTTGCCAATCACTCAGTGAGATTGAAGAATGGGCCAGGGGACAAATATGGTGCAGGATGGGATAGGAGGTAGGCTGCCTGGGAAGCAGGTCCAAAGGCTTTTGCAAGCTACTTTTTTGCGGATCTTACTTGGCGTTGTAATCAAAGTAAAAGTTCTAAAACAGAATTCCAGACTAGTAGAAATTTCAGAAACCTTTTGTAAAATACTAATCGGTCAGCCGGTCAAGAGGGTTTTGCAAGATGCTCTTCTGGATCAAACCTAATGTTATAGGGCAGTTCCAAGCAAAACGGTCCCCAAGTGGATACATTTCAACATACGCTAAACAATAAGATTATAGCTGTTTATATTAGTAAAACAGCTCTACTTTAAAGACCATTAAGTTTTATTTCATTTTTGCTAACAATACTTTATTAGATAAAGATCCTTTGTCAAATTGAACTATCTCAAATTTTAAAAAAGTTTTACTAATAAAAGAAAGTATAACCGCTTTTAAAGTCTTTTGAGACGTATCCAATAATAACTGAAGTAGATCATTACCTATCTCTTGAAAGGTCATATGTTAGACAAAATTCTATCATAATTTTAGTTTTGCGGAGCTAAGTGCTGCATGAGTTCAGGAAAGTGGAATTTTTTTTGTATGGCCCTGTGTCACGCCATAACATGTCATACCGTAACATTTTTTCAACTTTTTTTTCATCTCAAGATGCTTGTATTCTATCAATGACACAATCCATATTATACTGAATCATGGCTGGGTTAGGCTACACTGACTGACAAAACTTTATGAAAATCTGATTCAAAATTGTCAAGTTATACATGTAATTCACCCAAGGTATGCCACGCAGTAATGTTACGGTGTGAAGTTATCATGTGACAACCAGTGCTCAGGTTAGTTAAGTTGCCAACAAAGTGACTGAAAAAGAGCCATAGTCAAATCATCTTGTTTACAACATGTGCATGGATAGATATTGGCACAACTGATTCTCTTGTCTTTGTAACAGATGATCTGAACCATGACAAATTTGCAGTTGCCACAGCCTTATGAAATTTTTTAAAAAACATTCTTGCAAAACACCCTTGTATTCAACACATTGACATTTTCTCAGATGGTGCTACTTCCTAATTCAATTGATTTCAGGTTTTTTTTGTGTATGTGTTTGGAAATCCATGATAGGTGTGACAATAGTTTCACTACTATGCTTATCCCAGAAATTAACAATTTATTAATTTATCAGAAACAAGAAGTATATTTTGTAATTCCAAACTATCTGACAATGCCAAACTGCAATTTCCGTCATGGTGGGCCACTATGACATTCTAGAACAAGGAATTTGTTGGGATTTATACTATAGTGTTGGCATGTCTTAGGTCAACAAATAACTTAAAGAGTATGTTAATTAAACATCCCAGCCACAATGTCACAAATCCCAGACTGGGAGATGTAATAGTTTATGACAGGACGACAATCACGAACAAACAAGTTTAACACTTAACAAAACAACCCATCAGACTCACACATTTATTAAACATAATTATACATATAATAGCGCAATTACATACATTATATTATTGAAATGAACTGCCGTACAACGGCCTTATTCTCCCACACACTCTCCCTCGGATCCACAATCCGGTAGTTACTCCTAAAGGCACTTCGGCCTCAGCCTCTCCCCTCAGGGTCTTAATAGTACATTAATGATTCACTGGCACCGCAGTCTCTCAACATCACCTTCCTATTGCCATACAACTTATCAGTTCACTTGCCCATCATCATGGCAATAATATAGTATCTCATTCACTCTCATATCTACGTCCCTGTCCGCGGCCTGACTGCCACGACTGTATGTGCCTCTACTGTCCTGCACCGACAGCCTCACTTCTGGCCTATGTGTGGCCTCCGGCCCTATGCTGGCCTATCCCCTGTGCTCATCGAGGTGGCTCTGCGGCCCGTCCTCGACACCAGTCATTACTGGAAAGACTCTTCCCTAGTCTTCTCGACTGCTCCCTTTATGTCCGCCCGATGGGCTCTTATTCACAGGTCCGCTCCCTAGGACCTTCTAACTTGCAGTGATAGTTATACAGCGCTTTCGCCCCATTCAGACCCTCCCACTACTCACAACAGCACGCTTAACTTGCTGTCTACTGTGAGCCCTTCTTACTCTACACCCGCTCTGTAGCAATCCCCTTAATTGCACTCACTCCACTCGTGACACACAAACCTTGTGGATATCTGATGTGTTGGACTGAGGTCAAGTTTCCACAAAGGAATGACATCATTCCTACATAGATTCTCTGGATACGACATCATGCTGACGTCAGTTTGATGTAGGGAGTCTGCCCCCATGGTAATACTACTAACCCTACAGAAATCCTATACAATTCAGCATCTGACTGACAATGGGGTGCTGGCATGGATTTTTCTGCACTGCATTGGCTTCTCAATTATCAGTTTACAACAAAGAAAGTACCAGTACTTTTTTTTGGTGCTGTTTCTACTGCACAAAGGCCAACAACCACAGGCAATTTCATAGAATCACTCCAGTCTCCAATCGGTAGCGTCAGTTACCACCGCATTTTGCGACAATGGACACCACTGTTACTGCTACCCAGGCCCCTTTTCATCTGATTAGTCAATCTGACTACCCCCCCTTGACACAAACTGACTAGACCCTCATGCCCCCCAGGTCCATCTGAGGCGGGAGTAATTCTATAAAAATACCCAACCACAATACATGTTGTCGGCTCAATGTAACATTGAGTTTACCTGAAAATGAAATATGCTCTCTTTATCACACACAGTGGTAACTATAAGCTTGAAGACAAGCACTGGAATAAATCAGATGTGAATGGTAATTGTATTTGTGAAGCATATCAATCGTACATCATGGCTGTTGCTTGCCATGTAAGCCACATCTTGTAAGTGCTCTGTCTTTTTAGTTTTAAATGCAAATACGGCTTAGTGTATCCAACTGCTAATGAAACACGCTGAGAGAAATTATTAAAATACTATACTTGGTAATGCAACATACACTGCTCCGGCATAAGAATTAAGATTAAGTGATGGGCATGAGCCGCCTACCCGTAAAAATACTTGTAAACAACTACTCCCTTGGATTACAAGCCCCCCCCCCCCCCCAAATCAATCCACAGCTGTTTGTTCGACCGATTTGTCCGTAAGCAGGTCAAAATAAGACTAAAAAAATCTCTGAGGTAAAAGCTTGCGGATCTCTGTCGGTAAGGTAAACAAAGGGTGGCTGGTGCAGAGAAAATGTCTGAGATAATTACTGCAAGTGTGTGCTTACAGTGGAAGATCTACGGCTGTAGCTGAACACATATCTACAACTAAAGGATGGGAGGCTGTGGGAACGTAAGATAAAACTAGATCTAGATCTAGAGTCTAATAATATTTAATAATTAGGCCTCGGCTTCTGATCTTTATGACTTTAGCTAGATCTAGATCTAGATCTAGAATCTAGATCTAGATCTATATCCAGATCTAGACATCTATACAGTAAACTACAGCTGATTTCCTTAGTGGATCTACATTAATTATTCAAGATACTATTTTTTTACATATCAAACGGCCCTCCATCTGCAAAAGCACATTTATAACCCCAATTATCAATAGTGACCCATGCAGGCTACTCACGATTGACCCTGACCAAACTCCAGTGAGACTGAGAGACTGGCCTGTCTAACGTGTCTGTCAAAATGACAAGGACTGCAAAATGGGAAGTCCCGAAACACATTCTAGCTACTTGCCTTACTATCGTATTCATTTTGATACAAGTCAAACATTAACCATCATGATATTGAATATCATTCGAACCTTTGTACCATGATTGTACCCTTAAATAAATTATAAAGTTATGCAAAAAGAATGTTAACATTATAATGCATCGGCTTATAAACTTTATTTCTTAAAAATAAGTAGGAAACAAAAATTGCATTTCGTTCACTTATTACTTGTAATTGAAATCTTTAATTTTGAGAGTTTCAAGGGACATCACTCTGATACAATAAAACATGGCTTCGTTGGTAGATCTGCGACCCAATAGGGAACTTGTAAACACTAATTTTGATCATTATCAGCTGTCTCTTGATACTGTGCCAGTGTATGATACGGCTTTGGATAAAAGTAATTAAACTTTGCATTCCAAGTAACTTGTCATAATTGCCGAAAATTACAGTACGATGTGATTTGTTCTGACCAGCACAGCGGACATGATGCTGTTACTGCCATGTCATACTAGACTGCGTCATAGTGCTGTACACTGCATAGATTTATAAATTTGTGTACTTTGGCTCAGATCCATGCATACACAAAAGCACAGTAGTGGCAATGATATATTAATATCCGTTTATGTTTTGTGGTGGAATAGAGCTCTGAAGCTGTTCACCTGAGAGTTGATCATTAGAAATTATAGACGAAATCTATGTAGATTCTAGATCTAAATCTAGACTAAAGACTCTATCTAGTCTGATACTAACCAGAACTAGATCTAGATCTAGATCTAGGCAATAGATTTAAATTACAACTTAAAAAAATTTTTTTTTGGATAGCTGCAAGATGTCTGTCACATTATCCGATGAAGACTTTAATAATTTACAAAATAGAAAAATTAAAGATATTCATTTTACACACTACAGCATAGCTTTAGGTGGTTTACCATCTCAGAGCAGCAAACTGGTGCATGGTAATGAGTTCTGTTTCAATTCAGCTGGATCTAGTTAATGTCTTATTTAGAGGCTGTCATTATCAGTACAATAGTCGGGAGGAATTCCTTACGAGATCCGCACTTTTTGATAAAAAACCCTACTTATTAATTTTGTTAGTTTATCCAATTGTCATTGGAAAAAAAGCAATGTTGGGGGCGTGAGGGTCTAGTCAGTTTGTATCAATGGGCGGTAGTCAGATTGACTACTCAGGCGAAAAGGGGCTGGGGTAGTTGTGTTAGATTCTGGTCTTTGGCGCTTTGTCGGCAACAGTGCGGATCTCATACGGAATTCCTTCCCAATAGTCAATAGTATATTGATGTTTTATTTTTTAAAAATTCTTATACTAGACTATAGGATAGGCCTATTTGAAACTAGAATAATTTCCATTTTGAACATAACTGTTGTTATTGTCATTTAGAGGCCACAAATAATAAGTTTGATTTCTCTGCAGGATTTTATAATTGTGTAAACTGTTAGTTAGAATTTCTGTGTGGAGAACTTGTGAGGTAATTTAAAACTATCATATTTTTCCTGTCATGGAACAAATTCTAGATCCTCAGAGATCTATACAGATACAGGTGTATTTCCTATCTAGATCAAGTGTGATATTGCCCAATAGCACTGTAAATTGTAATTACATATTAATGCTGTCAGAATTGTTCATCAGAATTTGTTTTATTATTGTGCAATGAATTGACTTGCATAATTAAGGATTGAAAAAATTGTTTTATTTAAATTCTCATCCTCAGGCATTGATATTGCTAAGCCATCGGAAACAAGCTTCTGTTCTCATTATGCCAAGCTCTTCAGTCTTCACAATCACCTCTTCACAGATCCTTGGAGTGATGCTTCTGTCTATTTTTGTGATCGTGATTGGAACATAGGCAAAATTTCTGTGGCTAAGGTAATGATTTACCATTAATGTACAAAATCAGCATTATGCTGCAATTCAAGAAATGTTGCCAGATTTAACTTTTTTTTGTTGAGATGAACTCATGCTGTGGACCAGATCCATTCTTCTTTTTTTCACATCATCAAGATTTCACTCAAAATCGTCAAAATGAAGTGGATGTGATGGTACTTGTGAGCCTACTATGAGCCTGCCATGCAATGCTTATATGAAATTTGGCATAATTGCACTTTCATTTAGCTCATCATCTAGTATCATATAATCCTTTGCCAATGTAGAATGCTGCATTGTGAAGAGGCGTGCAAGTTGTCATGAAATCATTGCTTTGCCAACAGCTGGGATGGGCCTTGCAATCATTCATTAGCAGTTGATCTGTGAATTTGGCTCATTGTTTTAAATTATTATCAGTATTAGTACTTGCACACATTTACTCAGTTCTCATTTTCATTTTGTGCTCATGTGATTTATTAGTTGACCAATAACATGAAATGCTGTCACTATCTCAACACTATATGGACGGGGAAAAAAAAAGCTACCTGGATATCAAGGCAACATTTAACCTCCACAAACACATCTTCATTATAAAAGCCAGCCTGCCATTTATTATATAGATATGAAAGATGATGTTATGACAAAGGTTAATGGAAACTGGTCAGTGTGAACCCAGGTACTTGAAGTGGAAAACATTTGTTTGGGTGAGATTTTTTTTTTGTGGTCTGCAACCGCAGTAAATTTCATCTTTTTACAAGTGTTACTGGTGGAGGTTTGGAACATTTTAGCATGCATGTTCAGTCATGCCAGTTGTTTCTTAATTTGTATTAATGGAGAAATACTTCAGTGTATGTTTTGGAGTTTAAGCTAAGGCCTGAATAGTCAAAACTTATGAATATATTTTGTGGTAGTAGATTTTAATAGAAAATTATATTTTAACCCCTTGCCTGCCACACAGATTTCCACTCAAATGCTGGGTGCAAAAGGGGACAAAACAAACAAATTTAGACAATTACACACCATAAATCCTAGGCTTTCAAAATACATGCAAATGATGCAAGTAAGTAGGGGAACAAACCAGGAAATACAAAACAATCATAATTTGGGAATTGTCTCCATGATTACTCAAGAAATGCATGTGAACTGGGCCCGAAATAGTTCCGGGTACATGGCAGTATAGGGAGATTAGACAGCCCAGAATAGTTCCAGGCAAAGCAGGGAAGGGGTTAACAGTCTGTTTTAATTAATCTGTCCTTTGATTTCATCTCACAAGACGGGCAAGCCTGAACTTTGTGACAGCGTGTTCCAGGTTCCAGATGCTGCTAACTTAAGGCTGAAACCTACCAGGTTGAATGTGTCCCTGAGATTTCCATCACAAAAACTTGCAGTGGTAGTTAATGGTGCAGACATGCTTTATTTGTTGGCAACTGAAGACAGACACACATCACGAAAATGGAAGGTAATCTACATGCAAAAAAAATACTACTTATAACGTTTGTCTCTTCCTCTCAGCTTACGATGTTTCAGCCAAGACATGCTGTTTCAATGATTACAGTATATGTTGTGGTCTAATGTGACTTTCAGTTAAGCAGATTAATATCCTAGATTGTTCACTTTTTTTTCTAATGCTGGTAAAAATTTTAATTATGCAATACAGCATGATAGTTATCGTCCTGATCATAACTGCAATCCAGAATATTTATTTTTTTTTTTTTTGTCTCTGTCTTCACCAGACATTGTTCAGTGACACAGTTCCAGTATCAGGCCAAACCAGTGTTGTGATGGACAGTGTCCAGTGGACGGATGGAGAAAATCACAGGATTGAATGTCTCTTGGCTTCAGTAGAGGAAGTGGAGGGAGAAGTGAAGGAAAAACACAGATCCCCTTGGATCACAGTACTGAGCTGGATAACACTGTTGTCAGGTATTGCTTTTCTGGTCACTGCATCATGAATTCAAAGATTATTTCCATCTTAATCATACATCTTCACTTGTATTTTTCACTTTCAGTTCCTCTGGAATCTGTCAAAGTGGTAGATAGTTTATGTAAACTGCTATTGTTTTACTTTAAATTTATCTGGAATCCAGAGCAGTATGTTCAGTAATGTAGACAGCTACATCTGTATTTTGTCACTTTAAATTCATCTGGAATCTGTTGAAGTTGTAGATTCAGCATCATCATCATCATCATCATTGCCTTTCTCACCCTGGATCAGGGTATAGGCCACCAACAAACACTTTCCATCCCTCTCTATCATGGGCCAGCCTCTTTACATTATTCCAAGTCTTTCCGCTTCGTTGCACATCATTTTCTCTGGCTCTTCTCCACGTTCCGCGCGGCCTTCCTCTTGATCTCTTGCCCTGGGGATTCCAGTCCAATACCTTCTTCGTGATGCTGTTTCCTGGCCTCCTGGGAGTGTGGCCGATCCATCCCCATCGCCTCCTACCAATTTCCTCTCTGACTGGGCTCTGTCTTGTTCTTTTCCATACAATTTCATTGCTGACCTTGTCTGTCCATCTGATCTTAAGTAGCTTCCTCAAACATCTGTTGATGAAAACTTGGATTCTCTTTATGCAGGCCTGGGACGCATTCCAAGTCTCACATCCATACAACAGGACTGACTTCACGTTCGAGTTGAATATCCTCAGCTTTGTTTTTAGAGATATATCCTTGGTTCTCCAAATCTTGCTTAAGGACGTGAAAGCTGCCTGTGCCTTTCCAATTCGTGCTTTGACTTCTGCCTCTGTTCCTCCCTTATTGTCAATGATACTACCAAGATAGCAGAAGGACTCTACATCTTCCAGTGGTTAATCTCCTACTCTGTCTTGTTCGCTTGGGGGTGCAACAATATTTAGGACCTTCGTCTTCGCAGGATGTATCCTCAATCCAATAGATTCTGAAATTTTGTTTAGAGCTGTAGTCTTTGCTTGCATCTGGTCGTGTGTGTGCGACAATAATGCCAAGTCATCTGCAAAATCTAGATCGTCCAGCTGTCTCCATGGGGTCCATTGTATGCCATTTCTTCCTCCACTGGTGGTTTCTTTCATAAGCCAATCAATCACCAGAATAAACAGAAATGGGGACAGCAAACAACCCTGCCTAACACCAGCCTTGATATCAAAGCTGTCAGTAAGCTCACCATCGTGTACGACTCTGCAACTTGTCCCCCCGTACATGCTCTTGATAAGATTCACCATCTTCTCTGGGATTCCATAATGTCTCAATATTCTCCACAGTGTTTCTCTGTCGATGCTATCAAAGGCCTTCTCGTAGTCTAGGAAGTTCACTATCAGTTGGGAGTTCCACTCTAGCGACTGCTCTACTATGATTCTCAGCGTGGCGATCTGGTCGGTGGTTGATCGAATTACTCCTGAAACCAGCTTGCTCCTCACGAAGTTTTGGGTCTGTTGCATTCTGTATTCGCTTGAGAATAATCCGATTGAAAACCTTTCCTGGGATGGAGAGAAGTGTGATTCCTCTGTAGTTACTACAATTGCTGAGGTCCCCTTTTTTTGGAAGCTTCACGAGGTGTCCTTCCTTCCAGTCCTTTGGAAACTTGCCTCCGATCCAAATCCTCGAGAATAGTGAGTGCAGACCCTCTGCAGCCCCAGCAGCATCTACCTTCAGCGCCTCTGGTGGAATCTGGTCTGGTCCAGCTGCCTTGCCTCGATTTAACTGCTTTATGGCATCATTAATCTCTGCTTTAGTCGGAGGGTCGCAACTGATCGGTAAATCATTTCTTGCGGGTAGAATGTCGGGTGGGTTGCTTGGTGGAGGTCTGTTCAAGAGGCTGTTAAAATGTTCTATCCATCTTTTTGCCTGAGCTTCCTTTCCAAAAATAGCCTTCCTGTTGTAATCCTTGACAGGAACTTCAGGTTTTCCATATTTTCCAGCAAGAGTCTTTGTAGTCTGGTAGAGGATCCTCATGTGTCCTCCTGTTGCTGCCTTCTCTGCTAACATTCCTATGAACTCCTCTTTGTCTTTTTTAGTTGATTTTTTTACCTCTTTAGCTGATGCTCGGTACTCTTCCTGGTTACCAACTCTTGAGCTTCTTGTACGACTTGCATTTACCTGTTCTTTTAGGTCTCTTCTTATCCTTATCAAGTCCAGTGATTTTTGACTGATCCATTCCTTGTGTTCCACTTTCTTTTCCCCAAAAACATCCTGACATGTCGATGTAAATACTCCTTTTACCTTAGCCCAGTGAGTCTCCAAATCTACTGTCTCTTCAAGGTCAACAAGAGGTTTGAATCTATTCCTCAGTGTCAGCTGGAACTCTTCCTTCTTGTCTCCATCCAGAAGGCTCACTTGAAACTTTCTCCTCTTTGTTCCTGCTCTGGTACCTTGTTTCTTGAGGCGGAGTTTGAATCTTGCCAGCAGCATGTGATGGTCAGATCCAACATCAGCTCCTCTCTGTACTATGACATCCTCCAGTGAGCGTCTGAATCGTCGGGTGATACAAAAGTGGTCAAAGAAACACAAGATTCAGCATCACTTTATAAAAAAATTAGGTACACATTCACTACCAAAATGTGACAAAGTACCAGTCATAGCAGTGTGAATCATGACCACTACCCTGGATGATAAAATGCACAGTGGATTTAGAAGCATTACAAAGAACAATTGATTATTCACAGGAGTCAATGAGCGCTTTTATTTTTAATATGCCCGAGACCCCAGGCCATTTGGTTGGTTTATGTAGATGTTAGTTGTTTCTATGGAAACTTGGGGCTAGACTAAAGGTTCTTCAAGAGGGGACCGAAACCTGATTCTGTTTTGTCACATTATTTTTTCACTACTTCTTCTTCATCTTCAAGTGCTGGATCTGGAACAGATATCGACGATCATGGGTTCGCCACTCATTTCTCCACTCAGACGCTCTCAAAAAGCCCATATTGTCCTGGTTTTTCCCTGTCGCCCATCTGTTCAAACTCTCTAAATATGTTATTCTATGTCTACCTCTGCTTTTTTTGCCCTCTATTTTTCCAGTTAGAGCAAGGTGTTCAAGACCTTTGTGTCAATTCAGGTGTCCCACAAACTGCAATTTCTCCTAACTGTTTTTATTAGTGATCGCTCCATGTTGGTGTCTTTCATCACCATTTCATTCGATTTCCTTTCCTTCCATGAAATATTTAGGAGTGCCCTTAAAAACCACATTTCCGTTGCCACTAGCTTGTTTTCCATGTCCTTAGTGTTAATGTCCAGCATTCACAATCATACAGGAGGGTTGACCACACATAGCTCTTCAAACCCATTGGTTTTATTGACATTGAGATGTTTCTGTTCTTTAGGATTGGGCTCATTTTATTAAAGCTATCTTTAGCCATTGCAATTCTTCTTTTTTATTTCTGTTGTACATTTGCCGTCGGATATAATTGTATTATCCTAAATATTTAAACTTTTGAACCTGTTTAATCTTCTCACCTTTACTTATGAGATTACAGATAGGGTTTACCGCCTTTTTAGATGGTGTCATGCATTCTATTTTCTTTATATTTAAGGATAATCCCTTCGGTTCACTTTCAGTCACCACATGACCTCTACCCTGGATAATAAAATGTACAGTGGATTTAGGGGCATAATAAAGAACAACTGAAACAGGAGTCAGTGAGCGCTTTAATATATCCGAGATCCCAGGCCATTGGGTTGGTTTATGTAGACGTTACTATGGAAACTTGGGGCTAGACTAAAGATTCTTCAAGAGGGGACCAAAACCTGATTCTATTTTGTCACAATATTTTTTCACTACATCCTTTGTAAAAATATTCAATTTTAGCAATTGGAGTTTGACACATCATATTAGTCATAAAAATACTGTGCCAGGTGTCATGAATAAATGTTGTGAGCATGAATTTCTTTATTTTCCAGTTGATGAAAAGCAGTGGAACATTGAGAGAACAAGACGTCTAGAGGGATCTCATCCTATTGAATATGCGAGTCTTGGTCGCCAGGGAAGATCAGTTCACATTGTCTCTGCTGATATTTTTAGGATGGTGGAAGACTCTGTCAAACCTGTTGATAATGCAGAAGCATGGGAGATGGTGGGCCAGGAAAGTGAGTAGGTTTTTATATTAGGCAATCACTTTAGCAGGCTGTAAAGGGGTTGAATTTGAATTAGCTGAACTCATTTTTGCATCAACAGTAAGTTGACAATGTCAAAATTGAGCAAAGAGAAAAAGTTGTATGTGTAGCAAAGCCCTGCGTAAGAAGTAATACCCAAACGATACAATGCAAACTAAAAGAGAAGACAGAAAATCCTCAGTATTTCGGCTGTCGCCTTTGTCAAGAAAAAAAAAGAAGAAACAAACAACAGAAAAAAAAAATGGAACAGAAAACAATTGAATAATAAAACAATTGAACAATAAAAAATTTTAATAGGAAATTTATAGAATATAAACAGAATATGTGGCTTTATCTGCGAGTTCTTGCTTGGTTAGCAGCACAAAAGCACATCCGTCTGCCAATGTATGGAAGCTTATCACTTCGAGCGACAGCCAAAATATTGACGATTTTCTGTCTTCTCTTTTAGTTTGCATTGTATCGTTTGGGTATTACTTCTTGTGCAGGGCTTTGCTACATACAACTTTTTCTTTTTGCCCAATTTTGGCGTTGCTTATAGCCCTGCTGCGACCCCACACTTTTTCTGTGGTTTTATGATATTTCGTCAGTAAGTTGACAGTTTAGCATAATTGTCACTTGTATAAACCTCCACTTTCCTTCTGAGCTGCCTTGTTTTTATGAAGGTGTAACTTCCTGAAAAAGAAGTTTGAGAGTTTTCTACAGTGACAGAAAAGATGTGGTTTTCCACTGAAACAAAAACTCTGTTTTTCTCATTATGGGCTTTTAGAGAGCATCCGAGCGGAGGAATGAGTGGCGAACCATCATCGTGGATATCTGTTCCAGATCCGGCATTTGAAGAGAAGAAGCCTGTCTGGAATTACAGGTGCAAGGGGAAAATCATAAGTGCAGTAACACATAAATTCTAGATTTATTGTTTATTCATATATCACAATGATTATGTTTCTGCCTATTAGCCACCAGATCTCTTTACACTTGGAGTCAGAGCAGCACAGATTTGACTGTTCATGTGACAATACCTGAGGGACTGACCAAAGCAAACCTTAATGTGGAGATCTCTGGCAGTCGTCTGGAGGTTGCAGTCAAAAATGGTGTAGAAATGATCAAGGGTGATCTGCATGCTCGTGTAGAAGTGGACTCAAGTACTTGGTCACTTGAAGGGCGAAGGTAGTGATTTTTTTAATTTTTATATTCAGTAGTTGTGGCAGATATGGATTTGATATCTTGATTGAATGAGATTAATGTTGAGAGAATTCATTGTGTTCATGAGCGATTCTGTATTTGAATTACAAAAATTCATTATTTCAAAGGATTATTCAGAAATTCAATCGGTCGGGATATTGAGAGTGCATACTCGAAATCTGACGTTGACATAATTACATGTTGGAATTGGCAATTCATTCCTGCAAGCCGTTTCACCCTAATTTTACATTAAATTTTCATTAAATGTGGATATAAAATTGTATTTTGTCGAGGAATTCATTCCTGCATGCTATTTGACCCTGATTCTACAAGCAATGAAATTTAAATGTGTATTATTTTGTTGAAAGGTTAGAGATAAGTCTTCAGAAAGCGGAGGAAGCCTTGTGGCCAGTGGTCGTGGTTGGGGACAAACGAGGGGAGCTGATGATGACCCCAGAACAGATTGATGCTGTGCATGACAGGCTGGCTCACTTGACCTCAGAGGACTGGGTGAGCTTTTGTTATTTATCATTTTTGCATTTAAATCAACAATGTGCGTTTACCGAGTTTGTATGTGGTGCAAAGGAAATTGATCTTACGATGAAGTTGAGCACTAGTTGAAAAAAAAGGGACAAGAATTTCCATATTGTGAGAATATTGTATTTGTAAATTTGTTGTCAACAGGCAATGTTAAATGTTTTACTAACCTGTTAGGCCTAATGCCACCATGCATCTGTGCTTTGAGCAACTTCATTGATAGAGAGACCCAGTGTCACATTGAAGTGTTATCCCATTTACTATCATTCAAAAATTTCACATCTGAAATTCATAATACATGTACTTCTCTTATACAGAATCCTAACCCGGAGGAGAAAGACAAGCCCTTTAACTCCCAGATGCTGGAGGAGTGTGATGCGGTCGATGAGGATGGAATTATTATAATGAGAGTGGATGGAGAAACTCATGCAATCACACATAAGGTACTAAAAAGAAATTCTTTTCATATATATGCAAAGCACTTGCCTTTGCATACACAGTGAAATATGGACAGGGTTTGGAAAATGTAAAAGGGTTGAAATGATTCAAATTGTTACCCAGTGGGATACAGGACACTTCTACCTGTCAAGGGAAACAGTTTGAAAGAGGAAAAAGATGCTGTGCTTATGGTAGCTAGATATCAACCGAAGCTTTTGAAATCTAAATACGAGTAGGTCAATGGCAGAAATGAAAATTGAAGCATCTCAAATGAACTGAGTAAAGCGATCAGTTATTATATGGAAGAATTTGGGCCATACATTCTTTTATCAGTAACTTTTGTGTATTTCAGGTTATTGCCAGCAATCAGTTCCTATTTACTGCGATAACAGACTCCAACCAAATGCCTGCTATGTGTTTACGACATGATGTGGATGGATTTCTGTGGCAAGCAAAAGAGGATGTTGCATCAGATAAGTGTCCGTGGGAACATATTGGTGTGTTGAATGCCTTTGGCTATGTCATGGCATCAAAACAACAGCGGCGCTTCTGTTCATGTTCGCCAGATATGTCAGTGGCAGTGATTGCGGATGCTCAGCGCCATCTTTATCTGTACAGACAGAATGTTTCAGTTATGACACCACTTCGCAACAGAAAGACAGGACAGCAGGTCAGCAGTGTAGCCAAGCAACAGGTGTTGACCCTGGATGCAACCCCGAATTCAATTATGGGCATCAGAGTCACAAATTCCAAAATATTTGTGGCAACAGAGCAGAAAATTCTTGTGTATGTGATGAAGTCAGATGATTGATTAGTCAAAGTACAGAAATGTATGAATGTTGTGCAAAAAAAAGTCTGTACAGTATAAAATGCATTGATGTTTTTCAAGAGACAAAAGAAAGAGAAAAAGAAAGAATGCAAATATGGCAGAGTGCAGTTTAATGTTGGCATGAGAGATTACAGTTACCCCTGACATAATTTACTATGAGCTGCTCCAAGTAATCAGAACTCTGTTGGGGTGTAGAAAAAATTACACAAGTAAGTGGTGGGTACATTTCAGTTTTGGGCAGAAGTAACTGTTTGCTTGTTTTGGCACTTTTCATGCTGGGAACCCATGTGTATAATGTGTGAAGAGATCTTTCTTTATGCAAATTCACATTCTTCTTTGATGGATATTTGTGACTTTGCAAAATAGAAAAGCTGTAGGACTTGGATGTGGTTTCAAGAACACTGCGTCCCTTACTCATTTTGCAGACTCTTCTTTGTATAGTTCAGCTGTATACTTGCAGCTGTTAGTGTAATTCGATATGAAATCTAAAATTAATTAATGCAGTGATAATTTAAGTAGCAAAGGTATATATTCTTTACTTTTCAACTGCTGTTGTCATGACAAAGGTTAGATCTATCTTAAAAAGTTAAAAATGTTATAAATGGTTCTTGAATTAGTTTGAGCTAAGTTCAAAGAAGAAAAGGATAAGCATAATTAATGAGAACAATATGTGCTTTCCCAGCTTAACACTAACAGCACATCTGCATCTGTTGAGAAGGCCTAGCTTTGTGACCTTAGTGATCAACATAGGTGTGTAACTATGCCACAAGTGCAATAATAAATTCTGATAATTTAATGTTCTGAGTGGATCCTTAAAATTCAAAATGAAGTGGGAATGTGGCTCTATGAATTTTCGAAGAAAAAAAGTGACCTTCCCATCACAGATGTACCATCAGCATAGTCAGATTAAGTGAAGTTGATACTGTTTAGTAAAATGGATTACAAACCAGTTTAGGAGAGAAAAGATGATGATGAAATACTTTGTTGTACAGGAGTTGCATCATGTACATAATAATATAAAATTATAAAAATATAATACACTGTACTCCTTTACATTGTGGTGAAGGACTAATGATCATAGATATTACTTGTTTGTCCAATAGAACAGGGACCAACATTTAAATTATATGGCCTTAATATGAAAAGAGAAGGATTCCCACACTTTTCTTGTGCTGTTGCTATTATCACCTCGTTGCCATTACACCATTATTGTACTATAATTATACAGAGTAACAAAGTGATGAGTTTTGCATTATTTTTTTAGATTTGGTAGTTTTCCTGGTCACCCCAACTTTGTTACTCATGTTTCAGATAGGTCCAAGTACAGTTGAGCACGCGAAACTCACCCAAGTCAAAATCACGGATCCCACGAACAGAGATCTAGGTCCCGATTTTATTTCTCAATATTCTTTGTAGTTATTTCACGCGAACCTCAAACTGTGACACTGATTCGTCGAACCAGTTTTCCTGCTGCGAGTGTGATCCAAGTAGCCTAGAAGTAGAAAAGAAGAAAAACGAACGCCAGGAACTTCACTCGATTAGCTGTACCATAGCCTAGTGGTGGCAGGATAGTGTGTACAGTCGCCCCCTCCCCTAGGTAAAAACGGCGACTAAAATACCTGAGACGACCAATTCAGGCAGGAAATAACCTTGGGGGGGGGGGAGGGGGGGGAGGGGAGAGAAGGAGGAAGAGGAAGGGTGTTCGTCCCACACTCATACCCCAATAGAAAGAAAAAAAAGGAACTGCTGCCGTACGAAACGGGAGTAAAAGCAGAACAGGGAAGAATGGTGAGTTGTGTTCGCCCTTCAGTTTATTTTATCGCTGTTGAGCTTGACTTGGAAATGGTCCTTACCAAAGCACTTCCAGAAGAGAAAAAAAAGCTTTTGGACACATGGCCGTGTGCCACTGTCGCCACGTGCGTCAGTTTAATAGTAATACTTGCTTCTCTTTCAACTAACCAAGGGAAAAGGGGGGGGGGGATTAAAGGAGGTACATGTAATTCATGGTACAAGCTTGTCAGTTGTATTATTTTCCTTGAATATAGAATAATAATACCTCATGATTAATGCTTCACGTTTTCCTCGAAATTCGGCAAACTAGTAGATGAAGCCACCCCAAAGAATTTGAGTTTTCCGTGCTCGACTGTATGTCATTAAATGTTTTGCAATAGAAACAGTATGTTACCATATTAGTTAATCCAAAATGTTGAGATTTGAACTTTTTGCCGTTTAGCAGTGAATAGTTTTTGCAGATGTTTTTCTATAACCTGTAGTAGAACATGAATAACAAAAGCAGTGGTTTCTATGAGGATGCACATTCATGTAGGGAGGTTCAGACAATTCTTATAAGAATTTATTTGTGAATGAAAAGATACACATTATATGACTATTATGTTTATGTGTCTTTTAATTAGTTACCATGCCATCAGATCAGTTTGAGTTTAGAGAAAATGTGTCGACACGATCAAGGCCACACTGTGCTAAGAAGAAGCAAGATAAGACAAGACAGTATCTAACAGAATGATAGAACAGAAGAAAACTTACCAGAAGTGCCCATCAACCATCCATACCATCAAATCAGATTACTGAGGATTGCTATCTAGAACATTAGAACTTTCTAATGTATTAATCATTGTTTTTAGGTTTTCATGTAATAGGCAATGATAAAACATTCATTTGCAATGTATTCAGATATTCCAGAATTTGAAACGGGAGCAGAGGGGTTTTCGCTATTTGACTACTAGATTTCCTGGATGTATACAGTTCGATGGAAACATCTCAGAAAAGTTCGACATAAAAAATGGAGTAAAACAAGGATGTGTACTAGCACCAACCCTGTTCGGCATCTACTTCGTAGCACTCCTCCACCATGCGTTTAGCGAAAGCACTGAAGGCATCTACATCAGGACAAGACTGGACGGCTCCCTGTTCAACCTATCAAGACTCAAAGCAAAGACAAAAACAGTTGAGGTCCTTCTGCGCGAACTCCTGTTTGCAGACGATGCAGCTATCGTCGCACATGACAACGAAACACTCCAGAATTTGATGGATCGACTAGCACGTGCATGCGAGCTCTTCTCTTTAATCATCAGTGTGAAGAAGACAGAAATAGTCGCACAAGGAACATGTGTACCTCCAAGCATCTACCTAAATGGAGATAAATTGAAAAATGCTGAATCTTTCACATATCTGGGGTCAACAATCACTGCAACACTCTCCCTAGATGAAGAAATTAACATGAGAGTCGGGAAAGCAGCCACAACTTTCGGAAAACTGTTCAAAAGGGTCTGGAACAATAAACACCTCACAACAAAGACCAAGATTCTGGTCTATCAAGCATGTGTGTTGACCAGCCTCTTATATGGATGTGAGACTTGGACCACCTACTCAAAACAAGAAAAAAGGCTGAACACGTTTCATCTCAGATGCCTACGGAAAATCCTCAACATCAAGTGGCAAGATAAGGTCCCAAATACAGATGTATTGAGAAAGGCACAAGTTCTATCAGTGCAAACGATCTTACGAATGAGGAGACTTCACTGGTTAGGCCATGTGAAAAGGATGGATGATCACCGCCTCCCAAAACAAGTGCTGTATGGCGAGCTGAGGGAGGGTCACAGAGCAAGAGGCAGACCCAAGCTCCGATATAAAGATCTGTGCAAATCATCACTAGGTGACTTCGAGTTGCCAGAAGGCTGGGAAATCATTGCTGTAGACCGAACCACATGGAGAGGAGATGTGAGGAGGGGTGCTCGGAGGTACAAGCAGTCACAACAGACAAAACAAGAACAAAAACGGCAGGACAGGAAGCTAGCTGCTAACCCAGCAACCACACAACAGTACTTGTCCTGCTCATATTGTCAGCGGCCGTGTAATTCAAACATTGGCCTGATCAGCCACGAGAGGAGTTGCTCACGACTCCAACATTGACATTTAGAAGCTGCTCTGACCGTCTGCAAAGACGAAAAGGGCCAATGGTACCAATGGTACTAGATTTCCTGGAAATCAGTTGTTAAGACATTATGCATGTATTATCTGCCTCACTGTCCAGTATGCAAGGCTTTGAACATTTGTAGTATGACTGATGGTTTGTGATTTCTGGGTCCATTTAATTTACATTTATATTGCAAATTATTAAAGCACTTTTATCTGGAAATATCTTGCAGTGGTAATGTTACTTCCCTTTTTTTTTTCCCCCCCATTTTCATTGATGCCAGGAGTTTAATTTGACCCTCTCAATATTACAACCACAAATTATAATTGAATCATTCAAAATCATCTTTATTATCTGACCTTCTAAACATTTCACATTCTCACACACAACAGCTATGTACAGTACATCATTTGAAGTTACACCTTGCACTCATTAAAAATAGTTCTAAACAAATTTGACTATAGATCAGTTAGAACAACTTCTGCACTCAGGCATTTCTGTAAATGTTCAGGGACTCCACTTGCTGGAATATCCACAAAACTGATTTAAATCTTTTTGCTTTCAATCTAATCCTGAACCGAGACTGTAAATAAACATTTGCATTCAACAGCGAAAAAGTCTACTTAAACCTAAATATTTTTAAAGATCAGAACGGACTCCAAATCCGGGACCAGTTGGTTTACTTGTGAGAGAGGTGAGGCCTGTTTTAGGTTCTGATGCAAATCTGTGGTTTTGTCCACTCCTGTAAGTGAAAGTAAATCCATGTAAAATGGTCATTAACCTGTTACCATGGAATTTCATTGTCTATATCTGAATTGGGAGAATACAATTCTTTGGCATACATTACATTTACATTGGAAAATAACTGGAGGTAACTGGAAAATCATGAGATTCATGTCAAGCATGACATTAATTCATTCATTCTGAATTTAAACATTAGAGCTTCGGAGCATAGAGTTATCAGGGCACCATGTTTTCATTAGAGTGTCCTCCAGCATTAAAAGTTCAAATCTACCACATAAAGATGCATTACAAAACACAAATTTAATACTTAACCTATGCAGTAGCTTTATGACAACAGTAGTTACACTTACACATTCTTTTCCAACCATTTGTGAGTGTGCATGGGAAAACCCGGCATAAGTCGGCAGAGCTGATTTTGAGAAAAACGGCGTTGAAGTGAAAATATGGGTCCGACACAAACTTCCAACTTGACTGTTGTTTAGGGGGCCGTGGCATGTTACAGGGTAAACTGTAGGCGAGTAGTGAACACCACTCACTATGATCTCTATAACGGCTTTGTAATTAGACTACGGTCTCCTAACAAGACCCAAAAACTTCCGACTTGGCTGTTGCTAGGGGACCGTGGCATGTTACAGGGTAAACTGTAGATGAGCAGTGAACACTACTCAACTATGATCTCAATAAGTGCTTAGTTATTAGACTACGGTCTCCTAACAGCAATCACTCCAATATTACTTGGTCAATTAGCTATTGCCAATTATAGGATTAAATGCCGTTTTCTCAAAATCTTGTTTTAGGGGGGTCACTGACTTCAATATATATATCAGAAATGTCTTGTCTTTTATTATATGTACAGAACTAAAAATGTCATGTTGCCGACTTATGCTGGGTTTTCCCATGCACACTCACATTTCAACATGTCTTTAAAAAGAAACACCTAAGTAATGATTATCTGACGACATTTGACTAAAAACAGCCAGTACAAGACTTACTGAGGGCCTGCTTTGGGTTTCCTTCCTGCTTTTAGGTCATTGAGTATCCTATGCATATCGTCCACTGTCAAGTCCTCCTGTGAGCAAATCATACATACTTTAAAAATCTCCTGAAATTGTGGGTAATTGAAAATAAATAACAGAAAATTTTATATAACAAAAAGCTTCCATACTTCAAATCAAATTAACTCAGATCAGATTAACCTCCCTACCCCACTGAGCATGATCGACTGACATTAGTATAATATACATGAATATTGTGGTGAATCTTATTCTGTCATTAGAGCTTGAGGTGAAGGAAAGAAAAGGTGCAGTGCCCAATGATCTGAGGATCAATCCTCCTGTCTTTGAGGTAAGATAAAATTCATTACTTTCATCCAAAATAGAAACTGAAGAGCTACTGCTGGGTTATATTAATTTACAACTAACTAGATGAGGTACCCAGCATTATCTGGGATAAACCTGTGAATCCATAGTTCTGTCTCTCTCTCTGTTTTTAGTCCAGACAGCTTCTCATATTCTACAGTCTTACTCTTACTATAGTTCGTTCCAAAATTCATGTACACAGAAAAACTTCATTTTCTCAAAAAAGACCTTACATTCAAATTTGAGATTTTGCATGCAATGTTAGAATTTCAATGACGTTATGAATCCGAAAAATGAAATTTGCAGCTTTTATAGTTTTCTCAAAGCGGTGAATTCCTTTGATCTTTTCGGCTTTTTTTATTTCAGATAACAGCAGATTGAAGAATATTTACTGTAATGACAGTTTGACTGCATTATCGCTCTGGTTTGTCAGTGGCGTAGCAAACAGGTGTCATAGGGGGGCCATGAACCGCCTAGGGTCATAGCCTAATAGTAATACAACTGTTTATGGGATTGATTCAACAGGTGGAGCGAGGTTGATTTGGCATGTCAATATAAAGTTGTGTCGTATGTTTAGATAGGATGTTTGATTAATTGTCTAGCTCTGAATCCGACGATTCCAGAGGATTGATAATAATATTTGGTTGGATGAAATTAAGTCCGTCGTTTTGCCAATATTCTTCTACCAAACGTATTGTATGGTCTTTGCATTTGGTGAAAAATTCTCTTGTCAATTTCTTTAATAGCTGCGCAGGCAATTTTTTTGACATCTGACATCTTGAACGTTGTATTTTCCATAGCGACCTTCCCTTTGACTTTAGCCCACACGAGTTCAATGGGTTGAGATGTAAATGGTAAGGAGGCAATCGCAGGCTTGTGTGTCCAAATTGATGGATAATCTTGTCGACCTCGAATATTATGGGCTTCTAATTTTTTCGCACAAGAGAAAGCAACTCTGGTTTAAGATGAGTTGAGCTGAAAAGAATATTTTCCTTCATCAGCCATGCCTTGACATCGTCTTTCTTGCTACTGGATGTTGGAGTTTATCATTGTCTGACTTGATGTTGTGGTATGATGCGTTGTCCATAACAAAACATGAAGGTCTGTCCAGTGAAGGAAGAAGAGAATGTTCCAACCAGTTTTTAAAAATTGTTCCATTCATTTCTGCATGATAGTCTCGATTATCCGTTGAAATTGAATTATAAACGAGCTCTGAGTTTTGCATGAGCCCCTGATTTCTGCTTCCAGCATGCGCTATTATAATTCTATCACCTTTACTGGTAGGAATATTTCTCCTGTGCTTTCCGTCTTTGGATTGCCATTCCTTGTCATATGTATGGTGAGCATTGAGCCATGGTTCGTCCAGGTAGACAATATCAAAGCCATGCGTGCGCTTTTCCTTTATTTGACGCAGGTACTTACTCCTCGTTTCCACTAGGTGCACTCTTTCACAAAGTAAGTTTCTGCCGGATGAAGATTTCTTGAATGCAAAGCCCATGCTTCTAACAATCCTCCACAAACGTGTTTTTGAAATTTGAAATCCATTTTCTTTCTGAAGATGAGATCTAAGCTTTCTCAAAGTGACAAATTCTTTCCTCTGAAACATGCTTTCAATTTCTCGCTTTATCGCGTCCTTATCAAAATCATCTATCTTCTCCTTTCTTCCTCTTTTCGATGGGGTGGACGCAATGTCTGATTCTTGCAACCATCTTTTGAGAGACTTTAGACCAATTCCCAAAGCACGTCGAGTCTTTTTAAATGGGTCATTGATGTCAACATAAAGACAGCCATGTCTTTTTTCTCGTGTGAAATATCGGAACAATTTCAAAGCAATACTTCTAACTGTAGTAAATTTGTACTTCAACGCCATAATAGTGAAATATACTGTGATTGATAATGAAAAATACGAGTTTCAACGGACTGAATAAAAACGCCACTGAAAGATTCAACTGTTGTGTATCAACTGGTGCGTCAGCGTGACGTCATAAGTTATTGAACGGAAGGCACGTTTTTCTTGGTGCACACAGTCTGAACGTAGGGGATTTCATTGTAATTACGAGTGTTTTGGTTCCCGACATTCATGATTTCCGTTCATTTGGAGTGAGTCAGCACAAATTGAGAAAATTTAGTAGTGTAAACTATCTAACATTCTACTCAGTGTGTTGCTGTAGTATTTTATATAGCGTTAAAAGGCGAAATTTAAAACTGCTGGTCTTTTAGGGGTGCAAAAATAATTGTTTAACGTCATGGATATCCTAAACCTGCATACAAATTTTCACTTTAGTCAAACAGACAGTTTAAAAGATATAAGACAATTGCCATGGTCATGAATTTTGGAACGAACTATACAGATTTCATGTGCACCAGAGCACTATCATGACTATGCACTCAGGCAAAGAGGCAAAGGGGACAAGGTGGTCTAGAGGCAAGGTGCTCGCCTCTCATGCCAAGGGTCCCGGGTTCTAAACCCGGCCGGTGCAGGCATGTTGGAAGTTTGGGATTTTTCTCATATTTTCATGTCCCTGATCCTATTGAGGGGTAGGATCGAGTACCTAGTCTTCTCGGATAAGGACGAAAAAATTCGGAGGGCCCGTGTGCACGTTGCGCACGTTAAAGATACCTTGGCAGTTGGAAATCGTAAAGAGCAGGCCGAACAGGCCGCTGCCCGGGCAAAATTAAATAAAATTCATCCCTACCACCCACTCCCCCTCATTCCCCCACCACCAAAAAAAAAAAAAAAACGCGCTGCACTGTGGCGACGACGTGCCTGCTCCAGTTGTAACTGGGGTGCAATGGCACAAAGGCAAAATTTCCCAAATGGGATTAAAGAGTTATAGAAATACAAATACAAATACAAAAAATTTCTGGTAGGGAAATTGTGCGTTCGGAATTGAACCCATATTTATACCGTTTCTAGTGCAGTGGGCTTGCTATAACTTAGTATAAGGAGCCAAAACATAGATCATTTTGCATTTTACATTTTTACAACTTTTTACTTAAAATACTCAAAACTTAAATCAACATAATCAGTTGATACAAATGCGATTGGGCGCTGGATTGGTGGACACTCAAGAAAAGAATTTTAGAATTTTTGAAACTGTCATTTAGGCTGCAGCACTGAGCAAAAAAAAAAAGGGACCAAAACTGCACCACAATGAATTACTCGTGCCACTATACTATTTTTTCTTCCAATAGATAGTGAGAGTGTTCTTTTTTTCTCTCAATGAAAAAAGTATTTGTTAACGTGCCTCTTGTACTAATCCAAGGCTTTTCTCTTTTATTCCAGGATGATTTGTTAAATGTGAGACATTGTCCCATAGAAACCGTGTAATTTCAAATTAAGGTAAAAAAAAAAAAACATTAAAAAGATTACGAAAGTGCCTAGATGTTTGCTAAAACTTCTTCTGATTTAGGCCAATCAGAGGTTTCCAGCCAATCATAATGTGTTTCAATAACTACTTTAACATGCAAACTATTGTTATCTCATACACACATGAAATTCAACATGACATTATAATTAAGTTTCAGGAAGATTGTTAAGCACTGATAAATGTACCTAACATATTTCCATCTCTTGGAAAATCAAACAGATTTCCTTATTCAAGTATCAATAAATGCAATTAATTTTGCATATGCTTTTTATAACGCCAAATGCATAGCTGCCAACTTTCAAAAACCCAAAAACAAACTCCTTCCCTTATATCGGAGCACCCCCCCCCCCCCCCCCCAAATTGAAAAATCATCATTTCCTCACTTTGTCACATTATGGAAGATTATTCTCTTTACATAGGCCTGATAGTAATATAGGTCTAATCTAATACTTCAAGAAGCAGAAAACAAACATTCTGCTTCAAATGCTGATACAGGTATTGTTATTACCACTGTTTTCTGTCTGTTTCTAAAGAAAGAACTGACTATTATGATATGAGCTGTCCTCAGAATCGTTTAACTCTATCATATTAACTTGCTCTGGCAGTATTGAACAATGTCAGACTCACCTCTTATGCGACTGTGAAACTGGTGAAATTGGAAATCATGACAACGTGACTTATGAGTATGACCCGCAATGCATTTATTGGACAAGTTCGATGATAATGCAAAAGGAATTCCCCAGAATATTTTGCACTAAATGTCTATTCATGGCTAAAAATGACTCATGACTTGCATAGCTGCCAACCAGTGCGTAAAATACGTATTTATTACGTTTTTTGGGTTCCAGTACGTTAATACGTTTTTGTGGTGAAAAGTAGGTTTTTGAAGAATTTCGCCACTTACATGGAGAAAACACGTAAGACTCTAGATGAGAAAACAAAACCGTAACTTTTGTATCTAGGCCTACCGCTAATAGCGCTGGACCTAGCGATTCAACGGGCGCAACCGTAAACGCAGCTCTACCGTACCGTGTCATGCCGTAACTGCGTATGCCCGAGTTTGTGATAACTTTTGTATCCCCTCCACGGTCCCACTCAACCAAGCAACAGTAATGTTGCATAATAAGTTACCACGGCATGCACCTTCGCCGTGTCCGCGTGCTTCCGCCGTTCATCGAGCTCGAGTACGTAAGCACGCGTAGGTCACGCGTATTGTATCGTAAACGATGGCGGTCAGCGAGTAAGAACAGTGGACACATTAATTTGTGAAGAGGTTTCATTTTATTTCGCTATTACGTCTTTTTTGGTGGGTTTTTTTTTCAGTTTTACATAGCTTACAATCATCTTTGGCAGTGGTAACTCCCGGTAGATCTAGATCTAGGTCGGCCGTCTTTGAGAATCTTGAACCTAAATGGCGATCATGGATAAACTAGGCCTAGGCTCAGGCGTACGGGTATTTCAGCGACGTAAGAAATCGAAATCTAGGCCTAGAGCCCGTGGAGTGGTAAAACAATAGAAAAAGTTCTAGAACTAGAACAATATGGACATGGCTTCAGTTCTAGATCTATTACATCTGTCATCTTTTATGCCAACATGATTTGCGATAATGGATAAATTTATTTGACATGTATTTTTAATCGGAAGTCTTTTCTATCCAACCCATGAGTCATGAAGCCATGAGTAGACATTTAGTGCAAAATATTCAAAGGAATTTCCTTTTGCATTATCATCGAACTTGTCCAATAAATGCATTGTGAGTCATAAGTCACGCCGACATGACTTCGAATTTCACCAGTTTCACAAGCCACATGGAGGCAAGCCTGACATTTTTCAATACTGCCAGAAGAAGTTAGTGTAAAAGAGTTATACAATTCTGAGGACAGCTCATGTCATAATTGTCAGCTCTTTCTTTAGAAACAGAAACAGTGGTGATAACAACGTCATGTATTAGCATTTGAAGCAAAATTGTTTTCTGCTTCTTAAAATCTTATGACTATTACATTAGGCCCATGTAAAGAGAATAATATTCCATAATGGGACAAAGTGAGGAAATGATGATCTTTCAGTGTTGGGAGGGGGGGGGGGGGGGGACACAGGCAAAGGTGCATGCCGTGACAACCTATGATGCAACATTATTATAGGCCTAATACTAATGCCTGGTTGAGTGGGGCCGCGATGGGGAATGAAAGTTATCATGAGTTCGGGCATACGCCGTACGGCACAACACATCGATAGGGTACAGCTGCGTTTACGGTTGTGCCCGTTGAATTGCTAGGTCCAGCGCTATTATTGGTAAGCCTAGACACAAAAGTTACGGTTTTGTTTTCTCCTCTATATGTTTTGGTCCGATAAATGGGGAAATTCTTCAAATATGTACTTTTCACCACAAAAACGTATTTACATACTGGAACCCAAAAAAACATACTAAATACGTATTTTACGTACTCGTTGGCAGCTATGCAAAAGTTTTTTTTAAACTAGTTTTTTATGAAAATTTTCCCTTGCACATTCACCTCATCATTTTAATACAGATGCGGATTTATTTTATCTCAGTACTGTATCAACTTACATAATAATCATCATTGATCTGTACCATTGGTGCATTGACACAAGCACCTAAACATTCCACCTCTGCCAATGTAAACATGTTGTCTGATGTTGTATGGCCCACATCAATACCTGGTCATGAAATAAAGAAATCATAGTTATGCAGAAAGTCAACAAAATAATGGATTAAACCTCCAGGTACATCACTCTAATTTTGAATCTATAGAATAAACCCTGAGAAGCAACTAAATTTTTAACAGTGCGATATCTCAGAGACAAAATTCTGCAAAATGACTTGATACACCTACTAGTGAGACAAATTCTACAATTATCTATCTTCCCCTAAACCGCTTACAAGAACATGGTATATCTCAAGACTGTCCACTTTCACCAATGGAATTTGATACTACACTTTAACAGTTTACTGGAATACAAGAATTGTCCTAATCTGTGGTGCATCAAGAGCAAATACGAAGTTCATGAAGAAAGAAAGATAAACTCCTGGTTTTTGATACTGCAAAAATAGAAGCGTGAAAACCAGACTATGTTTCACAAACTTTGTAATGGAGGTGATTTGGCATCAACCTAAAGGTCAACCGAAAGTATGTGATGCCCTTTGAGTTATTCTTACCCAAATTTTCTCTGATGGCATCCAAGATTACATCAGATCCAACACCTCCAAGCATACAGGGAGTAGTGGTGCAAATCTGGACAAAGTATTTGCCCACAGGTTCTCTGCAAAGAATGTGAAGAGCAAAATCAAGGCTTAATAAGACCAGTAAAATTATATAAAGGGATAGAATGAGAAATAACCAATGTCAATGAGTGACACATGATTTTTTATTCAAACTAGGTTCCAAAATTAACAACAAAAGTACCAGTAAATAAATTTGTAAAATTAAAAAAAAACAAAAAACATTTCTATGTTGCCACCTGATTTTAGTAAATCAACCAAAAAGGCTTACTGAAAAAAAGATCTAGGACAATCACCCTGTGTCTGAAATGCAATACTTCTGTTTGTATCTCATATAAAAGCAAAATACTCTTCAGCAAAGAGCACAAATTAGAAAATTTATATATTCTACATAAAACCAGAGTACCTGTTGAACATCGTGTAGAAGGTCGCCACTTCATACACTCTCATCCGGGGCATTTTAAGCATCTCAGCAACTTTGTGCATGGCAGAGATTGGGAGCCAATCTGGAAAGTTTAAACATTGAAATGAGATAAATGAATGAGTTCACTGAATATATGGGATTTTAAACTCTAACAAGATTTTTCACACGAAGAAGAACGGTACTTTTAATAAGATTTTTTCTCTTTATTGAGATTCACTGTGATTTATAGTCTATCTTAATCCCAAAAAGGAAACACCAAGGACTCACTATCATTCTGTCGCTGTGCCAAATCCAGTAAAGGTATGGCTGCTGCTGCCTCATGGCCTACTGGGTAATTGGATATAATAACTTCACATCTCTGAAATAACATCAACAAATATTGCAATTAGTATTAATATTTTAAGAATTGATTTCCTACAAATACATGTACTACCTACATTCATCATGGTGTGACATGTTATCATAAGACTGAATACAAACCAAATGTCATCATGCTGTCAATACCTGTTGTCAGCAGAATCTACCATTCATTGGTTCTAGTTGTTATGTCAACTGGTTTGATTTTTTTGGTTGTGTAAATATATCTCTGCATCAAATATCTTTAAAATCAGGGATGGAACCAGGTCATCAAAAACCTGTAGGAACCTTTATGTGGCGGTCCAAAGCGTGGCTCTGAAACTCCAAGTAATTCATATAAATTGAATAAATAAATATTTAATAAGGAAAACATAAACATAACAATATAATACACATGTAAACAAACAACAGTACAATTCAAAATGTTTGGAGGCTGACTGTAAACAACTTTTTTCTTCGCATCAGTGGCTTTCACATTATCAGCTGCTTCCAGTTTCTTTCTGGCTATGCTGTGAAATACTGCTGGCAATGCTTGAGCATGTTGGAGACTTGCTCACCTATCGCCATGCTTCTTGCTATCAGCATGAACCTTCAAAACTCTCTTACCAGCATACGTGAGGATGCATTTACATATTGTGCACCACGCCTCTCCATTCACTTTACATTTCCTCTCATCGTCTGAAAGAAAATCGTCGTACTTGTCCTTTTCCACTAGCCATTCCCATTTAAAATTGTTTTTGACCCGTGGATGCCCGTTGTCAATCTCACCACGATGAATTAGTTCTGGTTCTTTCGATCTGGATGTCATTTCACTTGTGAAATCAAAAAGAAACATCAGAAGTGTAAGAGATGCAGAAATGTTACAAAATGACCTGAATAGACTCCAACAGTGGGAACAAAAGTGGAAGATGGAATTCCATCCTAAGAAGTGTCAAGTACTTCGAGTGACAAACAAAATTAACACCATCAGTTTTGATTATATTATCCACAACTTCAAATTAGAGGAAACAGAAACAGCTACTTATCTTGGCATAGTTATTGATAGGAAACTTAGATGGAAACAACAGTATAGCACAATTAGTCGTAAGGCAAATGGAGTAATAGCTTTTTTAAGGAGAAATATCTCAGACTGTCCCATGGATGTTAAAGATAAATGTTATAAGACCCTTGTTAGACCAATACTCGAATATGGATGTAGCATCTGGGACCCCCATTGTAGAACCCACATAGATTATCTAGAAAAGATACAGAAAAGAGCAGCCAGATTCGTGACAAACAACTATAAATTTGAGGAGGGTAACACCAAGATTAATATGCAAAAACTTGGCTGGATGCCTTTAGAGGAGAGGCGGGCAAGAAATAAAATTATCAGCTTCTTTAAAGGTAGATGCGGTCTGATGGATATACCCATGGAACACATTGGGATTAATTTTAGTAAGACTAGGCGGAATGGCCAGACCTATGCCATACCATCGTCCAGTGTTGACGGCCACTTATATTCTTTTTATCCGAGCACGTTGAGGCTGTGGAACTCTTTGCCGGAGGACCTAAAATTGTGCAGTAGCCTAGACTCTTTTAAGAAAAAATTGGAAAAGCACACGTTGAGAGCTAGCTACTGAACAGGCTGCATAGATATTCTTATAAACCCAGTGATAAGATTGGTTGATCTGCTCATGGCCACAATCAAGTGTTTTTATAAGTTTTTATAAATCTAATCGACTCCCGCTTCTTACACCCTTATATGTATATAAATTTTTAACTCCCAGGGACACGGGCCGAGTCGATTTTTATTGCGCACTGGTGAGATACTCAAATTTGAGAAAACCAGTTTTAAGGAAGAAGAAGAAGAAGAAGAAACCTACAGATCCAGTCTTGATCTTGACAAATGTCCCAATCCTCAAATTCTCTGCGATATTCCACCTGAACTGAAATGTGAACACTGAAATGCAACACTCAAGGATAACCTAAGACCTGAGATGGTATGCCAGATCACGAGAAGGTGCTGGCTAATTCGAAAATGAAATTGGCAGAAGACAAGAAAAAACTAGTAAGCCAAAATTCGGAAGTCTGGCCTTACAACGGCTAACCAACGATCAGAAAAACTTTTGACTTACAAATTTATTAATTTCTTGTTCTGGCAAGCTGTCAATGCGGCGAATGCCTCTCGCAGCGGTAAAAGTAGGCGCGTGACAAAATTTTTTTCCCAACCGAAAAAAATGTCGGAATTCCAATAATTAAGTTCCATCCCTGTAAAATATAGGGTGGTTCCTCCTACACAACACACCCACAGGCACAAAGAACCCCAGCAGTGGTAGCTTTCCTTTAAGTGTATATAAATATTCTCTGAGAGTTATTGTGTAATATCTACTTCTGCAGCTGACAATTTGACTTCATCGAAAGTAAATACACCATGGATGCAATGGAATTTCTAGCAACCCCTTTTTCCCTAAACATATTGTCCTAATTTTGAGTATGAAGCACAAAGATATGATTCTACAAGTGAATCTAAGAAAGACATTTTCAGTTTCTAGGTTTCCAGCCTCTGTAGTAATATGTTTCAATCACTACTTTTAACTTTAACACGCGAACTATTGTTACCTCATACACACCTGAAATTCATGTTGCTTTAGATTTCAGATTTTACATGGCAACACAGACACATGCCAGTATCTTCCAAAAGAAGTATAAAGGGGTATAACAAAAAACAAAAGCACCAGAAAGAAAAAGGAGATGCAGCTATCATTTTCAAATGTGTTTCCATAACTAACAGGCTCCATTTATACGAAAAAAACAACTGCACCAGAGTCTCCGTTTCACTATACACACATCACACAAACGAAATGACAGCATAGGTACCAAATCCACATAACATTAAAATTATTTCACCTTCTTATTTTCAGCTGAAAATTCAAAGGGTGTGTCTGGATTGTTGTCAGGTGTGTCTCGATGCTGAAATGGTAAAGGACATATAATATATCTTTCATTTTACAACTGAAGCATGATGTGCATTATAAACATCTCATCTACTGTACTTTTCTCACACATGATTCATTGATGAAAGGAAGCCATTTATCATTTAGCTCCAAGTAATTTTGCTCAAACCTATAAATTTGCCTAATCAGCAGCAGAAGTGTTATAAAACCCCTGAAGAAACAGCTCAGCATAGTTCAAATGATTCCCTATCTGATCTGCTCCCTTTGGCAGCAAAGGTTAATTTCAAGTAGAAAACTAACTTTCATAAATGTGATATTTTCAAAAGATTATTAACATCTTGATGTAATAATAATTAATATGATGGGACACTTTTTCACATTCTGATTTGAAATTATGCTGGTGACTTTGTGTACTGAAAACTTTCCCTACTAAAGAAACACGTCTTACCACAAAGAGTTTGTCACTGCATGCAGTTGCAGGCCGATAGAATGTGCGCACTTGTTGTCTCTGCAGAATAAAATATTACATGTGTGCATAAAAGATATGCAGTGGAACATGGATACAACGGCATTCACTGGACCACTGCAAAACTCACGTCCCAGTACAGGCAAGGTCAAAGGGAACCACTCATGTTACAGTAGGCTAAATACAGGGCTTGTCGCGAAAGAAACTTCATTTTTCCTACAGATTTGAGCCTTGTTTTTTAAAATTACACCCTGTCCACCTCTTCGATTATCTTTACCTTCTCTTCTTTGTTGCCATCGTTATATCACAGAGCAGTTCTTCTTTCTCAAAAGGTGAATGATGATGCATTTGCTCAAAAGGTAGAGCGGCATGTGATTACCATCTTAGTCAGGCATAGATACACACAAGGCACACACAGAATGACCACTCCCTTGCTTTTAGGTTCACACACACGTATACATGCCAAGCTTATCTGTTTACCAGATTGGTTACAGGTTCGCACAAAGGACTGACCACGTACAACTAGTCTTGCGTCATCGCCCATCTCCACATTGCGCGGCCATCCCACTACAATTTAGATCTCTCAGCCAATACTGACTTCAATATTTTGCTAATGTATTCCACGGTGTTGGAACAGAAGCCATTGTATAGGAGGTGTGCTTTATTTTCCACCATTGTAAACACGTTTCTTTTTAACTTAGGCCAATGAGAAGAATGCATGAAATCAGGATTTTAAAGACTGCCATTGTACCCGAGGTAGGCTACAGTTCATTCGACCCGAGGCTGTTGAATTGAAGTATTATGCTTGAAGTCTACTGTATTTGCTAATCCTTGCACATTCCTACTCGTATCTCAACTGCATGTTTTCTTATCAAGTTTATTTTTCTTCAGTCATTGGTTTGCTCTCACTTAGTGACCTATTATATAAATCTACTACTAGTACTAAAAGTAATGTGAATCTGGCCGGTTATACAACATAGATCTAGATCTAGATCTAGTCCAGCATAGGGTGGGAAATTACAAGTTTATTATTGAGGTCTCTACTAGAAATCTAGTCTAGATCTAGATAGATCTAGATAGAATCTAGAAATCTATCTAGTCTAGTACTAGACTGGATAAATCTTCTGTAATCAAACTTCGTACAGGGACAAATATTTTTAGAGGATCTCGGCTACAACAAGCTGTATATTTGCAAAATCCTTGAAAGACTTACAGTTGACGCAAAAATTGCTCTGCTAAGTGAGGACAACATAGTTGATATTTTCTACTCGAGTTGACGACCTTCACCTACTTCCGGTCAAGGAATAGTAATTTGTGCTTATTCCCCTTGATAAAACCGATTTCCCTAGCAGCCGTAAACAACATGGTGGCCTTATGATATGGAAATCTTGTAATGAGTCCTGTAGCAACTTGTATTTGATTCACTGCATGAGCATGACATTGCAGATCAAGTTTCTTTTGTCCGAGCTGTGACAGTATTGTTTTGGGAGTTTTGCTATTTCAGTGTTCGAAAAATTAAACGTGAAATGTTTGAACTTGTGGACTGGACTCTAGATCTAGATCTAGCCTAGATCTAGAAACTCGTCGAAGTTCTCTTCGAGGCACTAGCTAGATCTAAGTCTACACATTGATATTGAATAATGAGCAAGTCCAAAAGCTCCTTTCCAAAGAGAGGGAAAGATAAACCTAAGAAGTATAAACGAAGACATGATGCATTTACAATACACGTCATTGTGGAGGCAACAGAAGAAAAATTTACACTAAATGATGTTCATAATGATATGACAGTAGCCCAGTTAAAGGATGAACTTGAGTTTGCTACAGGAATTCCAGTGTCCATTCAGAGACTAAGCTACCTTGATGATGGTAATTTCTCAGTTGTTTGTCCTCTGAAACATGTTTTTGTAAATGTGCCCAGGGTCAGCATCCATTGGCATTGCACTGTAGGCCTACTGTGTCAATCTGTTGTAGATTTGTACGGTATAGGATTTCCGCAGGGTTCTGTACTGGCAGATTTCCTATATCAGACTGATGTTGGCATGACATCCTAACCAGCAGTCCTGCATCAGAACAATGCCATTCCTATGAGCAAACTGGAATTGACATCTATATTCCCTCCCCCTCCTCCCTCATCTCCCCCCCCCCCCCCCCCCCCGAAAAAAAATACCCCTGCTGACTGGCGCTGCACTGTGGCAACGACGAGCCTGTTATAACTGGGCTGCAATGGCACAAAGGCAAATTTCCCAAATGGGATTAAAGAGTTATACACAAAAACCCCCCAAAAATAGGATTGTTATGGTTGGGAGGGTAGGCCTATTCAGGAATTCAAAAGTTTTTTTTTTATTGTTCCAGAAGCTTTAGTAGATTTTAGTTGAACCTATTGATGGCTATGATGTGAGGTTTCCATCATTCTATTGGAAGAGACATAAGAGGATTTGTCGGGCTGACATGTTTGCCAGACAATCAATCAAGTACCTTAAAATTAATTAGCCCTTTACATTGAGTTCATTCCAGCCAGCATCCCGAGGTCAATCTCTGTTAGATTTGTTTTGGATTTTGATAGGGTTGGTAGGCTAACTGTAGGGATGGATTTCCTGTATCAACCAACAGTGCTGCAATTTTGTAACCAATGTATGATCTGCATAGGAACACATGTCATTCCCAAGCAAATTTGAGGTCAGTCACATCTGTTGGATTGACATGGCTGGAGTTGCTGGCTGGGATATTTATCCTGAGGTCACTTCAGTGTAATCTCATGTGTAATTAGTAAACTGTATTTGGATGGGATTTTCTTTGTTTATTAGTATTTCACTGTCTGATTATGGCATTGTTGTTGGGTTGATTATTTGGGTGGATGGGTGAGGAGGGGGCAAATATTTTATGTGATCAAGTAATGCATTACATTTCTCATTGCATCCAGGAGAACTACAGGATCACACAGATATTAGAAGCAATGACTTTGTACCGGGTGGCACAGTCCAACTCAGAGTATGGCAGATGTACAGAGAGCTGCTTGAAGCTGTCGTAGCCAATGATATTGACTGGGTTAGTCACTCTTAATTATTCATTTTATGGTACATGTAATCCGACTGTCTCATTATATTTTATTGATTTTGTTTTTTAATTCGGCTTTACATTGTGAACAGGCTTTCCAATATGACATTATAATGATTGTCCCTATCTGCAGAAGCAACCTGAATATTGAAGTCTTTTCTAAAAAAATATTTAGTCTCATTAATGGACAGAGCATTGGATTCTGGATATATAATGCTCATATGCAGCCTATGAATATTTTGTTACTTGTAATAGTATGATAGTTATATTCTCTTTGTTTCACTGTGTGCCAACAAAATATGTTCTCTTTTCCATGAAATGAACATTGCATGCAAAAGCCCCATCTGAAGAACACAAAATTTGAACACATTGTTGAACAATATCTTGAAGAAACTTGATCATTGTACGTATGTGAGTGTGCATGAGAAAACCCACAATAAGTCGACAACATGACATTTTGAGTTCTGTACATATAATAAAAGACAAGACATTTCTGATAAATTGAAGTCAGCGACCCCCCATAAAACAAGATTTTGAGAAAACGACATTTAATCCTAAAAGTGGCAATAGCTAATTGACCCATTAATATTGGAGTGATTGCTGTTAGGAGACCGTAGTCTAATAACTAAGCCGTTATAGATATCATACTGAGTAGTGTTCACTGCTCATCTACAGTTTACCCTGTAACATGCCACGGTCCCCTAAACAACAGCCAAGTGGGAAGTTTTTGGATCTTGTTAGGAGACCGTAGTCTAATAACTAAGCCGTTATAGAGATCATAGTGAGTAGTGTTCACTGCTCTTCTACAGTTTACCCTGTAACATGGCACGGTCCCCTAAACAGCAGCCAAGTTGGAAGTTTGTGTCGGACCCATATTTTCACTTCAAAGCCGTTTTTCTCAAAATCCGCTCTGCCGACTTATTGTGGGTTTTCTCATGCACACTCACATATATATATATATCAGCCTTGACATTGCAACAACAGTGATACTGTACAGGAGTCATAATTTCATTGTAATTTAACCTGCCAAAAGAATTCACTAACCATAGCCTGGAGATGAGTTTGTACTATGTGCTGATTTTAATAAGTTTATTCCTACCGTCAGGCACACAAAAATTAATACTTCATAAAGAATTATGAAAAGGTTTATTAGTACTGCAAGTCTAGACTTTTTAGATATTAATGAATGAGGAGAAAGTTTTAAGACTGCATTCATTCGGTTTGAAGCAATGTATTATTGATCGTAATCACATGATTCAACAGGTCAATGTCTGGTGCAATACTGAAACCATGCAGTCGCTCAACAATCAGTTTTATTTCTACAATAATCTGATTTCATTACAATGCACACATATGTACTTTTCACAGGTGTTTAGAATTGGTGTGACAAATCCATCAGATTACCACACTCCAGTGAGTGATTACATGACCAAAAGAGCTCGTAAATCATGGTTAGAAGACAGAGCTTTTATTGCCCTTTGCTTGGCAGCACATCGAGGGCATGAGGAGCTGGTTATCAGGCTCATTCAAAGTGGTGAGCACATTGGGATGTAATGTGTGGCTGTGATAAAAAACTTGATAATTCATGCCTCTTGAGATTAGATCTGAATTTGCCACTGCCTTGAAAACAACTCAACTTTGAATGATTTCACTTTGAGTATCATTATTAGTGTATAATATTGTAATTAAACCTGCTTTTACAGAAAAGCTTTTTTATTTCAATATAATGTTAACTTGCATTTGATGTTACTTTTATGACTTTCATGTTTCTTCAGTAGAAAGAATAATGTTTTTTAAGATATTAACAGTGTGACATGAAACCAAGTAACTCTCATGCAACAAATCATAATGTCCATGTCCAAAAATTATCGTAGAGTCAAAATGTGTCTTACATTTCAAGAAAAAACCAAAAAAGAGTTTAGATTTTACAGTGCTTACTACCTCTAATGAAACTTTGCTTCATATAATACAACTGTACTCTCTGGACAGAGCTATATCAGAGAAAGTATATAGTGCATTCTATGAATTTTTACAAATAGTTGAGTTTTTTTTTTTTACTAAAGTTCCCATATACTAGGGTTTTGTCAGAAAGTACTTATATAGGCACAAGTACTGTAAGAGGTCAAAATTGCAATCTATACTTTCAGTGTTCATACCTGCACTGAAAAGGTTATTCTCATGGCTGGAAAACACTTAACCGTGCAAAAATTTCATCTACAGGTGCAAATGTAAATGGACAGACACCCTCTGGAAAAACACCTCTCCACTTATCCTCAGCTACTGGCTATGGGGAAGTTGTTAATACATTACTTCATCATGGTAAGTAGAGCTTCATAATCATGGCGGCTGTCCTGATTTTATTCTGAATTTATGTACAGGCAAGTGGGGTCTAGGCATAAAGGTCTTAATCATCAGTGGGCCTTTGAAAGAATTCATCTCTGACTGTAAGCTGTTGCAGGAGCTTTTTATCATTTGATTTGATTTGATGACAGGAAACACTATGAGTGCTCCTCTCCCCGCTCCAAGGTCCATTCAAGGCTTTTCCTACTTATGGTCCCAGTGGACAGGTGGCTTCATATTTGTCAACTTCATCGGGGTTTGACGCACATTTATCTAACACCTGCCTCAACAATACCTAACATCATTTTTACTGTTAAATTTTACTTCACTGCAAGCCCCCTCCTACTTCCTTTCCATGACCATCAAGTTGGTTGATGATCATTTTTCATAATTTAATAATTACTGTTTGTCACTTCTTTTTGTCTTTTTCTGTTTCATCTTTCATTACACCTGGTTTCTAATAGTAAATAAAAACTATGCATTAAAGAGAGCTCAGTTTTGAGCATCTAATGTATATTTCATACATGACATACTAAAAGCCCTCAGAGCAGGGGCAAAAGGAAATTACTGAAGGTGATAAAATATGCCTGTGTGCAGATGAGTGTATGAAAATATAACGCCAAGGCCAGACTTTAGATAGCGTGAGATGAGTTAGTATGCCCTGTTTGTTCCTTTTTCTGGAAGATAGAGTGAATTTTTAACCTGCAGGAGCGGATATCAATGCTGAAGACCAACATGGCAACACAGCACTGACAGTGGCTGAGAGATTTGGCAGCAAAGTCTGTTCAAGATATTTGTTCCAGTTCCAGTGGCAAGAGAGAGCTAAGGACATCAAACCAGCCAGGAAGGTAATTAACTTCACAGATTCATGATCCAGGCAGTTAAATCTAGTTCTATATGCAACATATACTATATACCCAGCAAGCAACCCTGAGAAAATCTGATGTGTAGGATTGATGTCAAGTTTTCTCAAAGGAATGATATCATTCCTGTGTAGATCTACCAGTTATGACATTGTACTAACATTGGTTTGATGTAGGGAATCTGCCCTTATGGTAAACCTACCAATCTTATACAAATCTACTTCAATTTGAACTAGGGACGCTGGCTGGGTATGTCATACTGATATGACAAAATTACAAGTTCCAGCTTTGTTTGACAGATCACTTGGTGAAAGATCTTTTTTTTTTTGCGGCCCAAAGACCTGGAATCGGCTGCCTAAAAAATTAAGAGATGTACACAAAAACACAGAAATGTGCAGGAAATGCCTGAAAACACACTTTATTACTTGATGCAACCACAGCTGTTTTTGATCATTGTCACATGTTATTAATATTTTATTATTATAATTATTTGTGATGATGATGTATCTGCTCCAGTTGTAACTGGGCTGCAATACCAGTAAGGCAAATTTCCCAAATGGGATTAAAGAAGCGTACAAAATACAAAATTATTATTATTATTATTATTATTATTATTATTATTGCTATTATATTATTATTATTATTCACATTTGGCTGTGCCTGCAATTTTTACTTGTTTGTTTGAGTATATCAGAAACCGAGAATCTGAGTGTATGTATTCCAGGTTGAAAAGTTTGCACATCAGTACCATGACTCCAGTTTTCCTGTGTGGAAGAGAGGAGCTTCAGCACAGATCTATGTTTCCAAAATTCTTAAACCAGGCGAGTTTGAGGGAACAAGGCTCAATGCTCCCAAGGCAGGCCGACATCCTGCACTTGCTCACAAGGAGTTGCGAAATGCAACTTTCTTTCGAGATTCACCAGATAGCAACGCTTCAGAAATGGATGACTTTTTTCCAGATGGTGAGTCAAGAAACTCGTTGGCTTTTGTTATTATCTGTTACTACAGACATAATTGTATATACCTAATATTATGAAAGCAGAAAATCTGTGGGGTCGTAGCAAGGCTTGAAGTGAAGTCAAAATGTGGCAGGTAATACATACGTAATTATGTACACATTCACACACATATAGTTTCACAGCATCACAATCATCCTCTGTCTTTCCATCTTCACTCCTAATATTACTTCAAGTCTCCCAGAACAGCCTGTCATTACAACCATGGTAATTACCTGAAGTTGCAGCAATATTTAAACAATGCTTTGGACTTTGAGACTTTGCGCGTTAACAGTACCCTATCATTAGTGTCAGGCTTAATACTTGAAGCTGCAGCAACACTTCAGTGATGATTAAGACTTTGAGACTTTAACAGTGCTCTGTCTTTACAGCCAAGCTTATTACTTGAAATTGCAGCAACACCTCAGCTATGATTAGGACTTTGAAACTGCAGAAGTTCACAGTGTTCTGTCTTTACAGCCAGGCTTATTACTTGAAGTTGCAAATGCAGCAACACGTCAGCTATGATTAGGACTTTGAAACTTCAGAAGTTAACAGTGCTTTGTCATTACAGCCAGGCTTATTACTGGAAGCTGCAAATGCAGCAACATGTCAGCTATGATTAGGACTTTGAGATTTTACAGAAGTTGACAATGTTTTTCTCATTCTTATTCCTTCTCAGATTCTGGAATTCTCCCTCCCATCCATCAGAAGAAGAACCAAACAAGGTAATGTGATCTTTGTATTGAACTTTTTATGCTTACACAAGAAGCTCACAGGGACAACTGCCCTTACTGAAGCACTTCCATTATTTGGAGCCCTTTCTCATTTTTTTTTTCTAAGTTATGACCTTACACCAATTCCGATTCATGCTTCCATAGTGCGCATATGTGCAGGACTTGTAGTGAATAGCAATTTGACACAGGTTAATGGTTTGGCAACCTAAAATGTTGACAGCAATTGTACATTGTCGGAGGTAATTAAAATATTCAAATAATAATAATAATAATGTATAGCATTCAAACAAACCAAAGAAAGCATAAGTTAACATATTTGTTCACAAAAACCTAGCTTGGGTCAAACTCTGTCAGTCCTGAAAATTTCGTTTCTCTACAACCTACAACAATGAAGGAGGCCATGGAGAATACTTCTCAAGTCCATCTTTGTAATTTACGTGTGATTGCTGAGTCCGAAAGTTATATCAGAGAATGAGTGGGATTTAACTACACTTTGTGTAATGAGAGACATGTGTGAGACGACTGCACAGAATCAGTTACATGTCACTGCCAACCAAGTTGAGAAAATTAAGCAAACTGATGGCTAGGACAAAAACTTCCTACTTTGCAAATTAGAAAATGAAAGCAGACATAAAATTCTAAATTGGTAAAACTTGCCAACTCTATATTTGAATCCTAACCATCATTTTACTTGATTTTTTTCAACTCGGGCAGCTGCGACATATTCTGATCCCGTGCTGTCATCCCACATAGAATCTTTATCAACTAAAACTACATGTCCTATTAACATACGTACAAAGGAGCATTTTCTCTCCGTTAATCATTCTTCATTGAATACATTAGCATATTCATAACAAACACAACACCAGTTTTCAGAAAGGATGAAAAAAGTATATGAAACATTTTGAAAGGCACAAAAAACCATTTGAATTAATCTTCGTATTTACATATGTGTCTGAAATTAGTCCTCCTATTTACATATATATACTGTTTGAAATTAGTCCTCTTTTTTTTACATAGGTGGTCTGAAATTTATTTTCTCATCCACACTTACTAAAAAACGAGAAAAAGAAATGATGAAATAACATGGTTCTTGTGCATGTAGCTCTCAGGTCAACGTGTTTCTCACCGGCTGTCATTTTATGGTGTTTTCAGCGTGAAGAAACCTTTGACCTATGACGAATGGCTGAGCAGACAGACGGAAATAGAGAGAAAGATTGCACTGGAAAACAAGAAACTGAATGAAGAGGAAATGAAGAAGAAACTGGAAGAGGAGGAAAAGTAAGATGTGATTCATGATTAGATATTTTGATGGTAGCAGACTGCATCTATATTAAAAAGCTGAGAACAATGGCAATTCCCCACTTAAAACCGTCATTAAAACACCCACCCAACATCTCAGCTACTCCATGATATATATTTTGCAAAGTCCTGGGTAGAAACAAACAATAAATAAACTGTACAATGAATTCCAAAAGAATTAGAAATGGAAGAGAAAAAAACAAAACAAGCTATGGGATCTTACGTCCTTCATGCAAATTGTTTTACTTGTTACATTTTTTTTTAACCTGAAGAACGATCTAATTAGTTTGAAAAGCTTGTTTTTTTCCTTCAATGACTAATTCTTTTATGATTTATTGTATAGTTTATTTATTGTTTATTTCTGTGCAGGGTTTTGCAAAACAGTCTTGTTCCTTTTTCTTTTCACTACTTTTTAAGTATCAGCTATTTAACTAGGGTCAGCCATGTAAAAAAATAATTTTGAAAAGTTTACCTTTTTTTTCTATTCATTTCCGTCAAGACAGAGTGAAGATCAGAAAACTGTTTGAAATTACTGGGGCAAGTTGAATTACTTTTGGCATGTCATGACCACATATTTAGGATTTCTTTTAATTTGATGTCGTAGCTACTTGATCCATGGAGTTAACAAAGATCATTTATACTTGCTTGATTTTTCAGGAAAAAGGAAGAAAATAGGAAACTCGGGTATGAGAAATGGCTGGCTCAGAGAGAACAGGAAAAGCTGGAGAGATCCCCTCGTCATTCATCCCCCACCAAAAACCCCTCCACTATTCCTGATACCAATTCACTGCTGCCTGTTCATAATGACGGAGCACTACGTGTCTACCTACGTAGTCTGGGCAAGTCAAAAGCAGGGGTGAACTATGAGGATTGGCTGAATGAGAAGGAGATGGAAATTAATCAGTTAATTAGACAGATGGGTGTACAGGCACCAAGTTAGGAATGTGTGTAGGTTGCTTGTTTGTGGAAAACCCTTAAAAAATACGAACAATCATCATTGTATTTGTATCAGTAATCTATGGCATTAACTGCCCAGTTCTGAAATTTTACATTTCCTTTGATGGAAGCAGAGGAGACCCTCATTATGTACTACAATGGACCAAAATTGATGAAAGTTTGTGCACTGTCTTAGGTTTTTTACTTTAAACTACGTAGACACATCCATTTTGGACAGAATTCAGTCTTTAATATTATTTATGTATAATTTTCCAACATCGAAAAAAAAGAGGCATGTTTTCATTGAGTAGAATTGAAAAGTTTCTCTTTACACATTCCTGGTCAAAATTCAACTTTAAATATCACATCTGTATATCGGTCAAGTCAGTGGGCCATCTTGTTGTTAATCATGTGTTAACATATCTTGCCATAGAACACAGCAGAAATACAAAAATAACCCTAAAAAACAAGGAAAAACTATTAAATAGAGATCAGATGGTCTCTGTCAATTTGCTCTTTCTACATTTAATCCATTTTTTGCTTCTTCCTGTAAAGCTGACCGTTTTAGACCTGGACAGTTTGTGCCAGAGACTTTATGATTTGATATACAGACAAAAAAGTTGTCTTGTTTTAACCTTTTCACACCACTTGGCTCATGCATTTTGTCTTCTCTCTCAGAACTCTTATTTCATTCTAATTATTCTCAAAGGACACACGATTTTGGGGTAAGTTTGAAAATCCACAAAAAAAATCTTTTAGAAAGCCTGCAAAATAGCAGTAGTATCAGGTTATAAGTTATCAAGAGTAGAGACAAGAGTATAATGTTTACATGTAAATATGCGTAGTACTATATGTAAAGCAAAACTTCCCAAACTCAGGGTTTGAAGGGCTTGGAGTGAAAGGCTGGGCGAAGAGTCTCACACAATTGTAGTGTGCAGTGTCTTGCACTGTTGTGAAGTGGGTCGCTCAAGCATTTCGCAAAGGGATGTGAAAAGGTTGACCGTCTTGTTGCCACAGGGCCAATGTATCACCCCATCATATGTTGTAGTAGACTGCCACATGGCTGACATATCGGCCTTACCGTTTCATGCTAAAACTGTCGCTAAAATTGTTAGGCATGTTTTGCACTCCTAATTTTATACTACTTCCTACACGATAATCCAGTATTCTGGTCGTCTAAAGGAAGGAAGGGCATGGGGGCTTGGCAGCACAGGGTTAAAGAACATTTCGTCCATTCCAAACTATCTGGATCCAAATAATGATAAAAACAAACCAAAAAAAAAATGTCCCCATCTTCTATCATTGTTACATTTTATGTATGCAATATTTTGTGCATTGCACTATATTTATAATCATTGCACTGAGTGAATGCTTCGAAAATTTAGTCAGTTGTATAAATATTTGTGCAGAGTTTTGCCACTTTGCCCAGGTGTATGAATGTGATTAGTGTAAAAGGAAGAAACTTTTTTGTAGATGTTTTTGTGTATTTATGCTTATTCATAGCATTGAATGTCCGCACTGAAGACTAGTCAGATGCTAAACAAGGCAGAGAACAAACAGCAATTATAGCTCTATAAGAGAGAAATTTTGTAACTCTGCTTTTATTTGAGGTAAGGAGGACCTAGTTTAATTACAAAGCCAAATAGACAAAATATTGACTTGCGTTTACTGTTCAGCTAAAGCTTTTTATGTAAAACACTATTTCCTCCTCACAGCAGCCTTTATATGAATAACTCAGGTACCCACAGCTAAAGTATACTTTGGTTTTCTCTCTCATTTCCATTTATATTTCCTCATTTCCAGTGCAAAGAGAGTCAAATATATGATTAAAATAAAATTTAAAATATATGAATATGTTTATTATCGTCACTGCTCTACCATAATGGTATTTGTCAGACTTATGCCACTGATGATTCAGTGCCTTTCTGAGCACGAGGGCTATCAGACAACATAGAAAAAGAAATGCACCAATAGGAAAATGAAATAATCCAACAGAATCATAATGGCATAAAACACCAAATGACCGGAAAAGAAACAGTTCTTTCTTAATATCTCAAAAGTGTCAGAAATGACTTATGTCATTAGTGTGGAGCAGTGACGATACATAAAACAGCGTGTCTTGAAATAAATGTGTGTTTATCTATCACCTTGTAATACTCCAGTGTTATCTTCCTACATGGTGACCTATAATTTAAATCTTATCCAAGTTTTTATTTCTCTTAAATTTGAAGATATTATTCACTTCATTTTTGGCCAAATGTGATAAATTTTGATAAGCTACACCTGTGATATAAGACTCTTTTTATTTGCTTTTATCTTGGAATGTGATGAGTCTTAACATTATTTTTGATTGATAATGTTACCTGCTGTAATTCTCTGCATGTGTGTGAAATGTTCGTTTGTGATGATAAGACATTATCTCATTGTTATATTCGTTTTTATCATTGACAAACATGTTTTGCTGTAAATTAATGTTCATTAATATTTATTCAAGATTTTAATGTTATAAACTATAGAGCATTTGGCTCTTAAAACATGGCAGATGGAGGGGCGGGAGGAGGAATGAGCATACATTTTTATATTCTGGTTCTTTGTGTGCATGCTTTGATATAGCCATAAACTCTCAGTGAGATGTATATCATCGCTAAGTGCTTTTTACAAAATTTTACAGGAAATTTACAGGACAGCAAGAAAACTATTTCCTTCACTGGGCAGAATTGGGTCCTTGGGTATTCGCTTAGAGAAATGCTAATTTAAAGTGATTTCCCTTGGCCACAGTGATCCAATTCTTTGTTAGGACATGTAATACATGTCGTAGATTCATTCTGGAACAAGAAAGCTTGATCCACAAAAGTGAAGTCTGAAGGCTAGAGAATTACACCGACGATATTGTATAAGGGTGACCAAATGTTATGCCTTACCAAGATGCTCTTAGACAGAACCTAGTCCAGAGGTTCACCTGGGGTAGATTTATCCCCCTCCTCTGCCTACCCATGCCCCCCATAGGGTGAATTTGCTGTGACATTATTATATACTATTATTATTGTTAAATGGAAACTACTATTATTATTGTTAAATGGAAACTGCTAAGCGTGAATTGCAGGAGGGTTAGGTGTAAGAGGAAATTTGGCCAAAAACAACAACAACAAAAAAATGTTGTATTTGCGGAGCCCTAGGTTGTGGACATACAGACACAAGAGAACAGACAGACAGAACATGAATTTTAAAAAATAAAAATAGAATTTAAAAAATTACCAAATGAGGTCCAGCATCATAGACTGAAAGGCCCCTGTTTGCAGTTTGTAGGAATTGCCAATTTTGTTGAGTAGCTGCAGCATTTATTCGTTTGAGTTATGTGGTAAATTGGGTTGGCTACAATATTAACCATATTTTTATTGCGGTTAAAATAGTAATGTGAAAAACAGGACTTTAAAATTTCCCCTTTGCCAGTTGCTTTATTATGGTAAAAGTGTCATTTCAACTTACTGAACAAAACAGGGTGGGAGTAAATCCATTTTCGAAAAGTTGCCACATTGCAACATACCTAACACCAGATTGCAAATTTCACAGTTTTGGTTTGAGTTTGAAGAAAGTACATTGACACAGTAATAGTCATATTGTGTGGGGAAAAAGTAAGACAACACAGATTTAACAGAATGATAGGACAGAAGAAGACCTTACCTGAAGGCCCTGCCAACGACATGCACAGGTTTTACAGAGAACTGCAATGAACATAAAATATAGTTATTGGCCCTGCAGCTCTTAAGGCTGACCTAGCAAATAGCAGTAGCATGGAAAGCTGACTCGTTCTACTTTACCACTGGACCACCTGTATTGTATTCTTAAGCTGTGTTGAAAATCAAGACTCTAGCTGGTTATTCAGAAGCACTGAATAAATCATCCCTGTACAATGACAATTTAGGCTCTATAACTCCCTTCCATCAACTTTTTAAAACTTGATGATTGAAGTTTTATGTGCTCATAGCTTTTGATGATAGAACATTTTTTTCTTTTTAGTAATACTCACAAATTGCATACCAAATCTGCTTGAAACATTGACACACAATGGAGAAGGCCTGTAGAAGCAGTGTGTGGTAATCTGGTATGTTAAGTCAGTTCGGCCATAAAAAGTGGAGGTTGAACCTTGTCATTCTATAGGGATGAAATGTGTTGAGTCTAGTCTTAGTTTCCATTACTTCAATTGTAGATATTTGATTGGTTTTGTGTCACATGATAGTTGTAAGTGCCACATCATGGATGAAAAAAATCGATTGATTACCCAAAGAACAAAAAAATTCTGATGGTAGGCATACTATTATTCAATAAATTTATTTTCAGTATTTTTTGTTTCTTTTGAATTGTTGTTGTTTTCTTTGGTTGTATATGCTTTACAAAGTTTTGGTTGTTTTGCCATAAAACGTCATAAAAGAGTCACTAGACAATGAACTAATTATAATTGCATGTTATAGCCTAAAAAAATTTGCCACTGATGTTTTCCATTCATCCCCTTCACGCTCGTGTGGGCCCGCCTCTATTTCTGCTGGTAGGCAAACTCTGATTTTGCGAGAATTTGTTCCTAGGGGTATAATTGCTGGGTTTTCGCGATCATTTGGTTGATTTAATGTATACTGTAGAAATTTAAAAAATAACTTTTCTCGCCTCGAGTTCTTACAGGAACTGCAGCCAGGTGAAAAATTTCTGTATTACTGGTCATACATGTGTCTAGAGGGTCAATCTTTTCATTCCATGACCATGGACTTAGTGTGACTGCAACATAAGTGAGTATCCTAACATTATCGGGTCTACAAAGTGACGAATTCACTCTGAATGCACCATAAGCTGTTTCCCTTCAAATAATTTAAATGCCATTTTACATTCAGAATGACTTTCTATGTTAGATGATTATATTTTGTTTGTGCGGCAATGTCTGTTCTTATAAAACACTAACTTCAGATTGAGTTTGAGTTTGAAGAAAGCACATCAACACGATAACAGTGACTTTGTGTGCCAGGAAAAAGCAAAATGATCAAAATGATAGACAGAACATAACAGGACGATAGCACAGAAGGGGACCCACCAATAACGTACCCACACTATAGCTTCATATCACACTGCCATTCACACACAAATGAAAACAAACAATATTGGTTTGAAAAGACTTTATTTGCAGCAGTATTTCACACACCAAAAAAACAACAGATGCAGCTTGTGCTCACAGACAATTATTTTGAAGAATAAATGTTCCTTGCTTTGATGTATAGGCTTAGCCTATAGCAAAAATCTGCATGGAATATTAAGCCCATAAGTTCTCCGAAGCCATGAATTATATGGTCTAATGCTGTCCATACTGAACACAAGAATATTAATATAAGAACTACAGAATATTTGTGGGGGCGCAGCAAAAAAACGCAAATGTCAGTTAGGATGTAATCACCTAGGTCTGAAGCGCATGCAGAAAATTGAGGGGATTAGAAGGGATCTGAGTCCATTTGACTGCTTTAAAAAAAAATGAAAAAAATTAGCCTATAATTCAAAGTATTCAAACACACACTTTTCCAGAACTGGTGTTAGAGGACACTTCACATGACCTTTAATCCGTACGTTACTTTAAGTAAACACATTAACAGGTGTTAGCGCAAAAAAAAAATAATGAAAAAATGGTACATGTATTCATAAACAGTACGTTAGTTTTAGGCATTTGCGTTAGGCCACGCTTATTCGCAGACGTCTGCGGATAAGATCAGATTATTCCCAGGTGGATTTTGGGTTTTGTGATTTTATTTAGAAAGAGCTCCTTTAGATCACAATTCTGGCTTGTTTTGTTGAATAATTAGGCTCTTCTCTTGGAAAGATGGCTCGATTCAGAGTAGCTAACACATTGTTTGTTACGGTAATGATGCTCCAGGTTGTCTCTTTTTTAGTGATACTTATCGGTTATCGTGTCCTCGATAGCAGAGACCCTGCTTAGTAGTAACGCTTTACTCAGGTTCCCCGGTGGCATGCTAAGTAAATTCGCCTGCCGAGTTGGTAAGGGGGGTTCGAATCTCCGCAAGAGCTGATCGGCTTTTTTTTTGTTGTTGTTGTTGTTGTTACCTTTTCTCTGCTTTACCCCACTCTGATCATCACTCCTTTGCTCCAGAGTATAAAATTGTGACTAGGATTTTTTTGTCGGGTGCAAAGTCACAGAGAGTCAGACAAACAGATAAATGAACTAATTAACTTCCATGCAAACAAACAAGTAATACATGTAAAACAAAACCTGACAAACAGCTCAAGCAGAAGGTCCCCAAAATATATTTTTAGTAAATACAGGATAGATCTGAGTCACAACAGAAAGAGACGCAATTTTCAGTTCACACTGACTAAAGAAATCATTTACATGTTTAAAATTTGATTTATATTTTTATTTCTAATTAGCAACTGTCCCGTTTAAGGAAAAGGAATAAATAAAAGAAGTAATCTGGAGCACACTAGTAATAATCAGTTTCTCCACGACATCAATTTTGCAAAATCCTTAGGAAACAAAATGATTCCTAATAATGAGCAGTACTAGGTTTAAAAAAAAAATGCTGTCGTAGATTGAACCCAAGACAGAATGAACCCAGATCGGGATAACCACTTCGTTGTTAATTCAAAATGCAGTGCAAAGCAACACACCAAAACAAAAATAATATGTGAAATATACATGTTTTTTTTTTGTTTTTTGCTATCTCTAGTAATTATGCCCTCGTTGGATCTTTCGTGGTTGTTGTTGTTGTTCCTACAACGTATTACGCTTGATTTGTATTTAAATGTGTAAATTCCACCTCTTTCCTCTTCCCTATCCATTTTCCCATTATACTCCTAGTATCTCCTTCATTCCCTTTTTCTTTTTCTTCCCGATTTCATTCGTTTATCCTCTCCCTCTCTCTCTCTCTCTCTATCTGTCTATGTACATGTATCTATCTATCTTTCTCTCCCTCGCTCTTTTTCTCTCTCGCTTTCTCTCTCTTCCCAGCTGTCTGTCTGTCTATCTCTTTCTCTTTCCCTCTCTCTATCCCGTCACAGAAGACTTCCCAAACCAGCTTCCTCCATTCATCCCGGTGTAGCAGGCCAGATTATACCCCCGCCAGACTATACCCGGGGTTAAACTGGCCTAGTCCAGAATATACCCCGGGGTATATTCTGGGCTAGACCAGTTTATACCCCGGGGTTTACTTTGGGCTAGGCCAGACTATACCCCCCCCCCCCAGTCCAGATTATACCCCATACGTTTTTTTAAAAAGCAAGTCAAGACCACGGTTTATTTCAACTTTAGTTTAAATTGTTCATTATCACTGTCATCAGGGATCATATTGAAGCATACATTCTTAACTTTTGTAAATTATGATACATTTAAGAAAAAATAAACATGTACTAAAAGGCATTGATATACAAAAGGATTTAAAATCCATTCAAATTGTTATGATTAGACGTTAACACTAATTTTACTTGTGTCCGTTGGTATTATTATTGTATTTGGTTTTTTTTAATAATTAGTTGTCCCATGTGTTAAACACTTATTGTGTTGTTTTTTTGTTTGGCACCACTGACATTACATACTTAGTTATAAAATAATTATAAGACTCCTAACTAAAGTCATCTGAATTTTATTTAATTTTTGATAATCAGAAATGTGCTTGACATGTCAGAACAATTCGATCTGCATACAAAGTTACAATGATGCAGAGAGAAAAGGCCGGGAAAGAACACATGGAACAAAACAACGACATTTTAATAGCCCAACTGACAGATGGTGCAATCCAGCATGCAGCAGAAATTAAATACTTCACATAAAACTTAATACATACTAAAACTTTTTCACATGATGAACTTAACCTATCCAGATCCACTTGAAGCGTTACAGAATGCTAACCAGTAAACTAAAATAATAACAATAAGAACACCAAATCATCTTATTTACTCTTGAAAATAAAGAGAAATATCAATATCAGAATCATTATCATCATCATCTTGGATTGATATAAAGATAAGAGGGAATATAAAAATGACCCACACATCATTCTAGAATTTAAAAGCAGCAATGTGTGTGTACCAACTATATGTAAAAAAAAATGTGTTAAATCTTTTCAACTATTCAAGTAGAACTGGACAAAAAGCTTTAGTAAAGTAACTTTGATAGTCGTGTAAACTGACAGATTAAATCCAATGAGACAATTGTGCCTTGTAGAAAGTAATTACTGTATGTTACGGCAAAAATTCGATGGATCATATTGCGTTAACATTTCTTGTTAGTAAATTCTTTGATAGCTTATTTGTAGAAAGATATATACATAATGGATTAGTTTGCAGGGCATTTGAAGGATTGCAATTATGTGTTATTGTGAATAAAGGCATGTCACTTACGGGTGAAATTTAAAAAAAAAAAAAGTAATGTTGTATCCTTGAATATTTTGCCCGAATATGAGAGTATAATCTGGACTGGTGGAATATAGTTTGGCCTAGCCAAAAATATAGCCCGGATATAAAATGGCATAGCCCAGAAAATACCTGGGGTACAAAATAGACTAAGCCACGTTAACCCCAGTGTAGCAAGCCAGATTGTATATATTATATATAATTATTATATACAAGGAAAGACCACAGTTTATTTCAATCATAGTTAATTCGTTTTTTTTTATCACTGTCATCGGGCGCCATAGTAATACATACATACATACATAAATTTTTGACTTCCGTAAATCATAATACAATTCAGAGGAAAAAACATGCATTAATATGTATTGATGTACTATGGGTTGAATATCCATTCAAACTGATATGATTCAACTTTAACCCTCATTTTACTCACGTTCGTTGTCATGTTGCAGTTGTTTTTGTAGTTGGTTGCCTATGAGTAAAATTTGTACTGCATTGTTTGTTTGGCACTGACATACACTTAGTCGCAATGTATGAAGTAATGAACAGACTCCTAAAAATGAAGTCATTTTTAGAGATTTTTTGTGCGCAAATACACAGTTGTTCAATCCCTTGGCAAGGGACGTGTCAAGCTTAGGAAGGTAAAGACAGACAAGATCTTTTTTTTAAAAATGTTTTATTTCACTCGCGAGTGACATACCCTTATTCACTATAACACATAAGTTCAATCTTTCAAATGCCTTGCAAACTAATCCAGTGTCTTAAACCATAAGGTACATGAAATGTATATCTTTCTACAAATAAGCTATCAAAGAATAATATTCACTAACAAGAAATACTGTTAACGCAATACGATCCAACGAATTTTCCCTTAACATGTCATAGATCTAATTACAGTTACAATGCACTACTTTTGTCTCAGTGGACTTACACACCTGTCAAGGTTATTTCACTAAAGCTTTCTGTCCAGTTCTACTTGAATAGTTGAAAAGATTTAACACATTTTTTATATATAGTTGATACACATATCTTGCTGCTTATAGATTCTAGAATGATTTGTAGGCCTACAACGCCGTTTTTTACACTCCCTCTTATATCTTTGTATTATTCCAAGATGATGATTCTGATATTGATATTTCGCTTTATTTTCAAGAGCTAAATAAGATTAGATGATTTTATTGTTCCTATTGTTATTATTGTATATATTACTGGTTAGCATTCTGTAATGTTTCAAGTGGATCTGGACTGGCGGAGTTCATCAGGCAAAAAAAAATTTAGTGCCTATTTAGTTTTATGTGAAGTATTTAATGTCTGCTGGATGATGGAACTGCACCATCTGTCAGTTGGGTTATTATTATATATATACATGTATATATTTTTCTGTGTGTGTTCTATTCCGGCCTTTTCTCTCTGCATCATTGTAACAAAAAATACAGTGCCTGTTTTTACTCATGGCCAACCAATTATCAAAATAATTAAAATAATAATAATAAAATTAATACTGAAGTCTAATCATATCAGTTTGAAATGGATACTCAACCCTTTTGTATATCAGTGCATTTTAATTCGTTTGTTTCCTCTAAAATGTATCATGATTTACAGGAGTCAAGAATGTATGTATTTTACCAATTTAAACTAAGGCTGAAATAAACTGTTATTATTATTTCCTCTAAATTGTATTATGATTTACGGGTGTCAAAAATGTGTTCATGTATGAATTAATAATGATATCTGATGACAGTGATAAAGAACAGGCTGAAATAAACTATGGTCTCGTCTTGTTTTTTTTTTAAAAGTGGGGGGTATAATCTGGACTGGGGGGGGGGGTGCGGGGGGGAAAATCTGGCCTAGCCCAAAGTATACCCGGGGTATAAACTGGCCTAGCCCAGAATATACCCCGGGGTATATGTAATGGGGTGAACCATTACAGGGCTGAGAACATAACTCATTGTAGTGAAAGGGAGAGAAACCCGTTATTTTGATCAGCTGGACCACTAGACGTGGTCAAGGGGAAGTAACCACACAGAAACCATAGATAATCTCCCCTTATTGTTTATCACGCACTGAGATGAGTCATGCAGGTGTTGAGTACCATTGCCAACTGATGTACTCACTGCGCCAATTTTAAATCATAGTCTTAGCGTTGTCTGTATTGTCCAGGATTGGTCAATTTAAGTATGTATCACTACATTGTAAGTTTTGTTTAGTTTTTATCTTGTTAAGTAATATTTCCTTAAGATAGTGTATTTGGAACATACACGAGCAAGATGGTGGTCTTTAAAAATGTTTTTATTTGTTTTACTGTTTTATTAGAATTTGCACTTAGTGAACTGTAAGGAGTGAATGGGTTGCGCGTATTTGGGTGACGCTTAGGTGATAGCGTGGGTCAGTCAGTTCCACCCAAGTCTTCAAGACAGCAGGACGTGTCATTGTGTCCAGACTAACATAAAAGTAAAAGAAGTTGTATAATTTATATTTCAAGATTTGTGAAGTGCCAGCTCTGATGATGTAGTTCAAGTGTGAATTCATTTGGTTAGTTCACCGCGCCTATCGGTTGGGTTTATTGTCTCGTGTTTATCGTAATGTCTTGTTTATTGTATTGTCCTGGTTTATTGTGCTGTTTATTGTCTTCGTAATGTATTGTTTATTGTATTGTCTATTGTCTTGTTTATTGTACTGTTTATTGTACTGTGTTTATTATTTGATTTGTTTTTTTCTTTTCTTTTTCTAATAAAATTGTTGTCCTCTCAAAACCTGATAGTTTTGTTTGTATGTTTGACTGTGTAGAGAGCCCCGCTCGTCTCGTCCTGTGTTACATTATTTGGTGTCAGATTAAGGGATAGCTATAGATAAGGGAGAGAACCGCTCGGTCTACCCCCGTAACCCGTCCTGTTTGTATATATTCTGGGCTAGGCCAGTTTAACCCCGGGTATAGTCTGGGCGGGGGATATATTTTGGCCTGTTACACCGGCTCCCAGACGCTCTTAGGCAATTTGCTGAGTGTGAGGCTATTCCATTCACTGATGATATCCCCCCATCTCTTTCTCTGTCTTCCTCTCCTTCTGCCTCCTCGCACTGTTCCTTGTAGAATATAAAAGGTGGATAAGAGAAAATTTCAAGCTTCATAATCATTAACTGGGTGTGAACTGAGACCATACAATACCATCTCCTGACCAAAGACGGAAAACTCGGAGGGCCCGTGTGCACGTAGTGTACGGTAAAGATACTCTGGCGGAAATCGAAAAGAGCAGGCAGAACAGGGCGCTGTCCGGGCAAGATTAAATAAAATTTATACCTATCCCCCCCCCCCCCCCCACCAAAACAAACAAAAAAACGCCCACCGGCGCTGTACCGTGGCGATGACGCAATGACACTAAGGCAAATTTCCCAAATAAGGTTAAAGAAGTATAGAAAATACAAAATACCATTAGTTAGACATTTGTCTTCCTATGTTTTATCTTCATTCAGTACCTTTCTTTTTCCTCATGACACAGATAAAATTAACAGCCAGCATAAAAATATGCCTTTAGGTATACAAAATACAAATCGTAGGTGTTGGGTCACAATAGCTAAATGAAAATGAAAACTCTCTCTCTCCCTCTCTCTCTCTCCCCTCTCTCTGTCTCTCTCTAATGCGCCACAAAAAAACAAGCTGGTAAATCGCCTCATGTGAAGAGGCTCCTAATGCAGCTAACGCAGAAGATGAAAGGCAATGAAACGAAAACAGTAAAAAATATGTTCATTCAATTTTTCTATTTTCTGAATAATTGGCAGTCATGAATTAAAAGGATACAGTTGAGATGGGGCACAGAAGGGTTATGTCATCTATAAAGCAAAACATGTGGAGGTGGGATATTAATAAAAATCAGATGAAAAAAATTGGGGGCCAACAGACGACCAAACAATTTCCCAGTGGAGGGGGCAGAGAGAGAGAAAGGAAGAGAGAGAGAGAGAGAGAGAGAGAGAGAGAGAGAGAGAGAGGCAGAGAGAAGTGGTTTTATTTGCGAAGCTCCACAGCGTAAGGTGAGTCCCGAGAAAACTGAATCGCTCACCATGAAGCCCCCCCCCCTGTTTTTTTTTTTACATGCCTGAGAGAGAGTGAGTAAGGGACGAGGGAGGGGGGAGGAGGGAGAGAGATAGAAGGAGATAGTGAGAGAGGAGTGGATTTATTTGCGAAGCTCCTCAGTGCAAGGTGTGTCCTGAGAAAACTGAACCGCTCACCCCAAAGCCCGCCCCACCCCTCCCTTACATGTCCAAAGACATACTCACAAGCACGTTTTATCAGCTCACTCTGTTCAATGTGTTGCACAGAATCTCTGCAGTTCAGGGGGGGGGGGGGGTCTTTCTGCCGTCCACTCTCGATGTTTCACAACTTCAGACTTCATAATTTCAGATGTGTTGCACACGTGGATTATACTCTAAGCAAAGGTGATGGAGTGTTTCAAACAATGAAGGATTACTTTATCTGCAGTGTTAAATAAGCTACAAGTACTTTGAAACTTTTCGTTACAAGGTGAAGTCCACGAGGATCTACGACTGTATTTATTGCACAAGGTGAGGAGGTAAATATTCCAGTGACTGATTGTTTGACTGCCAGTTTGTCCATGGTAATACAGAGTAAACCGTGTATATGCTACCGGACAATAAATAAGCAGATCAATAAATAACAAATAGATGAATACATAAATAGATAAATAAAATTAATAATGATCGCAGAGGATGGTGGCTTCTAATAAGTAGGCCTGTCATATGTTTAAATTTGGTTACTTGATCTCCCCCCCCCCCCCTCTCTCTCTCTCTCTCCCCCCCCTCTCTCTCTCCCGTCTCTCTGTACCTCCACTTTAAATATTTTCCACACAGAATGCTGAACTACTTTAAATATTTTCCACACAGAATGCTGAACTGTTGACTACGGCGTATTTCATCCTCAGCCTCCCCCTTTCCCACATATAAGCCCCTCAATACTTTTCAAGGGTGGTTCAGATTGTTTCGTTAGTTTTAGTTTTAATTTGGTTGCCACTAATAGTTTCAAAATACTGTGAAGATAATGTTCTGAAACGAAAGTGACGTAGGCACTGTGTCGAACCTTCCATATGACTGAAATGGCACCACATGTAGTACTGATGACAGGTGTTGGATTTAGAGACAAGATATAGGCACTGTTGACTCTGCCTACATATAAATTTATGCTTCTGCAGGTGATTATTATTATTATTATTATCTTCAATCTGAAGCATGAACATACTAATTCTTGTTGGAGTCGTTGACTATAAAATACATAAATTACCAATGAAAGAAAAGGCTCTGTCGTAGGATTTATTGTTTTAGTATCAACTCCATTTTAATTACATGTAATTATTCACTCAGCACTGTTCGAGTCGTGACTGAGATTACTATAAATCATACGATGCTAGAATAGGATCTAGGACTAAGCAAAAAGATGACAGTGAGGGTAGACTTGGGAGTTGAATTCCCAAGGGGAAGTTTTAGAAACAGAGGTCCTAACAGCTTACCCAACTGTGATCTGGAGTGACCCAGCCACCATCCTTACGTCAGTACGACATAGATTTGTTTAGAATTTCCATAGGTTGGGGGGGGGGGGGGGGAGATTACCGATCAGGGCAGATTCTCTTCAGCAAACCTATGTCGGTGAGATGTTGGGAGCAGCAGCTCTACATAGGAACAATGCCATTCCTATGTGCAGACTTGAGGGCAATCCCACATGTCGGATTTCAGTTGTTAGCTGGAGAGAGGCCACTAGAATTACTAGGAAATAAAATATTTATAAACCTTTGATGGAAAGTCCTTGTTAGCATGTTGCACTGCAGGGAATAAAATTGACCAAAACAAACTGTAAGAAATGGCTTTATCCTCTCCAAGTAGGTAGTATGTATTACGAACTGTCCATACATCAGGGATGGGAAATTTCCGGATTTCTGGATTTTCATTTATTTTTGGTTTTCTTTCTAAACACTCTTTTGTGTGTTGTCCAGTTATATTGTATGACCTATACTTGCATGTCTTGCAGTTGGTAGTGACTCATTACATGGAAAGTTCAGGACATTGTTTTGTCAGTGCAGTATTAAAGCATACATGAAGAAAAGATTCAAATGGCAAACATTAGTTACGCCAATGGAGAAATTAAATAGTTCTCTTATAAAAGTAAACCAGTATTTACAGTTGAAAATAAATCTCTTGATATAGTGCTGCATGAGACACCTGTTTAGCAATCACCAGGCCAACAACATTCCCAGTATAACACATAAAGTTTAAAAAATCTGAAAAAATGGTAAACATCATCTAATCCTATCATGGAGGAATGAGCTGGCCGTCTTACAAATGTAAACTGTGGTTTCTACATTTATTGTTGAAATTGTTTCTGCTCTAATATACATATGAAGGCCTGCATCTTTTTCAAAGACTTCTAACTGCTATAGGCTCGGGAACACTAAATGCATTCAGAAACCCTTTCCAGAATTTTTGGGATTTGGAGATCTCACAGCTTTAGCTACGATCAAGGGTGATCCTAACATAGTCAGTGCTTATTGACTGAGTACCTTTACAGGTTATTTATTACTTTTGTAGGAAGAGACAGAATAATGATAACTCGAGTTTTTGTGTGTGTTTTTTAAAAATGAAACATTGGCCTAGGTGGAAAACGTATGTTATCTAGCAAGACAATAAATTTTGATTTAATGGTAACTAGAATTTGCGTATGGATTAGATTTTGAAGCAATGTAAACATTGCAAAAACTGCCGTACTGTTTAATCTTCAGCAGCTCTAACGATGCAGATCACTGTTGTCCTGTGATGGCAGTACACTATTTAACAAGTGCACTGTATGTAGACATGTATAACCTCCAAAAGCCCAAATTATTCTTCATGTAATAATAGGTACCCCAAACTGATTTTGGAAAGTGGCTGTATCAATAAGTTTTGTCTTCCAATGGATAGATCTCAGTATTCTAAGAATTTTGATACCAAATTTGTCTCTCCATATTTAAGAAAGTTGTATCATTTTGCATTTTAAAAAATTTGTGGTAATTGTGTCTTCAAGCGCGAAGTCAACTTTGACCTCCCGTAAAATGACAGTTTATTGTGCCACGGCATTAAAAATTCTCAGTATCCAAGTCAAGAGGGTGTACACTAGGTTTAATTTTTTTTGAGGGGTACAAACGTAATACAAGCATCTCATTTTACTTTTTTTAGTCAGGAAACGTCATCCGATGTCATTTTTTTGTGAACTCTTACAGGGGAGATAAAAATAATGTTTTTATTTTTTTTTAATTGAAAAGGAGGTAAACCGTGTCACCATTGACTTTGTCATGATCACATTAGGATCATAAATGCCGTGCTAGGTCACGACGTCAGTGAGTTAATTTTTACGATCTTGTTGATTATAACCAGCGTAATTTGTCCTTGAGCTGTTCTCGTGAACAGTTTGTTTTGAAACACCTTTTTTCTGATGGATGGAGAGAAGGAGGGGCGAGACAGAATAAATGTATAGCTAGGAATGACAGAGCAGTTCTCGACCCCGTGATTTTGATTAACATAGATAAGGGGCGAGTAAAGGTAGTTTATTTAGACGCTTAGTTGGCGTTCGGAAATTCGTGCATAAGAGTAGAAAGCACGGGGTTTGAAGATTTTAGTAGTTAATGTTTCGCATTTTAAATTTTGTCTAGACCGTAAAATTGACCTTGATTTTGGCGCAAGGCCATGACAAGCATAAATTAATATTGCAGGCTGAGCTGAAGCGACTGCACCAATCAAATGTATGAATCTGGACGGAAGGTCGAGACATAGCTTTAGTATTTAAACCCGTGCAGAGCTTAGATAGAGGCCACATGTAGACAATGTGGACGGCGATAGTCCTCAGCCAGATGAGAGACATAGAGACGCAGTTGAGCAGTCCATATTGTGAGGAGCGCCATGATTTTAAAGCTCCAGAGCCTAAGCTACTTGGTTTGATATGAACCCACAGCGTTTACATCCAGCGCTCTCACTCCCAGTGAGGGCCTAATGGTGAGAGTTCATACTAATTTGTAATGATGAAAGTGAACCGTTCTACTTACTTTTGAAGACAGTTTCAGAGCTACCGCCAGACAACCCATGGTTGTACAAGCATTCTTCATGGCGTGTCTAGAGGAAATGTCCATATCATAACATGTCTCATTGAATTAATAGAATTTAAACTGTTATATCCATCGCCACGTGCGCGGATTCTATTTGGCATCTAACTCATATGACCTGCAAGTAGTTAGAGTGAATAAGTTAGTCTTTATAGAAAGCTGTAGTTTCATTAGTTAGATTCAGTTGCCTTTGAATTGATATTTATATTTATAATTATATTTGTTACATTAATTCCTGTAATTAAACTGCCCTACAGTTCTGCTAAAAATCAAAGCAATTGATTTATTTAGTTTTTAGAGTGCAAGTATTTTTTTTGTGTGTTCGTCGATTGTGGGAGCGCACCTCGAAAGAGTGTCAGTCGAATTCTCCCCATCTAACCCACATCGCGACAGACTTAGCACTGAGTGTCGGACAAAGGTGATGAAATCAAGCATTGGGTTGGTCTATAAAAACAGTTCGCGCTGCGCTCCGAAATGTGCCCCATGTCTTATCTTGGCATCCCCTTATTATACAAAGACTGATGTTTATTAGCGTATTATTTTGCTCCTGATCTATTAAAGTTTCCGCTAGTTTCTCGTCTACAAACTTTTCAATAAATGATTTTCAAAAGAATTTCAACACGAAGAAAAATATAATGAATTAAACCTCATTTATCTGGCTTTCTGTGTGTTATTTTCAAACACGTGCGCTACATCGGATCGACGCGCCGCGACCCTTTATTATGAGGGGGTCAATTTGGTACACGCAGCTCAGAGTGAAAACGGCAAGACTATTTCCTGTTCAAGCTATGAAAACACACAGCTGAACACATTAAACAATGCAAAAGGAAGTATATTTTGTCAGAGTAAGGATTGAACTTTATTTTAATGTAGGATACATGGCGTTTCCTGTAAATACACAGCAGTAATAGCCTTGTAACGTTGGCCTAAAATTATGCCAAAAACGGGATTTGGCCCCTTTAGCGGTCCAGTTTGAACTACTTCAAAAAAAAATCTCAAATTTGACTTATTCGCCCGTTTGTCATACAGATAAGTTAAGTGTTCACCTTTTTGTTGTACAGCTGTTGTTACCTATTCGCCAATTTGTCATGCAACTGATGACATGTTGATCATAAACATCAGCTGAATCATGATTCAAATCACCTTTCATTTGCCTCTTGCTTGAAGTTCATTGCACAAAGGAGCCAGTGGAGCCGACTTTGACGAGTCGAGGGTCTGATATAGAGGAATAATGCATGGATCAGACTCATCACCCCACGGTAAGAAACAAATCAATGCTTATCCATGTTAGAACCTATTGATGACACAGTTCCTATCGCTATTAGGTCGCTGAATGACTTGACTCATGATTTGCTCATGCCACCACTGGCTTATGGTGTCGGTTCTCCATGGATGGTCTAGCTTAGGCAGTGGATAATCGCATCATGGGCTTCTGTGTTTGGGAAAAATAAAGGATCCAGGTGAAATCAGCGACACAAAGCAAATGCGAAGAAAATACTTCCCCACCATTTCAAGTATTCAAATTTAAAAGAAAGCACCTTCTGCAGGTTGAAAGGCAGGCACCTTCAAAATTTCATTCAAATCTGTGTTGCATAAGTGGTGAGTATTTTATAATATAGATTTGATGGAATCCGAGAAGATTTCGCAGACTTGTCTTTTTTGTTTTATTTCTATATCCAAGTAACAATTTCCTCCTATTTTATAATTTTCATTATTGACGTTTGTTATCAGATCTGGTATCATTTGAGTCTGGTAGCGTATATTTGTTCTGTTAGATTTTCTTTGGTTCATTCTTATTCACCGAATGTTCAGCTATTGTCAAGTCTGAGTTGACAACTGCATCAATTCCCTCGACGTTCTGTTTTGTTTCTTGGGTTCACCTGTATCTTCTTTCCAAATTTGAAGGCCAATGAGTTGAAAGTGTTAAGAGATAAGGATGCTCACCCCCTCCTTCCTATGTTAATTTCAACATTGCTTTTAGTTCACTTGATAATGAATTTATTTTAATATTAAGGATCCGACATAGACATTCTCATGTCCTGTATTAATCCAAAAAAAAATAAAAAATACATGCGTGAAAAGGGGGGGGGGGGGGAGGGGGGGAAGGCTGCTGATTGTCAGGAGGAAAATGTGACTGCAAGAACAAGGATGGAGACACAGAAGAATTTTCCAAAAATAGACATTGAGTTTGTCGTCATATTCAATGATGTCATTTGTAATCGAATAAGTAAATAGTATCGATTTTACTTCCGGTTTGTAGGAAAAACTAAGATTGTGTCAAGGGCAAAGGACGATAATCATGTGTTGGGAGTATAGTCTTTTTGAGAATGCAAAATTATGAAGTTGTGTTATCGAGAGACATTTATCTTAAAAAATATTAATAAACATAAACGTTTGAATTCAAACAATATGTTTTTAATAGTCTTAATAAAGGGGTGGATTTAATATCTGAGTTTATGCATAATGAGGTCAAACCCATAATGGCAGACAACGTATGGATACGGTGTTGTATAAGAAAAACCCAAATTTATTTATAGTACAGCATAGGATCGAGTAGTTCTTGGAAATTGGATTTTTCTCATATTTTCAAGTCCCTGGTCCTATTGGGGGGTAGGATCGAGTACCTAGTCTTCTCGGATAAGGACGAAAAAATTCGGAGGGCCCGTGTGCACGTTGCGCACGTTAAAGATACCTTGGCAGTTGGAAATCGTAAAGAGCAGGCCGAAAGGCCGCTGCCCGGGCAAAATTGAAATTAATAGATTAAAATTTATCCATATCATCTCCCTCCCCCCCCCCCCCGCCAGAACAAGAAATAATAAAACAAGTAAAGTGAGGTGTAAATGCCAAGGGCAGCGAACCTCCTAAAATAAAGACCTCAAATCATTTATAGTACAGAACAGCCACTCGTGGGAAACCTGGGTGGTCACTGGCTCCTGCTTCCATGTAGCGTCGAGGTCGGCGGTCGACCAAGGTATTCGCACGGCTAGTCATGCCCAACTAGCCTGTAAAGCTTAGGGTCTGGCGAGATTTCCTCCCTTAAGGCGCTACTGAGGGACTGAGAGTTGGGGTGGAGTTTGGTCGGGGGTAGGCCGGACAAAACATACGGATTAGAACCTACTTCCTTAGATCTTAAGGGGCAAGTGGTACTATAGTATTAGACTTAGGATCGTCCATGTCATGGGAAAAGTGCTCTCGCAACCACATAGTCAGACTTGTACACCTGGTGTGCTAGGAGGGTAGTGTGTGCTGGAGTCCCCGTGCCACTTTTTTTTCCCGAGCAGTAATCACTTCAGGATTTTTTATTTAAAAAAAAAAAAAAATTGTCTTAAATTTTTTAGTTTCTATTTGTAATGCTCAGGTGGATTTGGAGCAGAAGCTTGGCCGTGCTTTGTTTAAGCTTTTTTTTTTTTTTTTGGCGTTGTTGGCCGGGGGTAAGGGGGAGGGGAGTGAGATGGAGGAATTTCTCTCTTACATCATTAATGACAGTGGTTTAAATCTGTCTTTTGGAAAACAAGACACGTTTAGTTAACTCTCACCCAAGGAACTTAAAGAAGCTATAATGCACTTTTCTTTTTTCTCGAGTTAAGACTGTTGATGGGGTGCAGGTCGATTGTCTTTTCAATATAATGAGTCTATATCAGAGATGACATTTGGACCGCTCTTGGGCAACCACTATAATTAGACTCATTCTAATTATAAATGTCAAGAGACATTAGATAGACTGGACCCAGTCCTGAACAGAATCCGAACTTTGGACGTCTCAAACCTTTCTGACGGGCGATCGTATTGCTCTTGTTCTTCTAACATCCCTTTTGAGCGACACCAATTGGAACGCCTCCTTAATTTGCTCTAATCTGAGAAAGATTTCCGTGTGAGACGGGGATGGATTTTCAACTGAAATTCGAACCCTAGTCACCCAAATCCAATACTTGAATGCTGTGACAATAATACACATCTACCGTGACTGACAGTGGATTATTTCTGGGAATGTAGAATAACTGAGCATGCAATGTATTTCAGTCTCTTCAAATTATAGTTTGACCTTGCCTTTAGAGAGATTTTAGTAACACATTATTCTCTTTTTCTCTCTGTTCTTCCTTTTCGCAGCCCTCTTGGGGTCAGATTTTGTCCACACTGAGTCGAATATCACAAACGCAAATCTGCATTGTCTCCATCTTCCGTTTCTTGATGAGATTACTAACCAATAAGAGAATTGAAATTTCACGTATTTGCGTCGTTTTCAGGTTTGTTTTATTTTATTCTTTATTCTGTCTTTGTGAAAGTCATGGTATACAGGATGCCCTTGGACGTCGGAAAGTGGGACATAGGTCGAATGTTTTGTGCATGGTAGGAACAATGGGAAACTTGTCTGATAAGAACGGAAAAATGAAAGTTATGGGGAAGAGTATGCACAAATTAGGCCCACACAAAAGTGCGAAACTAAAAGAGTACGTCCGTAGCAGAGGTCGCGGGTTCTAGTCCCATCTTGATCATTTTTCTTTCTTCCTTCTTTCACTCTCGCTTTCCTTTCCTGAGCACTAACTAGGCACTACAACCTCGGTTCGCCTAATCCTTATTTTCTCTAGATCTAGTTCCGGTTACCGCTTCTTTCTTCAAACAGGAAGATTTTGAGCATTGTTTTGAGTCCAGTCTAACAATATGATTGTCTCATTTACAGATTTGTAGAACATGCACTCCTGTCTGCCTCTCCGCTTATCGAATCCACTGACACGCAGAATCCGCCCAGAACTGGGGAAGATGGCGGACGAATCGACGGGACCGCACTTTGCTACAAACAAGTGCCGACTCCACCTTCCTGCAGTAGGCTACCTGTGGCCACTTAATGTCCCAGGTGAAATGCGGTCGAGGTGAGCAGAGAATGGGGAGATGTCCATCCCATAAGGGTGTGGGCCAAAGTGCAGTTTAGCCCTTTTCTGCACATCCATGTTCCGATATTCCCAGAGCAAAACCCACTGGCCACTCCCTCCGTTATAGTTCATTTTTCAAACTGCGGGGGCTCACAGATCCCCCACAAGGATGTGACTTCAGGAGCGGCCATGGCCGGAGGGGTTACAGAGGAGCGAGTTAGTCTGCTGTAGAGATGTTTTTTTTTTTTTAGGCTACGGTAAACGCTCGGGTTGGCAATTCATGCCTAGAATTCCGACTAAAGGCACGTGACTTTTCCTTTTAACCCTCGGCCTACGTTGAGTGAACTTGTCCACGTAATGCCCGGTACGGGGATAGCCAGCGGCCAGTCAGCCGATTGTTTGCATGTTGCCGATAACCTCGGCGGTCAAGTCAACCGGTCCTTTTGAACACGTGTATTGTGTTTACTTTAGGAGGCAATATAAACAATAGTGGTGGATAAATCGTAAGTGACCCCTATGACATTTGGATAAGGTACTTGTGATGATATGCAGTAAGTTCTATTGTTAAATGGAAGGCCCATAATCAAGAATTTTCTGCATTTACATGCCGTTTAACACACGTTTTATCATTTACCCAAGGGAAGGACTTCCGAATGCGTTCCATAGCCTGATTGAAAACAGTACATAGCTACCCCGGCGGCTTTCCCTGATGTGTCAATCTGATTAATGCCCAGACGAACATCGGCCTAAGGCCTCGATGATACAAACTGTCTAGACCCTCACGTCGTTACATATCAATCTGACAATGCCTATATGCACTTGTCGAGTTATGGAACTCATTCGGAAGTCCTCCTTACCCAAGACCTCTGCGCTTTTTCTGTCCCTAAGTCAGACCATTCAGGTGAACAAATTATTTTTTAAGCCAGGTGTTTAATTTACTAACCACATGTATCGTGGCATTGCCTTCTCCCTCCTCTACTATGTAAAGCTTCCACGTAGGCCTACTATGAAAGTGTGATGTCAGTTTTAGCAAGAGATTTGATTTCCAGCTCGTAGAGCACATACTAGTACTGAATAGCAGTTTAATCAAAACAACAATCTCTCTCTAATTACCGCATCAAACAAAGACAACGACCAACAACAAAGTCGGTCATTTTCTCCCAGTTTTCCCTGATGAAAAACTTACTGACAGATGCCCTTATGCGGCATGCCCTAGTATTACATTGGATTTCATATTACAGACATAGAACAGTGTCTCAAATACGCACATGGCCCCTTTCTTCTCATTTCACATGTAGATGACAACCAGCATCAAAGTAAAAGTTTCCCCAAGATTTTCCCCAGTTCGAACTTCAGACCGTCAGTACTATTACATGAGTATGATGAATACAGTGCACTCTCACGATAACGACATGGCTCGGGACCAGAGGTGCATGTCGTTATCGGGAACATGTCGTTATTCGGAGATTTTCAAGATGGCGGAAAAAGGGGTGTGGTTAGACCCTTAGAATGTAACGTACCAACCATAGTGGGTGATCAGTGATCGGACTTTCTAAACATGTAAAATACACGAAGTGTGTGTGTGTGTTGTGTGTGTTTTTTGTTTGTTTGTTTTTTTTGTTGTTGTTGTTTTTTGTGTGTCATTTTCCCTCTGTTGTTTATCCGGGCTTGGGACCGGCATGAGTGCAGCTGTATTTAATAATACAACTGAACACATGGCCACATTAAAAATGTTTTTTTTGTTTGTTTGTTTTTTTTTTCATTGGTCGGAAAAGAAGTGTTTTTATTGGCTCAGAGAATGAAATGAAACTGACCGGAAACAATATTTTAGCTATTTTTATTTTTGTATCTAGCAAAGTCACAGCCGATTATTGCTAACTCAATGTCGTTATCCGGAGAGTGGTCTAAAAAGTATGTCGCTATTTAGAGAGTTTTATTACTAATAACATATAGTAAAAAAATCGGGACCGGGGGTCAATGTCGTTATCGGGAGAATGTCGTTATTCGGAGATGTCGTAATCGGGAGAGTGCACTGTAGTTACGAATAGTTGCATCGTAATAAACGTAATCGGACGATACCATTTTGTTAGATATAGTATATATGGCCTTTAGCGTCTTTACAGACGGTCTTAGCAGCTAGAATATTCACTTTCACTTTGACTGACAGCTTCTCTCGTGGCTTAGGCTAGACCCATACCGACATCAGACCCGGCGGTCAGACCAGACCCGACGATTTTTTGCCGGCTGCGCCGCCCACACAGCCACCGGAACCCGACGGTCAGACAAGCTAGGCTGTGCTTAAAAATATGTGTTCCAAGTTGGAGAGAGAGAGAGAGAGGGACGGTAGGGGGGGGGGGGGGGGGGGGGAGAAAGATGGAGGGAGGGACAGAGAGAGAGAGAGATACAAAGAGAAAGACAGAGAGAGAGAGAAAGAGAAGAGAGAGAGAGAGAGGGAGATCATTTACAGTGCATTCATTGTTTGGAGTGTTATCTGTTGAGGTGGGCCGGGTAATAAAATACACACGTTGGTTATGGGAAGGGGGCTGGAAAATGGGATAGGAAGAGGGGGTGTGGCAATGGTATGCAAGCAGAGGTTACAGTGAAATCAACTAGAATGAATAAATCTGGTTCTAGTTCTAGACCTCTTCATGTACATGTACTTGAATAAAATAAAAGATGTGGGCATTGAAATGCTTTTAAGTACACTGTATGTCTCATTTTTATATCATATCTCCATACAATCAACAAAATTAATCATCATCATCATCACCACCACCAACAACAACAACAACAGCAACAACAACAACAACGATGACAACGACGACAAAAGAAAAAAGGCAAAAATGATATAGCTTACCCTCAGATTTCATCTCATTAGCAATAGATTCCCATTGCTTTTGTATGTAGTCTCTGTTGTGAGAGAGGAAAAGACCCCTATAATTATCTCCCCTTTCGCCCGACGGTCGGTGTGGAATGAACACCTTCATTCCTAAACGGTCTGATCCGGGACGTCGGGTTTCGGTGTGGGCCGATCGCCAGTTTTTATTACCTGTGATTACTATTCAACCGGTGCACATTCTTTTGCACCGGAAGACGGTCTGGTCTGACCGTCGGGTCTGATCTCGGTGTGGGTCTACCCTTATTCTACCAATGTTTGACCCGAGAGTGCGATGGCAGTGATTGCAGGTCAGTCTTTTGGGTTCACTTTGGCGAGTGTTTTCATTCCGCCTCTGTCGTTTTGTCAGGTATGTTTCTTTTGCCTTGAAGTCTATTGCGAGCGTGCCACTGCGCAATTTTTGTCTCCATCTGCTTCGATCATTTGCAAGGTTCTCCCATTCATTGGGGTCGATGTTGAATGCTTTCATCGTGACCTTGCAAGTGTCTTTGAATCGCAGATGTGGCCTACCTCTGGGTCGGTTGCCAGTAGCAAGTTCCCCGTAGAGAATTTGTCTGGGGATGCGATCATTTTCCATACGGTGGAGATGTCCAAGCCACCGCAGTCTTTTTTTGCCTAGGAGAGCCTGAGTTGATGGAATGTTGGCTCGGCTCAGAACTTCGATATTTGAGATCCTGTCTTGCCACTTGATCTTGAGAATTTTGCGTAGGCAGCGCAGGTGGAAGGAGTTGAGGGATCTTTCATGTTTGGAGTAGGTGGTCCATGTCTCTGAGCCATACAGCAGGGTGCTTAGGACGCAAGTTTGGTACACGAGTACCTTTGTTTTGATGGTCAGCTTGCTATTGTTCCACACCCTTTTTGAGAGTTTGCCAAAAGCTGTGGCCGCCTTTCCTATTCTGGCATTTATTTCAGTTGTTATGTCTGTGCTACCACTGATGGTTGAGCCTAGGTAGCAGAATTTTCCCACTTGCTCCAGAGGAGAGCCATTCAGCATGATTGGGTTGGGGTTTCTCAAGCCTTGTGTCAAAACTACAGTTTTTGAGACACTGATCTTTAGCATGAATTTGTCACAGGCTTTGGCAAGGCTATTGATGAGAGCCTGGAGCGTGGTTTCATCGTGGGCCACGATTGCAGCATCATCTGCGAAGAGGAGCTCTTGTAACATAATATGCTCTGTACGAGATTTTGCTTTTAGTCTGGCAACATTAAAAATGGAGCCGTCCACTCTGGTGTTAATAAGTACTCCACCTGAACATTGACCAAAGGCATTCTTGAGTAGGGCTGCAAAATATATACCAAATAAGGTAGGAGCAAGAACACATCCCTGCTTCACACCGCTGTTTACAGCAAATGAATTGGATGTGCAGCCCTCAAAGTTGACACATGCCCTCATGTCAGTGTGGAAGGATGCAATAAGTTTTAGCAATGTTGGTGGACAGCCTATGGATTTAAGGACTGCATACAGGCCAGATCGGCTTACGGTGTCGAAAGCCTTTGTTAGGTCCACAAAGCATGTTATAAGCGGCCTGTTTTGTTCTTTACATTTTTCTTGGATTTGCCGAAGTGCAAATATGTCAATAGTTGATCGTTTGCTTCGAAAGCCACATTGTGTTTCTGGTAAGACTTTTTCCGCCAGTTGATGAAGGCGGCAGAGGATGACGCGAGCAAAAGCCTTTCCAGTAGTGCTGAGGAGGGATATGCCTCGATAGTTGTTGCAGTCGCCTTTGTCTCCTTTGTTCTTGTAAAGTGTGACAATTTTGGCGTCTCTCGTATCATGTGGTATCACGCCTTCTTTCCAACACTGCAGTAACAGATTATACAGGTGTGGTAATAGTGGGCCTTTTAGGTCTTTTAATACCTCTGCAGGAATGTTGTCACTTCCTGTGGCTTTTCCAGCAGACAGGTGGTCGATTGCATTGGAAAGCTCGACTAAGGAAGGTTCAGCGTCAAGTTCGGCCATTATTGGCAGTTTTTGGAGGTGTTCCTCAAAATCTGGTGGAATATTTTTCTCAGTTGAATACAACAGAGAGTAATGCTCTACCCACCTATTCAGTTGTTCATTTTTATCTGTGATGGGTTCACCATTTACAGACTTAAGTGGGGCGCTTTTGGTGATGATTGGCCCAAGAGCTACTTTCATCTGACTAAAGGCGGTTTTCATATCTCCCTTTTCATTTGCCTCTTGTATGCTGTTACAAAAGTCTGTCCAGTATTTGTTGGCGCAACGTCTTACCTCCAGCTGAAGTTTAGCTCTTGCATTTTTCAAACAAGTTTTTTGTACTCTGATTGCAATTTTTGTTATACTCATTGAAAGCAGATTTCTTTTGCTCAGTGAGAGGTAGGAGAATTTCGCTGTTCTGGGCTACCCAGTCGTTGTTTGAAACTTTATGCTGTCCAAAAGACTTGATGGCACAGTCATGAATTTTTGAACTGAGAGTGTTCCATGTTTCATCTACCGAGTCACATTGGGTGACATTATCCATGCTTTCAGCAAATAACTTTTCAAATGACTTTCTATTTGATTCATCTCTGATTGCTGTTACATTGATCTTGGGGATTGAAGGGGCTTTTGATCTGTATATTTTCTTGGCCGAAATTTTGATTTTGCTGACTACCAGTGCATGGTCGGTGTCACAGTCAGCACTGTGGAGGGAACGAGTTATTTTTATACAGCCCAAACTCTTCCTCCTTGAGAGAATAAGATCTAATTGATGCCAATGGACAGACCTGGGATGGCGCCATGATGTTCTTTGGCATCTCTTAAGGTCAAAGTACGTGTTTGTAACACATAATGAGTTTACGGAGCATAGCTCCAGAAGGCGCTGCCCGTTTTCGTTGATGTTGCCAATGCCGAAGTGCCCAATGCACTTTGGCCATGCGGAGTGATCTGCCCCCACTCGAGCGTTAAAGTCACCCAGAATTAGCAGGCCTTCGGTGAGAGGGATGTTGTGGAGAGTCCTCTGCAATGCCTCGTAGAAAATGTCTTTGGTTTCGTCAGAGGAGGTAAGTGTTGGGGCATAGACACAGATAATGTTGGTAAAACCAGACCGGGTGTTCAGTCTGAGTGTCATGATGCGTTCTGACACTCCAATTGGAGTTGCGATCGAATTGATAAGGGAGTTTTTTACGGCGAAGCCCACGCCGTGGATTCTCGGCTGTTCGCTGCTAAGGCCCTGCCAGAAGAAGGTGTAGTTTTCTTCTTTGACTGACCCGGAGTCGGGAAGTCGAGTTTCTTGAAGGGCAGCGATGTCGATGTTTAGTAGCTGAAGTTCTCGATCAATAATTTGGGATTTCCTGATGGAGTCAATATCAGTGAGATCTTGCTGTTGCAAGCCTGGGCGCATTGTTCTGACGTTCCAGGTACCAATAGATATAGTAGGGGTGACAGGATAGATAACACGCGAAAATAGTGTGGGAAAAAAAAACGTGAAAAAAACGACAGTTGCGGAACCGAATAAACAAAACACAAGGAGCAGCGCTACCATACATTATATTGGCCTCCTGCTGGACCCGGTTTGCAGTATGTAGGCCACAATATTGGCCTCGCATGTCGCCCGGGGATGCCAGTATAGTGGCCTCCCACAGGACGAGGGTTAAGGACTGTGTGAAAATATCTGCTGATTTAAAAAAAAATGAAATTGGGAGGTGCGCACTTGACCTGCGCAGGAGAAGTCTCGGGGGCTAAATTGCACTTTTACCAGGGTGTGAAATTGTCTTTGAAGACTGGTCATTTTGGGAGAATTCCTATCTGTCTTTCATTAGCATTGTACAGCTGTTATCTCTGGTCTAGTTTTAAGGAACCTGTCACCAGTGTGAACGATTATACTAGTCCGGCACAGTCCACCAATGTCCAGTGGTACTGCTACCTTCATGATGTAATGTTCCCACCTTTTAACCAATAATCCTTACCACATTGGGGGCCCCGGGCCAGGTCTTTCAGATTGACAAGGGCTTGATAGCAAAGAGAAAGCTGAAAAAGATTAGATCTGCCGCTACCATTAGTTATCCAGAGAATTGCTCCGGCAACATAATTCATTCTGATGGGTTACTATCATACAAATAATATTGCAGCTGTTCCGGTAACCTCCTTTTCAGCACTTGGTGGTATTTCACATCCAGATTTTGTGGATCCCGTGACGGGTTTTTTGCACCAATCATGTGAAATGTTATTGCAAAAACTATAAGAGATAGTTCAAACATGTGGCTGGTGTGCAAAACACTATGCTTTCTGGCCATTTGGATGAATTCGTATGGAGGGAGAGATTCGGAAAGAACCCATACGATTGTTTGAATAATATCCTTCTCCACTGGTCCCAGTAGTATCCCTTGCCATAGTTCTAACGTAATCTACCATAATTTTATATACTTTTCATCCACTTTATTAATTTAACTGAAGTGGTGCAATCTGTCTTTTACCGTTTATAAAACGGGACAGTTACTGTTACCAGAGATACATGCAGGGGCGAGGCTTCCTCATAATCAAATAATCAGTGATTACCCTTCGAATATTAATTCTAGAATTACTACGCTTTTCAGATCGAGTCCAACTCCAAGTCCATTTAGTCAGTTCAGCATTCTGTTCTACCTTGCTATTTTGGGTTTGTTGTTATAGTCTAACACCCCTCACCGAAAAGCATCTTTGTAGGGACTTACACCATATGAACTGGTCCAAAATCACGGATTAACAAAGACAAAGAAGACTTGACTACACCCAGAAGTGAGCTTGAGCATAGCCTGTTTTCTTCAAAGCGGCGCCGCAGACAGCAAAATAGTGGGGAAAAAAAAATTGGTTTATAATCAAGGTTTGACCTGATTTTACGTACTTATGCAGGTTTTTCACTATGCGGTCGTTTTCATCCCAATTGAAAGGTAAAGAGTAGAGTGAAAGAGTTTGTGTGGATCTTTTTTATTGTTTTGTTTGAGGTAATCTAAGAATAATTTACTCTACGCACAGCAAGAGCTATCAAAGAATAATAATTATTATAGTCTAGATCTAGATATAACTGTGATCAAAATCAGTCGAACGTATTAAGAACATCAATTCAGTTGATAGGTCGCTCGAACCTAAACCGCAACGGCAGATAGCCACTTCTCTGAAATCGCTACACATTGTTGTGTCACAGAGATGTCATTTAAGCACTTTCTACCATTTAATGTTAATGGGTCCTTTCCGAGAAACTTTATGAGATGGTAGAATAACAAAATCTCTGGCTATGAATATGACAATGAAAACGTGCTGTTCAAATTATATTTTAAAAAATGGGTGAAAAATATGCGTTTATAAGTCTGTTAGTATGAATGAATAGTTTTTCAGATTAGTTTGACTTTTAAATTGCTGCATTCCTGTCCTGTTGACAAGAATAATCCGCTCTTCAGATTTTTGCCGTGCCTAGCAACCGTTTCATTGTTTTAGTCGCTGCATTTATAATTATGTACATATGATGTAGCGATACGTCCTATTATGAGGATCTTACTAGCTTACTAGATTACCCTCTGCAGAGGGCCACGCTTCGCCCCTGGATACATGTACATTCTTTATTGGGTGGTATGAGATACAGGATTCTGAAATGGCAATGGCGGTATGCCTAGGGCGTTGAATGGGGTAGTGGGTTGGGGATGGATAGGAGAAATAGGTTGAAAAGTGAGTATTTTAGGTCTTTATTTTAGGAGGTTTCGCTGCTCTTGGCATTCACACCTCACTTTTCTTGCTTTTAGTTTTCTTGTTCTTGTTTCTGTGTATTCTTGTGGTAAAGATTAGTTCTTTTTTTGTTATTTAGAATTTTGCCTGGACAGCAGCCTTGTTTAGCCTGCTCTTCTCAATTTTCACTCCCAGAGGTATCTTTAACATGAGTTTGACCGTGAGAGTGTTACCTGTTCTTCCACATCCTGGATTACCACCACTCTGTCAAACACCTGAGGCTAGCAGCCAATCACAATGAGTTGGTGGATGTGTTTGCGGAGCTACATGTAGCTTCCACTTCACCTCAGGCAAGCATAGATTTTTTTCGCTAATCTCTTGTTTTTTTATTTTTCAGATTATTTTAAGTTTCTTGTGTTTTATCAACTTGTCCATTGGTCCATCCATACAGTTATCCATCCATCCATCCACATGCCCGTTCTTCCTTCCGATCATCCACCCATATGTCCTTCACTTCGTCCATCCATGCATATGTCCTTCACTTCATCCATCCATCCGTCCATCCATTCATCATATCAACTGGAATACAGTAGTGTGAACAAACACTGATCTGTACTAAGTAACTAACAATGCACTTGCAGCATTAACAATGCGTCTACCAGTGTTTACAGTGGATCTAACAGTGTAAACAAGAGCCCGACAATGTTAACAATACTAAGAGTGTATGATCTGTCTTGTCCTCAGGCGGAGACTGATGACATCATTATTTCTACGGGCATCAAACTGGTTAGTAATAATTTCTTGTTAATATTTCACCATACCTTTTTCCATGACACTGGCACAAATTAAAGCTCCCTTTCCTTGAGTATCGTCATGTTTTTAATGCCACAACACATTGTAAACAAGTGTCAAAGTGTGCATTTTGTTATATCTCTCCTACATACTAATAGATCTCCAGTATTTTAAAAAATGGAGAAATAAACTAGAACTAAGATTGTGATATGTAGAGATCTTTTTTCCGGAGGTTCATTGCCATGGGCCACCGACTAATAAAATACCCAGACTGGATGAGCCCATTGTGTGACGTCACAAAACACGAAAGGTTTGCCACTGTAGGTTTACGGTTGCGACCGACGCTTCAGCATAGCTACAATGCAGCGGTCGTTAAAAGTCCATACGGTCATCATTTATAACAATAAAAAAAAAGGCAGCTGTAGACAATAAAATGAAAGGATAGGCAAGTTAATGCATTATTAATACATGTACAACCAATCTTGACAAATACAAAGAAATTTCTACTGCAGATAGAACTAGAATTGGAATTTCCCGAGCGGCGGCCATGTTGGTTATACGGCCGCATCTCATTAACTTCTGTAAAAAACGACACACCCCGAAGCTTGTGTTTCCAGTCTGGTTGATTTATTAGTCTGTGCCATGGGCATCTGCACCTAGATTTCCTTATCAAATGTTGTTACGGCTGAGTATTCCAGTCACAAAGCCTAATAGAGAAAATACTGAATTGTTTTCATTGTTCAGCAATGGCTTGTAATGGAAAATACCATGCTTCCCTAACACTAGCCTTGTTTGTTTTGCTATTTGTTCTTCTTTGTCTTGACTTTGCTCCTTGTCTTTCATGCTGCTGTCTTCTTGACATTGGCTGATGGGCTGCATTCCAAGACTGAAGTCTGAAACTCGCAGACGATTAAGTATCAGCATTTGTGAAACATTCTGTGGTTATTTATTTGTTTAGTTTTCTACCCTGAAACATTTTTTTGTCAGAAGAAGGTCAGTAGACTGAAAGCTTGATTTGTCTTTCCGATTCCTCTGTGCTCTATTGTATTGTTTCTGTATTATTTCTTATGCGAAGCTTTGCTACATACATGTACAACTTTTTCTGTGTGCCACATTTTGACTTTGCTTTATTATTCTGTACCTTACAATAGGGTTGTTAGTTCAGCCCATGAAAAGTTGTCCAGATTTATTCCGGATTTCTGGTTTTCATTCCTGAAAAAAAAAATATCCCTGTGACCCTGGGGATGTGTAATACTGTCATTGAAACGGACCCTAAAATAAAGGCTAAAAGCATGTGATCTCCACTGCCCACACAAAGGCATTATTAGTACCAAGACACGAGACACAGTAGTACTACATGTATTGCATGTACTACAAACCTGTGGTGCTCAGCAGTGAGGAACAGGCCTGTTGGATGACTATGTGTAATGCAATGCAGTACTAAAATTAGGCCTGACTAACCTTTTCCATAGGTCCTGGGTACAAATGTAGACAGAGGGGTATAACAAATTGAGCCAAAATTAGCACACTTACGCTCCAACCTTCAAATTTTCTGCATTCTTCAAACTGCATACACGTACATGTACTAGCAATCTTTATGTGTCATTAAAATTTAATTCTGGGAATTTTTTTTTGTTTATGTATGTTTAGTTTTTACTACCCCCCTCCGCACACCCTGGGTACAAATGTAGACATACCTCTCACATAAGGGTTTATAGTTTATTCCTATCTGTACGCCTTAGATACAAATGTAGACAGTTAATGAGTCACTGTAATCTGTAATCAAATACTTTTACAAATTATGTTTAATCTCTATGTGCCATTCACTGTAATGGGCAGGGTGTTATTAAAGAGTCAATTATGGTAGGATAGGAATTAGTACTTGCACATTCTTAAGTCTTCTTGTCCATTCCTGGTGGTTCAAAGATTTTCAGACTGTAGTTCTTATAGATTCTGTTGAGGTGGCTTTCTGACTGAACTGTGACAGTGCATTCAGAATAGGATTTTGGTAGTTTTCTGGTTTCAAGATGACATTAGAGAAGGCAATGCAAATGACGTAACCGAATAGGGAGATGTGAGATATGAGGAAGTAATGACACTTGAGGTGGTAGAACAAAGCAGTGATCATGATGGAGGTGGCCTTTTGGGACAGTGGTGAAGACCAAGGAGCAGGGCAGTTAAGAAAGTGCATTGACCTACACTGATGCTGCTGCTTCCTACAAAGTGGGCTGAATCAGAACCTGGTACAAGCTCGGTTTCAAAAGCCCTGGCTGAAGTAGCTCACTCTCTGGACATGCAGAACCAATGTCAGTAGCAAACAACAATAAAGGGGAATCTTCTTCACCCCATGTTTTTAGGAAAAAATAAACCTGCAGAATGGTCCCCTTTGCCAAAGCCTTCTCCTGCTTTGCAGGTCAGAACCTGCTAAAAATCTCTGGGAACAGGATGCCAAATTAGACCAGCTGCTGATCCTGCATCTGTATTTTCTTTGGTCTAGGATGACCAAATGATGTTGACCATAGTAGTCTCACTACCCTCCTAGATCGGACGTCTTTGAAAGAAAAAGTTGCTCAGAGTTACGTTTTCAAAACAAAGACTTTGGACAGTGGGGAACATGTTGAAATCTGATAATGTTACTACTGCAGAATGTGAGACGCCTTTAGCACTTTCAGAGATGTCTGGGGCGTATTTGTGAAGAACTTGGCAGTGCATTATGTACCAAGAAGATGTGTCACTACTGATAAGCAGCTTCTTCCATTCAGGTGAAGATGCAGCTTTTTTTTTTTCAATTTCTGCCTTCAAAACCAGGGAAACAATGATCTAAAGTCTTTTGAGCCTGTGATCCTGAAACAAACTATCCATTTCTTGGAATACCTAATCTTGGGAAAGGGGGTTCCACTGAGAGACAGAAAGAGGTGAATCTAGCCTGAAACATAGTACATTGTACATGTACTCAAGACTAACCTCAGACTTTATAAGAAGCAAAAGAAATGTCACTGTTCCACAGATCTAGAACTGTGTAACAACTGTACAAATAAAATAAAACATTTTTACCCACCCACTCCCGAACACACCCATTTTCAAAATAAGAAACGCAATGTTCCCAACAGCTCAGATTTCAGCCCAGATGTACACTGGATTTTCCATCCTAATTTAGGTGACTGGCCCTCAAAATGCCATATAGCCATCCATACACTCTTTTCTGTCTTACATTTCCTTTCTCATCATCTTCAGAATGGTGTCTGGGCTGCAAGAAAGAGAAATAAAGGCATGTTCAGGAAAGCTGATGTTACTGCTAATTCAAGAATGGTGGTGATGTAAATCAGAAGCCAGTGTGTCACTGACAATTATAGAAAATCAACCTGTACGTATTACATGTACTAGTCAAATACAGATGTATAATACCCATAAAAGGAAAAAGCCACCCTAAATGCCTCTATCATGATAAGTAAGGATGGATCTCTTCACTGTAAGGAATGTGTCTACAAACTACCCAGTACATATATAGATCAGCCCAAACGCGTACATGTACATGTATTTTCCTTTATAAAGCACTATGTCTACAAAACTACCCAGGATGTGCGGATCGGGGGTAAAATAATGGCAAACGGAAAAGGCATACTTTCACTTTTGCGGTTCAGACTGGGTCAGTGGGCATCGAAGATTACCTGGTGATATCATTTACTACTTATAGCTGTTCCTGCGGTGTTCTTCTTTTCAAGACTGGGGAACACTGGCCAGTCGGGTTATATCATGGGAAAATGTGTATTGACTGTGATAGGACATTGTTTTGTGACTTTTATTGGAAATACTGATAGGACACTACATTATAATCAGTAATAAAATAAAATTAGAATAAGAAAAAGAAACTGGCAATATTCACTAATGAATATAATGGGCGAAATGGCTGATTGCTGGCAGAGGTACAGACTGAGACTGAAAAAAGAATCACTGACTGACATGACCTGAGGTAATTGTTTTATTGCCAGCCTACATTTCATTGACAATTTCAGTTTCAGGAATGGACCCTTTGGAAATTTTGGTTTTCAGGTTTCTGAATCTTCAATTGCTTTCATCTATTTTTCAGCCCTTGAAAGGGCTGTTTTGATCTGGCTCCAAGTGACCTTCTCTTCATCACGTAAATATTTTCCACGCACTTTTCAGTTGTTTCGGCTCCTGTGGGATGCATTGCTGTGTCTGTGCAGGAGATATCACAGCAACTTTCAACACACCCATCCACCCCCCAATCAGCATGTTTCTGATCCTAATCACGCCTTCCTCAAAGGCAGCGATGGTGATCATATTAAGGAGAACATCCGGGAACCTGAGGTGATGACATGAGCTTCTCTTCACCTAATGGAAATCTCGCACAGGAAACGAGGTCACGAGTGGCAAGCAGCCGCAAAAGTCATGGACCGCCTGTTGCTGTTTATTTCTGCATTAATTTTTCCAGCATTGAGCATGACCCTGAGAGTGAGTTAGAGTGTGTTAACTCAAAAAAAAATTTGTGTGTTGTCATCAATCATAGTCAACAGTTAAGATCATTGTAATTTCCAAATAATAATTTCCTCGTTCATAATAGTATTTTCATGTGTCTGTTATTGTTATATGTTTCAAGTATACTTATGTTCATTCTGTGGCCATTTCTTCATTAGAAAAAGTAACTTTTTTATGTGGAATCATACATTGAAATTTGAATGTCTTGTTTGCCTCTTACATGTTTTTCGTACGTACTTAAAATTGTAACATGTCTATCATAGCGATACACTGTATTGAATGCTGCAGACATTAATAATGTTCTAATAATTAAGTGTTCCATATATAGCTGTAAATCATTGCAACTTGTGTTATGAATTGGAATAGCCTTGCTGATTTAAGACAGACTAGTGGAATAGAATATAAGATTAACCCATTCCTGCCTAATGCGCCTACGACATGCTCGGATCTGTCTAATGCGACCATGCCCGTGGCAGCTTAATGTGCCCGAATACGCCTCCTATCAGTGTGCTATTTATAAAGTCTCTTAGCAGTCTTATCTCGTTGGCAGCCTCACTTAGAGCCATAGACACATTAGAAAGGAGATGTCCATTCTTCAGTTAGAAAAAAACTGGATGGGTCTAGCTTATGATGTGAACTTTTTTTGCAGTGAAGTTTTTTGAAATCACTGAACATTGGATGTGGAAACAGCCTTGGTCAGCTGTTCAGTTGTGTTGATGTTTCCACATCAAATTCACTGGTTGCTTCCTTTATAACATTCATTTACAATGTGGTCACTGTCATAACAAATATCAAGAGGACTTAAAACAATGACACTTTGGGACAAAACGTGTTTGATTTTCAACTTTTTTTTATTGCAATAAATTTGAATTCAACCCATCGACAAGTATTAATATTTCCTGAAAGGGCCTTCATTTATCTATATCTTGGTACCATTTTCATCAACACTGAATAATAATTAGGTGCACAGATATTTTTTTAAAAATATGTCATATTTCCCTTTGCTTTATAGGTATATGGGCATGAAAAATGGGAAAGCCTCTTCATAGGCCTTGGACTTATATATTTTTTGCCAGCTTTAGGCAGGGAAGGGTTAAGAAACATAAAAATGAAGATAATAATGTCATGTGGGATGAAATCAATATGTATTTGTTCATCCATCCATCCATACATCTTTGCACCCATCCAGCACTCCATTCATCCAGCATTCCATCCACCTGTTGATCCGCAGAGCATTGTATTCTAACCTTAATGAAAACTTGTTTCATGAACAAAGAAAACATGGACAAAGAATTTTTCCTCTTATCATACTGTTATTTCATCGTGTTTGTAATATATCTCAACATGTTGTCCCTTAGTAAATTTACTTTTACATATTTGTTATAACTAGAACCATCTTAACATCGTTATGAGTCCCTGGGCCAAGTAAAAGTGTAAATTTGTAAGAATGGGGCCCCCCTGTCAACTACCCAGTGTGGCCATGCATTAAGACAGCTCTAGTTATAACTGCAGCAGGTAAGCAACAAAAGGCCTTTCTGCTCCATGTGTGACACATTTCTGGAAATAAACTCTGCTTTGAAAAAAACACTGACAAGTCTTATAAATGTTTTTCCATATAATTCTCCAGGTATGAGAGAATAAGAGAAGAGAAATTTTGAGTCTTTTTTCACAAAAATCATGAATTCTGATGTGTGCGAAACATCTGGTATTACTTGACTGCTGTGTGTATCAATAGTAGAGCACACATAAAGTTCAGTCACAAATCAATCATTAAATGCCTTCGTTTATTTCTTTGGTATTAAATTGTACAGCATCTTAAAGTGCACTGACAAATCCTAACTCTGTAAGACCGGAGCAACGCACACTGCATCGCCAGGTCAAGCTCAAAATGACAGACCAATGCAGACTGCGTCGTCTGTAAATATGATCTTTGACAAAAAGTCTGTACAAACACAAAAATAATTCTGATCTTAAAGAGTCAATGATCAAAGAATTTGTCGCTGAAGGAAGAAAAAAAGGAGCAAGACTAAGAAGAAGCCAAAAGAGAGCAATGGACAGAAAAATAAATGATGAGAAATTTGATACTACACGGCATAATTTATTTTGGAAAGATCCATTAACTTTAATGTTCTTGGTGTGAAGTGGCTACAAGGTCAAGAGGGAGATGATATTGACAATAAAGATAAAAAGAAAAAAAATGTAAATTCGATGGTGATGTACTATCTATTTATAGGCTAAACGGCCGCGGTGTTCCTCCAAAATCTGAGAGAGGTGGTCAGAAATAATCAGTAACGATAAAGAACGGCTCTGCAGATGTATCAGAATTGGGGAGGGGAGGCTCACAAAATCATGCACCCTTTTATTATTTAAATTTGGAGACATTCGGTGTAGTAAAGCAGGGGCCGAATTTACAGGGGGGCAAAAGTGGTACTGTAACTGCCTCGTCCCCTCCCCCAGCCCCACTGCTAGAGGAAGCTAGAGGATAAAATTATAGTGAGGTTGTCTAAACTGTTGAGTCAGCCATTGTTAACTATGAAAACTAAAGAGTACACTGGAGCATAACTGTGGCCTTGGTAATCTGGCTCATCTAAAAATCTGCTTGCAGTGTTGCAGGCGTTGTGTAAACAACTTAACAAGTATACATGTGGTATTTACTTCAGATTATACATCACTCATTTAACCTTTCTTATTATATATTATATAACTTGTGCATTCCACAATTACATGCCATTAAAGGACTTCAATGTCTATGGGGAATTACCGTGTATTTTAACTTCTGTGTACGAAGGAATAATAAAGGACAGACAGACCTGGTAAAGGGAAGCAACTGTTCTTTTGGCACAGAGGGGTGATTATATCCCCTTATTTATGTATCACACAGTCGTCAGGGCTGAGACCAGGCTACACGAACGCCCACTGCAGTCACACTGTACTGATAATCTCGAGGCCAAACCTATTCTGTTCTGAGTTAATGTTAGTCAGACAGATGCGCTGAAGTCCACAACGTTACTCCGTCGATAAGTATGAGTATTATTTTATTACTAGATTATGTACCCCCCACCTGTGTCCGTCTGTATCTTTAATATAACAAAGTGATAGCGTACAGTTTTGCTTCCGAACTCATGCGCGCCATGACACTATGCAACAAATTGAACTCTTGATATGGTTACTTTTCATGACATGTACTATGTCACTGTAACAGAATGACATAGCTGCCAACTTTCAAAAACCCAAAAAACAGACTCCTTATATCGGACGAATCCCTCCCCCCCCTCCCCCAATTGAAAAATCATCATTTCCTCACTTTGTCACATTATGGAACATTATTCTCTTTACATAGGCCTTATGTAATACAGCATAAGATTTTTAAGACGCAGAATACAAACATTCTGCTTCAAATGCTAATACATGTATTGTTATCACCACTGTTTCTGTTTATAAAGAAAGAACTGACTATTATGATATGAGCTGTCCTCAGAATTGTATAACTCTTTCATACTAACCTGTTCTGGCAGTATTGAACAATGTCAGACTTGCCTCCATGTGACTGTGAAAACGGTGAAATTGGAAAGCACGACAACATGACTTATAACTCACAATGCACTTATTGGACAAGTTCGATGATATTGCAAAAGGAATTCCTCAGAATATTTTGCACTAAATGTCAACTCACGGCTTAATGACTCATGAGTTGGATAGAAAAGACTTCTGACTAAAAATGAAATAAATCTATCCATTATCACAAATCATGTTAGGCATAGAAGATGACAGATGTAATAGATTTAGAACTGAAGCCAGTTCACAAGCCATGTCCATATTGTTCTTACAGATCTAGTTCTATATATAACTTTTTCTATTGGTTTACCAGCTCACGGGCTCTAGATTTCAATCTCAAATGTTGCTGAAACACGTGTACGCCTTAGACTTGGCCCGGTTTATCCATGATCGCCAATTATTCTTCAAAGATTCTAAAGGTAAAAGACTGCCGACCTAGATCTACCGGGAGTTACCACCGCAAAGATGATTGTACGCTACGTAAAATTGAAAATAAAAACAACAGCGAAATAAAATGAAACCCTTTCAGTTTCACAAAATGTGTCCACTGTTCTTACTCAATGACCGCCATCATTTACGACACAATAAAAATAAATAATGTGTGACTTACACGTGCTAATTATGTACTCGAGCTCGTATGAACGGCCGAAGCGTGCGGACACGGCCGAAGGTGCTTGCCGTGACAACTTATTGTGCAACATTACTAATGCCTAGTTGAGCAGGGCCGCGGCGGGGAAACGAAAGTTATCGCAAGTTCGGGCCTACGCAGTACGGCAGATCACGGCAGGGTAGAGCTGCGTTTACGGTTGCGCCCGTTGAATCGCTAGGTCCAGTGCTATTAGCGGTAGGTCTAGATACAAAAGTCATGGCTTTGTTTTCTGATATAAATGGGGAAAGTCTTCAAATACGTACTTTTCACCACAAAAACATATTTACGTACTACTGGAACCCAAAAAAACGTATTAAATACGTATTTTACGCACTGATTGGCAGCGATGGAATGACGCCAAGAAGGAGAATGAAAATTAGAACTGTTGGCAGCATGATGGAACAATGCATTTTCCATAAATTCAAAAACCAAAAATATTAAACAAAAATGCAAGTTTCGGTGCACCCTCCACAGTATTTGAAACCTACAGGCAAAATTTGGTTACTGCAGGTGGCCTAATAAAAAAGCCTTTTACATTATATAGATGCCGCGGTTTCCCTCCCAATCTGGGAACACTGAATGACAGAAACAAACGAAGCACGTGCCATTTGTGTTGATGTCTTTGTTTTCGCATTGTGATCTGATCCAAATTTTATGTTTAGCGACAGCCTCATAAAGGAAAATGTCAGACCATGTTCTGTTCAACTAATGGACATAAATTTGTTAAACCTGCACAGACAGTCACAATCTGATCTAAAGTTGAAACGTCCTGCTCACTGGTCAATAAATAATCAATTGGAATTTCTGTATTCAGTATGGTGTATTTCACATTCGTGTTACCAATAATTCTTTCAACATGCATTCTAAGACGTGCAAGCTTTCTTGTAGACTCTACTTCGAATGGAGACAATTGCTTTTTCCCACCAGTAAATGCTGGTATTTTTAGTTCAGCACACATCATATTTACACTGTCTTGAACATCAAAACCCCTATTTGCAAGGACAATATCCCCGCATTCCAATTTAGAAAGTAAATCAGAATGTTCAACAATGTGCTTATCAGATGTTCCTCCTCCCCAGCCCTCTGATATATAACTAATGCAGCCTTGAGGTGTGATACCAATCAAATATTTGATAGTGTTGTTACTCTTGTAATTTGAATAGGTTTGTGCTCTGGCCTTGATATTTGTGGGCCTTTCAATAACAACTTCAAAACAGTCAATGATAACTACAACACGCCTTCCAAAACACTTCACATATTCAGGTGGCATTGTTTTTGTCAGGCAATCCCGATTCGGCCAGTGAATCAAAAATTTCATATTGTGGTACATGACGATCAGAACTCTTGAAAAAATTCTTGAAACAGTGCTCTTGTCAATTTGGAAAAAATCTCCAATAATTTTGTAGGACAGGCCAAGGCGGAGTTTGATTAGAACAAGTAAAATTTCCTGAAACTTGGAAAGGGAATTTCTTCCTTGATGAATCAATACTGGTTGAAGAAAAGAAATTAGACACATAAGATGCTCCCATGAAGGCAAGCCAGTGTAGTACTTCACATTTTCATTGTTGCCTTTAAACATGTCTTCATTGAAAGAACAATGGTGTAATTTTTCTTTCAAGTCTGTAATTTCCCTGGCCATATCATTCACAGCCTTTGACATTGACTCCATTGGCTGCCCTGTGACCTCTGTCATGGTGGTTTTCTCTGTATTCCCAAATTCGTCTGCAACTGAATCATCAGGTTCATTCTGTTTAAAGAAAAGAATTAGATGATGCTCTCTGATGCCTATATAGGCCTTTAGTCATGTTTATATTACAGGACATGAAGAGTCTCCCTGGTTTATATTTTGACTTCACTCATCAATATCTTCATCAATGCTGCCTCGAGAACACATGGTAAAAAATGAACACTTTACAATGGTATACATGGTGTAAGTGTTGTTCAATCTCTTGTTAGGTTGACTCTATCAATGCATAAGGAGCTCTAACACAAAACATTTCATACAGAAGCTTGATTAAGTTTTCTGTTTTAAGCATGTAGCAGTGCTGACAACACCATAAAAGTAATATTGGGGACAAACAATGTACTTTTTAAGTTTTTTCATGTAATCTTGTGGTAACTTTCAGCATACTTACTTACATTGCTTCATTAATAAACTATGTACAAGCAAACCCTTTAGTATGAGCCTTGTTCTTTGTTATTAAGTATGTAGATACATGTATGTTGTTTTATTTATCCTCTTACCTTTTCTCCATACTTTTTGCTCTCTTTTGGGAATTTACCCAATCATGCTTATCAAGGACATAGCCTACTTAATTTAACTGAGTAGGCCTACATTACATCCAGGCTCCGCTCTAGCCTATGTGCTTTAGGCTACTACTACTACTACAGCACATGACGAATAATTAATTGGTGCACATCAGTCATTACTGCAACAACTTAAATGCTTCTTTTTTAATCTTGCAGAGATCAAATTACGCATAATTCACTCTAAGCCAATAACTTGCACTAAAGCCTTACACTTACACAAGGCGAAGGATGGTTCACTGATGACAAATTCAGTTGTGATTCTGCCACCTGCAAATCAAGCTTTCTTCTTTTTCTCGCCTCACTTCTGGCATGGGCCTGAATATGTCTTGCGCTGTCCTGTCCATATCCTAACTTCAGGCTTGGTACCCAGTCTGGGTCTGTCTGGCTGTGGTAGTATGCTGGTTTTCCTTTTAGAAAGAAAAGAAGGATTTACGACTCAAACTACAATGAGTTATGCAAGAGATCACTGAAGGTAGATGATTAAGCCTACCCCCTCACCCCCCTTTCAAAAACATTTTTAAATTTGTAGTTCACGAGGAAAATCTTTGCTTACATAATTTGTACATATTTTACATTGTATATATATTTTTCATTTTGTTCCTGGTTTGGCTCAATGTAACCTTAACCCTGGCATTAACTGTACCTTGTCATGGAAACCCTCTCCTGGTTTCAAATTAGACTGAGATCTATCTAGATCTTGATCAGTGTCTCGATAAATCTGATGAGTTTTATTTAGACCCAGACTAGGTTGATTACTCTGACTTTAAACAATACATGTATTGTGGTAGGTCCTCAGTGCGGCCAGGCCACGAGCACGGCCAAAAGTCAAAATCTCCTATAATTTCCTAATGGTTGCACCCCTTGGTGTGCAATCATCCGATTTTGTTGCGCTGTTCCGTTAAAAATCCCTTTTTTATGAGAGCGATCTGCCACTGCCAATTTTATTGCCACCAAGTGCGACTGGAGATTTTCAGCAGACTCCGCAAAATTATATGACCTCAAGGTAAGTTTACCGGAAATGACTTGATCACTCCCTATGAGGGGACAACACCCACTTTGTTTGCTAGGGGGATGTTAAGAGGCCAATCAGTTGTTTGAAGTTAGAAAAAGTAGAAAAAACAGCCTCCTAAGAAATTATATGGGTGGCCGCGCACAAAACCATGAATTTTTACTTTCATTTTGAGTGCAGCCACTTGTGGCCACGTTGGGGTCTTGATGACTGTCAGAGAATAACACATGGTTGTGTGTGCGGCCACAATAGAAGTCACCAAAAATGGAAAGGGATTGTTCTAAAATTCTTTGGTACAATAAAAAAAAACAAAAAAACCTCAACCTCAACAAAAAACATTAGGAAGGGAAGCAACCAGTGAAATATTTTGACCACTTAGTACAAACTGAATCATGTATCTTGCACAGATTACTCAACTTTAAAGTGAACATGGGAGACATGTTTTATTAGGCTACAGTTTCAAATAAAAACAGAAAGAATAGGATCAGCAGCACCAGCAGCTCCACCACCACCATCACGATCATCACCATTTTGGCATTTTTAATGCAACAATTAAAACTACAAATATTACAAATTCATGACAAATTAGTTTGAAAGACTTCTTCCTTGTCGCTAATGTCACCTCTTCTTCTTTTTTTTTTTTTTATCAACCATGTACTCTATCATAATATCACAAGAAAACATCGTTTCCAAACTTTCTGTTCCAATACATGTAGAATAAGCCACCCAAAATGGAACCAACATGATCTACAAAAAGCAACTGATGCTGTGGCAGGGGGATGGGGAAGAGGGAAGCTGCTGCAACATTTGGGATTCCATGGGGCACCTTCACAGATAAAGTATCAGGCCGCAGGAAGATAATTCCAGAACCGAAAACTGTCCTTACACCAGAAGAAGAAACAGAACTTGAGAAGTGGATTTTAGAGATGGCATCGAGGGGATTTGGGAAGACAAAACAAGACCTCAAATTAGCTGTGAAAAAGTTTTTAGATTACAAATACAAGGGTAGAGAAACAGTTTGGAAAAACAACATGTCCCAGGAGCCTTGGTTTAAAGGATTTAAAAAACGCCACCCCAGGATAGGATACAGAACGCCATTTAAACTTGGCAGGGCAAGGGCTATCATTACAAAGTCCCAAAAAGAAAAGTGGGTTTTGGATTTTTCGGCGAACATCAAAGAAATTGACTCCACAATTTTATTAGAATCAGACAGAATTTTCAATGCAGACAAATCAGGGTTTTCAACTGATCCATCAACAGGAAAGGTACTGGCCATGGTGGCAGCCAAGAATGTTTATCAAGTGACAAGTGATACTAGGACCATGATTACAGTATTGATCTGCTGCAATGCACGTGGACAATTCACGTCTCTTCTATTACTCTATCCAAGTAAAGCAAAACAAAACAAAAGGTACTTTTCCCTGATGCATTTTTAGCCTTCTCACCGAATGGATGGGTGACGTCGGAAATTTTTCAGTCATGGCTAGAAAATGTCTTTGTTAAAGAAACGGCCCATTTAGAGAAACCTCTCCTCCTCCTCATTGATGGTCATGCAAGCCATATTACCCTAAAGGCAGCAGAAATTTGCAAACAAAACCAGATTATTTTATATTCCCTGCTACCCCATGCCAGTCCCATCATACAGCCTCTGGATGTTGGGTATTTTGCTGCCCTTAAATTGAAGAGGTCTGAGACGATGACAAACGCCAACATGACTGAGATTGCCATCAAAAGAAAATTTGGTCCCCTTTTTGAAAAAGCTTATAAGGAAACCCTGGAAAAAATTATGCCATCAATGCCTTTAGGAAAGCAGGAATCTTCACCCTGGACCCCAGAAATTTAGACTGGACAAAAGTGATACCAGATACTCCAGCACCTGAGACTGTGTCATCCAATGTCCCATATTCGAGCACTGTGAGTGCCAGTGCCACATAAGTACGACCAACACAACCTGTGGCTGTAGTTCCATCAACAGAGTCAGCACAGCCCATTTCCACTCTTACTTCAACCCCATCTGAATTTATCCATCTTACACTGCCTGTGTCTAATCCTGCTGCATGCTTGCCGATAGACACACCATCAAGTGTTGTTCCTATTCCTCTATCAACACAGCACGCGTCGAATCCAACTCCTGATTGACTGGCCATCACCAACCTTGCGTGAGACTCATCACTTGGAGCTTCAATCGATGCCATCATCTTGTGCACAATTTTCAAGTAAACTGCCAACTGCATCAACAAACTTACCAGATGCTCATGCCTTGCAACAGTTGTCCTCATCAAGTGGTACAAGTGATCCACTAAGAAAATTACTGATCCTGACGAACCAATTAGATGAATCAACATTCAATATATACATAAAACGATATGACGAATGCTATGATCTCACGACTGATCCTCTGTTTACCATCTGGAAAGAGTATCACTCCCAAGTTGAAAAACCTGTTCCACAGCAGTTAAACACAAATGTATCTGGAGAAAAGGAACACCCACTGGCACTGCCGTTTGGGAATAAAAGTTCAAGTCAGCTCCGCAAAAGAAAAGAAACGATGCTCCCAAAACTAATAACTGGAGAACAAACAATGAGTCTAATGCAAGAGCGCCTAGCGGAGGAGGAGGAGGAAGAATACAAGAAAGAAATAAGGCAAAAGGCAATGCAGGAAAAGAAAGAAGCAAAACAGAAAGAAGCATAGGCAAAGAAACTGGCAGCCGAGGAGAGAAAGAAGAAAGCAGCTGAAGCAAAGGAAGAGAGAGAGAAAGAAATGAAAAGACGCAAAGAAGAACGTTTAAAAAGGAAAGAAGAACAGCAGATGAAACAAGCACTGGCCACAGCTCAGAAGAAAAAGAAGGGAAAGGGAAGGCGCAGACATGAAAACAAAAAGTTTGAGTCAGATTTTGAAACTTCACAAAGTGAAGGTGAAATGGTGTTAGATTAATGATGATGCAATGGATGATGTAATGAATGATGTGATGAATGAAAGTGAAAACAGTGTAAGTTTAATGGAAATGTTAACACAGCATGATAGAAATTTGTGTTATGTGTGTCTGTCACAAGATGAAAACAATGTTGGTGAGATGTGGATTCAATGTAACATGTGTGCGAGATGGTGTCATATTAAATGTGTAAGGCAACTTGATCTTACAACATTACAGCACGAGAGTTAAGAAAATTAAACTTTATAGTGTGACTTTTGTTACATATAGAATCTTAGATTTTGTAATTCAGCTGGTTGTGATGATGCTGAGGATGGGGAGGTAGAGGATATAACTTAGTACACCTAATGAATTTTGTACTTCAATCAATTTTAATATCTGGAGACTCACTTGATTTTTTAAAAATATTATTTATTGCCACACAGTTTTGTCGAGTAAAATTCTAACAGAGCACAAACTTCTAAGAAATTCTAAACGCTAGCTGCTGTTAAGTTATTAGTAATATTACGTGTATATTATTCTCTAGCAAATTATTTTAAACAAATTTTAATCTTGTTTATGAGGGACTTAAAACATCAGCCAAATCTACTGCATTTCATACCTGGCATATCATATCAATGTCTCAGATTAAATTACAATACTGTGACTCAGTCTTTGGTCAATAAAATACAAAATGTGAATTTGTAATGTGTACCAAGCCCAAGGTTCTTGGCATTATTGGATTTAGAATCATGGATGTATTTTTGTGCTTAAAAATGTGAGTGTGCATGAGAAAACCCACAATAAGTCGCAAACATGACATTTTGAGTTCTGTACACATAATAAAAGACAAGACATTTCTGATAAATTGAAGTCAGTGACCCCCTAAAACAAGATTTTGAGAAAACGGCATTTAATCCTAAAAGTGGCAATAGCTAATTGACCCATTGATATTGGAGTGATTGCTGTTAAGAGACCGTAGTCTAATAACTAAGCCGTTATAGAGATCATACTGAGTAGTGTTCACTGCTCATCTACAGTTTACCCTGTAACATGCCACGGTCCCCTAAACAACGGCCAAATCGGAAGTTTTTGGATCTTGTTAGGAGACCGTAGTCTAATTACAAAGCCTTTATAGAGATCATAGTGAGTAGTGTTCACTGCTCGTCTACAGTTTACCCTGTAACATGCCACGGTCCCCTAAACAACAGCCAAGTTAGAAGTTTGTGATGGACCCATTATTTTCACTTCAAAGCCGTTTTTCTCAAAATCAGCTCTGTCGACATATTGTGGGTTTTCTCATGCACACTCACAAATAATAAAACTATACTGTGGGTGACAATCTTTAATACGACCCCATTCTGTACCTACTTTAGCACTGTATCTATAGGACAACTTTCATACTGACCTAGCCTCGTTAAAATATGACCCTAGCTTTTTTTGTAATGCATAATATTATGGTTGTGCTCCTCAGCAGTCATTTTAAATTTCTTGGGTTTCTCATAAAGACACTATACTTTTTCATTTGTTCTATCCCCAAATAATGGAAAGACTTCCGAATGCGTTGCATAGCCCGAGTGAAAACAGTACATAGCCACCCCGGCGGCTTTCCCTGATAATTATGTCAATATGACTACTGCCCAGACGAACATCGGCCTACGGCCTCGATGGTACAAACTGACTAGATCTAGACCCTCACGACGCTACGTCTAAATTTCTTCTCACTGGTCTAGTTTAAACCCAGTGAGAGAAATCAGTTTTTTTCTGTGCTTTTCTTTATTCCCTAAAGTCTGCCAGCACTGACTGTCTTTAAACTTTGCTTACCTTTGACGAAGTGAGCAGAGCAGACAATGTGGTGTGGCTTGATAGTGCTCGCTGTAATTCCCTTTCGATTCACTGCCTTCACCCACAAACGTAAGCGGCGTTTTGTCAACTCCTCCACATCTTTTCCTTCATTTCTCCTAACCCCAGGGAATCTAAATACTTTGCTGCCGTTCTTTCCACCTCTGTTGGTGCACCCAACTATACAACAGCTGCTGGGCATTTCACAGGTTCTATGAGTTACCGAAGGCCCACATAGCTCTCTTGACAAACAAAATGGCGGACAATGTAAACAAAGCCAGTGTTCCCAGATTTTGTTTTTTAAAAACCAGCCAAAGTTAGAAAAAAAACTAGCCCAAAAACCGCCAAAACTGACAATTTTTTTCCAGCCCAAACCCGCCAACTGAAAATAATCATGTTTTATTGAGGTAAATAAACAATTAATGGTAAAAACTAATGTGTTCATTGATTATTTGTCTCTCATCCTAGCAATATTTTAGAAATACATATCGTTGCGATATTGATGAGAAAATTTGGGAGTATGAATTAAATCTATAGGTAAAATAGGTTCAGTGCTCGTGCTGAGTTTTGTAGGACGATACATTTTTTTTTTTTTTGAGGATAAAGAAGAATAAAACTCACTGGATAATCCAAAGAAGCACAAAAGCACTCCATCATTTTCTTGTAATCTGAAACTTATAATTTAAGCAAAACAAAAATGAGGGTCGTGCATTAGACAAATGTAGTCTTCACTGTTGCTGTTGGTGAGATCGAGAGAAATGCTGCGGGTTGGGGGGGGGGGGCAGTGAGGTAGACAGGAGACCAAGTGCTCTCAATCAGCCCGAGGTAAGATTTTGCGGCATTCGCTCTGAAAAGCGTGGGTTTAAAGTGTGCAGTTAAAACTGCATTCACGTGGCATAATGCCACCCCCATTCCCAAATGCAGATTCAATTCTAGGCTACTTTTCAGTAATTTTAGTCGAAGGAAGTTAGCGTGACGTGAAAATGCCATCCTAGTTATATATAATATGTTTCGTTTCCTTGAGAAAAACATGAAACCACATGTTGTTGTTTTTTATTTGTACTTCAATACATTCCACAAGATTGCCTGGGGAAATTTGTGATAAAATTTCATCAGACCAAACCAGAATTGTCTCAGGTACACGCAGAATGACCACTCCCTCACTTTTAGTTTTAGGTTCACACACACGCCAACATCGTGGGCGCTGTTTACCTGCTTGGCTATACTTTCACGCAAAGGACTGACCACGTGCGACCAGTCTTGCGTCATCGCCCACATCCGCGGTGGGTGGCCATCCCACCACCGTAGCTACCTCCCACAGTTACACAATCGCGCAGTTTTGCTGAAACCAAGAGGCAATAAGCCTAGCAAAGGCAAGAATTTTACCACTCTATACACAAAGACTGTCCCCCCAAAAAATGATTTCATGATTTTTTCAATCAAAATTTAAATGTTCCTCCAGCTTGGTGGGTCTTCCAAAACCAGCCCAAAACTAGCAAACCCGCACACGGAAAAAAAATCCCGTAAATCACGATAAAAACCAGGCCAATTCCGCGGTTTCCCGCCCGATCTGGGAACACTGAACAAAGCAACCCGCGACGTCATTCGGGCAATGCGTTCAACTCAGTTGTGGCTCAATATCAACGAAAGTATTAAGAATAAAGTGAACATCGAGACCTTTTGAAACATATGTGCGCGCACCTTTACCCCTTTCTATGCGTAATCTGATATTTTGTAGAATTTAGAGATTAGCGGTTAAAAGGCCTTTCGAGATTACATGGAAGGCCTTATACTTCCTTTATGATATGATGTTTATATTTCTGCTGTTCTGAAAAAATAACAAAAAAACTGCACATGCCAAAACAGTGTTTACAGGAGATGCAAAAACAACAAGAAAAATAAACACTTCGCATTGCTTTCTTCTTTATTCTTCGTCTAGTCTTCATTCATTGAAAACTAAAAGAAACTACAAGCCCCACAAAATTAAAACCCAGATGGAAAAATAGAGCCCATTCTGTAAACTGGTTATGTTAAGTGAATTTGACCAAGAAGGGCATAATAATTATGGTTTTCTTAGCTAAAATGGCAGGATTATCTCGGGGATAGGGAAAAGTTGTCCATATGTTAGCGAATCAGTAAAAATGTTAAACTTAAAAGAAAAAAAAATCTCGCGCGTTTTACCAATCACCAAGTGCGCAAATAATTGAAAAAAAATGGAACCGAAGAGACATTTTCTTTCACCCTTAGATTCAGATCATACACGTACAATCAAATATTGTTCTCGGATTAAAAATTTTCCATAGAAAATACAAAACTGAATAATAACTCCGTTTTATTTGTTAGCCTACTTTGTTTTTACAATTTGTCAAGCAAGCCATGATTTGCCCTAGCTGCTTTCGTCCGTCCTTCAAACACTTCTCATTTATTTATACCTTCATTCACTCACTCACTCTCAATGAAATCACGAACTCACACATTCGCCAGTACTCACGAGCACGAAACATTCAGCCACTCACTCTGCATCAGGCCCATTCCATGAAATGTCAACCAGTAAGAGGAAATGCGGAATTTGAAATATCAAATAAAAAATCCTTGGTATAACTTCTAAAATGGTTTGACAGGGAAATGTCTTCAGAGGAAGGAAACAAACTTTACTGGATTTCATAATTTTATTGCCTGTTTTCTAAGAACAATAGTTCATACTGAGAAATTAAAATATTCAATATAAATTGCAGTTTTATGTTTAATAACAAGTTGATGATGTGACCAGTTGTTTGTCCCTTCTTATATTGCAATGACATTTTGACAATGTAAAAATAATAAGAAAATGTTATTTCTGACTTAGGTTTGATTAGAAAGAATCCAATAGACATTATTGGTTTTGTGTAACACACATCACACGTTGCATGATACAGTTTTTCTCTAGCAATAAATATTTCAGACAGATCACAACCAATTACAAACTAACATAATTTATTACTGTAAATTGTTAGACATTCAAGCTTAAATCAAAAACGTAATTTTATTCCTGAAAAAAAAAATGACACTTGAAAGGTGAAGATCTAATATATGTCATAAAAAAATGTAATATACGTCATGTCATTTTTTTTTTTTTTTTGCCTAGATCATCTAAAAGTAAAAATGTAAGAATTATGAGATACAGAATTTTATAGCAGTCATTCACAAGTAGAGCATAAAAATTTAGGTGAAATTCTTTGATTACATTCACAGAAATCCCAGAAAATGTTACTTAAACTATAGAACTACTTTTCATGATTGTAACACACGTTATACCATGTTATACCGTGTTGACTTAGATCTTACTTTCATTTTTAAGTTTTTTATTTAAAGAAAAAAAAACTTGTAGAGTTGCCTCTGTTTTTTATTTTTATCGTCTACCAGGTTTAAATGATAAATATCTCATTCAATGATTTGCTATGGAAGATAGCCAGGCGAAAACCGGATATTCAGGTGTAACACACGTCACATGGAATGGGCCATCACATGTCCTGTATTGCGCTCCCCGAAATGGGTCAAGTTTTTTTTCTCGTGAAATGAGAACAAAAACGTGCGCTTCACCCCCAGTCCCATTCTCCAAAACCAGGGAACGGATTTGTGCGTGCTGCTTGTGAATTTCTAAACAAGTTAAACTTGTTTCTGCTCTAATGTACAGATGAAAGCATAATAATATGTGTCTTTTTAAAAGACTTCTAACTGCTATAGGCTCGCGAACACTAAATGCATTTAAAAACCCTTTCCAGGTGTTTGGGAGTTGGAGATCTCACAGCTTTAGCTACGATCAAAGGTGAGTGTGTTTTCCAGCATGACATAGTGAGTGCTAATTGACTGAGTACCTTTGCAGGTTATTTATTTCTTTTGTAGGAAGAGGCAGAATAATGATAACTAGATTTTTTCGTTTGTTTAAAAAAAAAAAATGAAATATTGGCCTAGGAATTTTATTTGAAAAGGGGTGGGGCCCCCGGGGGGGGGGGGAGGCACTACAAATACATGTATCAGTTTTGACAATTATGCCAATTAACTTGTTAAGTGGAAGTCGTCATCCATCCCGATCCCATCCTCTCCGAAAGCTCGTCAAATACATATAATGTTATATGATATTTAATAATGTCGACTTACTTGAGTGGATTAGTTGTGACATGTGAACGCTTCATCTGAAGGGTCAAAGGAAATAATTTATATTAATTAATAACATAATCAATTTTACCTTTTTTCTTTGTTGTTGTTTTATGCTATTGGATTTCAGCTCCGTTCATGTCAGTCCTTTCCAAACCAGCAAAATTACGGAAATCCGAGAAGGACTGACGACGTTTGCACATAGGAATGATATCCTTCCTACGTAGATCCGCTGGTTACTACATCACACCGACGTTGGTTTGATTTAGGAAACCGCCCTTACCGTAATCTATGTTGGATTGACATAAGGTTACTGGCTGGGTTAAAGGCGACGTTTAGCACACCGCATACAAGCGTGGAACAGTGACTGGTGAAACAATAATAAAAGAATTCTTTCGTTATTCCCGGATTTGATCGTCCAGCCTTGCTATATAATTTGCATCTTACTATTTAAATTAAAAAATGGCTCCAATTAGTTCCTGAAACGAAAACGACGCTTCGGGTGTCTCCAAAGCCTATTTATCAACAAATAGGAACAAATATTATCAGTGTAAAATGTTATGTTATCTAGCAAGACAATTTTGATTTAATGGTAACTAGAATTTGTGTATGGATTAGATTTTGAAACGCGGTAAGCATTGCAAACACTGTCGTACTGCTTAATCTTCAGCAGCTCTAACGATGCAGATCACTGTTGTCCTGTGATGGCACTGCACTATTTAACGAGTAGGTATGCGAGAGCCCAAATTATTCTTCATGTAATAATCAAACATCGCATATCAATTTCATGTCAAATACATTCCCAGCCAGCAACCCTACGGAAATCCGACTCAAGTTTGCACATACAAATGAAATCATTCCTGCGCAGGTCTACTGGTTACAACATTGCACTGACGTTGGACTGATGTAGCTAAGGAACCTTCCCCTTTGGTAATCCTACAGATCCTCCAAAAATCTACATCAGTCTGGTGAAGGGCTGCTGGCTAGGTCTATATTTAGGAAGTGAGTTGCCGCTACAACTGTATCCTTTTGCAAAAGTGTGTGGCGATTTAACTAACTTAAAATCTGAAATCAGTCCTTTTTGGCCACAGCATCCATTTTTAAGATTTATTCCCCACTGTTATACTTGGTCGGTTTAATGACAAAAGCGCGAATAGATGTCAACATCTGCACAATGAAAAGGTGAAAGCTTAACTTCTCTGTATGATGAAGGAGAGAACCGCCTAAATCAGTGTTGCGAGAAATTCAGTTTTGAAAATTTTGTGCTACTCTCACCATCAATTTCTCGCCTTTCTGGCATACTACATAACACAAATACTAAATGAGATTTATCAAAATTGCTTGTGTTGGGCAGAGCCCCTTGCTTTTGATAACCACAAAAGAATAAATATCTCAAATTTGACTTATTCGCCCCTTTGTTAGACAGATAAGATAAGTGTTCATGTTTTTGTTGTACAGCTGTTGTTACCTATTCGCCCCTTTGTCGTGAAACCGACGACATGTTGATCACTGAGTATCAAAAAGTAACGGATTTATTTGGGATTTTTTAATTTTGGTTTTCATAAAGGACACTGATTTGCAGCCCTTTATGCCCTGCAGATGAGCATTTGGAAATTGAATAATTCAGCGCGTACTTTCTGTTATTGACAGAACTCAATTGAGGTCCCTTGGTTACATCAATAACAGTGTTAACCGTTACACATCACCTCCCGCTATGCTTAAGCACTCAAGTGCTGTGACTTTATTGCTATGTTAATTTCCCTTTTTCTTCAGACGCCTCTGTAAGACAAGTCTACTCTTTACATTCATGACTGGCCCAGGAGCTGTCACTATGTGAAATTGGAGTTCTCTGCAACAGTGGTCATGGGCTGGATGATACAAAGCAAGAACAGCAAATTATTCCAGAACATTGGTAAATACAAACAAATGAAAGACATTTTATTCATATTTTATACCGCAACCATTTCCCATTTACTCCTTATTACCTGGACAATTTTCTATTTTCTAGTAATTAATTTGACACTGATAAAACACAAGTCATAGATAAAATACGTCTTGCGTCAAAATACTAAGCAAAACAAAATGGAGATGAGATATTCAAAAGTGTAAAAAACACATAATTGAAACAAGGAAACACTGTGATTAAAAATATTTATAGAAGGCTTTACGGCCACGCTTATTCGCAGTCTACGAATAAGATCAAAATCTTATTCACAGATGGATTTTTGGTTTTGTGATTTTTATTGAGGAAGAGCTCCTTTAGATCACAATTCTGGCTTGCTTTGTTGAATAATTAGGCTCTTCACTCGGTAAAATGGCTCAATTCGGAGTGACACATGGTGTTTCTTACGGTAATGATACACTGTGTTGCCTTTTTTTTTTTAAAGCGATACTTATCGGTTATCGTGTCCTCGGTAGCATTAGAGAGACCCTGCTTAGTAACGCTTTTACTCAGGTTCCCTGGTGGCATGCTAATAGGAAACTCGCGTGCCTGCTGAGTCAGAAATGGGGATCGAATCTCCGCTCTTTTTTTCTATTTCTTTTTAATGCGTTTTCCCCCTCTGATCAACGTTGCTTTGCTCTAAGAGTTTAAAAAATTTATTTTTTTATTACCTAATTTTGTCAGGTGTGAAATTACAGAGAAAGTCAGACAATGAACTAAAACTTCCATGCAAACAAAACATTAATAAAACAAAACATGACAAAACAGATGAAGCTGAAGACCCCCCAAAATATAATAATTTTCAGTAATTACAGGACAGATCTAAGTTACCATAGAGACAGATGAAATTTTCATTTCACACTGTCTAAAAGAAATCATTTACATGTTTAAAATTTGATTTATATTTTATTTCTAATTCGCAATTGTCACGTTCAGTGATCAGGAACAAATAAAATGAACCGGAATAAATAAAAGAAGTAATCTGGAGCATACTATTAATGATAAGTTTTCCCACAACATCGATTTTGCAAAATCCTTAGGAAAAAAATATTCCTAATAATGAGTAGTATTAAGTTAAAAAGAATAAAGTTCCGGCGTTGTATTGAACCCAAGACGGATTTAACCCCATAGTCTGTGACTAATAATCGCAGATGCTGGTCATTGCACCATCGCAGACCGCGATAAACTGGAGGAACTCTTCCGGAGTAGACACTGCAAAACCAAAACCCCATCTGCGAATAAGATGTGCTGATTCGAATCACACCTAAGCGAATCACCTTATGAATGAATCAAAAATTATTTGTATCATGATTCAAATCACCTTTGATTGGCCTCGCGCTTGAGGTTCATTGTGCACAAAAGCCAGTGGAGCAGACTTTGGTGAGGGACTGGTATAAGGGAATAATGCATTGATCAGACTCATCACCCCACGGTAAGAAACAAATCAATGCTTATCCGTGTTAGGACCTATTGGTGACACAGTTTTGTCGCTATTCGGTCACTGAATGATTCGAATCGTGATTTGCTCATGCCACAACTGGCTTATGGACTGATTCGAGTCATATGAATCATTCAACCCATTGATCCGAATCAATTTGATTCATCAAAAGAAGAATCATTGTCCACCATTTATGCAATGTCGACTCAGCATGGATGGTCTAGCTTAGGCAGTAAGTGATGGGATCATGGGCTTCTGCGTTTGTGAAAAATTAAAGATCGCAGACTTGTCTTTTTTGTTTTATTTCTATATCCAAGTGACAATTTCCTCCTATTTTTATAATTCTCATTACTGATGTTTGTTACCAAGCCTGGTAATATTTGAGTCTGGTGTCGTATATTGGTTCCATAAGATTTTCTTTGGTTCATTCTTATTCATCGAATGTACAGCTATAGTCAAGTCCTACTTGACAACTGCATCAATTCCCTCGACGTTCTGTTATGTTTCTTGACTTCACTTGTATCTTGTTTCCAATTTTGGAGGTCAATGAGTTGAAAGTGTTAAGGGATAAGGATGCTCACCAATCTCCTTATTATGTTAATTTCGACATTGTTTTTAGTTCACTTAATAAGGAATTTATTTTAATATTACTTCATTAGGGATCCGACGTGAAGTCATTGTCAAGTCTTGTATTAATTAAAAAAAAAATCAAAATACATGTATGGAAAACAAAAAAAAGAGGGGGCTGCTGATTGTCACGAGGAAAATGTGATTGCTAGAACAAGGCTGAAGACACAGGAGAAATTTCCAAAAATAGGCTTTGAGTTTGTTGTCATATTTAATAATGTAATTTGTAATCGAATAAATAAATAGTATCGATTCCACTTCCAGTTTGTAGGAAAAACTAAGATTGTCACAAGGGTAAAGGTCGATAATCATTTGGTGGGGGTATAGTCTTTTAGAGAATGCAAAATTATGAAGTTGTACCATATTGAGAGACATTTATCTTAAAAAATATCAATAAGCATAAACGTTTGAATTAAAACAAGATGTTTACAATAGTCTTAATAAAGGGATGGATTTAATATCTGAGTTTATGCATAATGAGGTCAAACCCATAATGGCAGACAACGTATGGATTCGGTGTCATATAAGAAAAACCCAAATTTATTTATAGTACAGAACAGCCACTCGTGGGAAACCTGGGTGGTCACTGGCTCCTGCTTCCATGTAGCGTCGAGGTCGGCGGTCGACCAAGGTACTCGCACGGCTAGTCATGCCCAACTAGCCTGTAAAGCTTAGGGTCTGGCGAGATTTCCTCCCTTAAGGCGCTACTGAGGGACTGAGAGTTGGGGTGGAGTTTGGTCGGGGGTAGGCCGGACAAAACATACGGATTAGAACCTACTTCCTTAGATCTTAAGGGGCAACTGGTACTATAGTATTAGACTTAGGATCGTCCATGTCATGGGAAAAGTGCTCTCGCAACCACATAGTCAGACTGCACACATGGTGTGCTAGGAGGGTAGTGTGTGCTGGAGTCCCCGTGCCACTTTTTTTTTTCTTGTTTTTCCTGTATTTCTAAAATAAGAATAAAGTTCAACTTGAGCTCAGTTGGAAAGAAAATAATAATCGTGAATTTGTCTCACATGAAAAGCAGAGTGTTCGCTGAAGAAAAAAAGCTGCCTCTTTTGAAAGGAGAAATTATGTTGGTTTTATTATTATTTTTTTCTGTTCGCTGAATTTACCCGTGGTGTGTGTTTTTTAAAAATTTTTTCAGCTGAAGATAATCTGACAAGGGATAAGCCACTTGAGTCTGGTACCACGGTATTATTCTTGGGTTGTCCATTCATGGGAAAAGGGCTCTCACAATCTCAAAACTCAGACCTAGTGTGCAAGGTAGGGCAAATGTGTGCTAGGGTCCCCCACTCCTCTTAGAAAAAAAAATGCTTTTAATCAGTTCAGAAACCTTGAGCTCAAACTGAGGTGGGACAAAAGGTCAGACAAGCTTTAACTTGAACAAAAAAAGAGTTGCGAATTTGTCCCACATAAAATTTAGGGCGCCCATTGACATACTGAAAAAAAACATGTCCTTGAAAGGAAAAAGAATGTTTCAGTTGTTTTCTTTTATCATTTTTTCTTGAGACATGACAAAGTTGGCCTTACATAATATAAATATATTAAATTACCTGTGGTCTTTTCTTCTTTATTTCTCAGCTAAAGATCATTTAATTAACACTGGAAAAATCATTGGAGTCAGCCCAGCGTTCCTTTCTGAAATCTTATGGATAAATTGGTAATTTATATACATATATATATATATATTATCTCTTATCATTTGTTGAACAATTAATAGTACACTAATATAATAAGAAGGTGTAACATTTGGGATAAATGACAGTATAACAGCGACCCCAAAATTATAAAATGAAGGTGATGTTTCACCTTCCTTTTGCGTTGTCTTTTCCTTTTTCTCAATGAATTGAGTTGCTCAAAGGATAGTGAATGTAAGACACAGGAGCATTGATTATGTACCCTTTCAATTAGGCAGCTTTCATAAATCGAAGTCCTGATCCTTTTTTTTTGCTTTTGATATCACTTTTGTCACAGTTGTCTGGCCCTGAAGTGCTCAAAGCATCATTTGGGAGTATAATACATCATATGAATTCACTCTAAGATTGCATCTTGTTAACGTTGTACAAGTTTATGTATGGAGTTAAACCTCGTCTACTGTTGCAACTAATTCAGACCCATCTTTTCTCCCTCATCCCGGAGACTGCAACAAAACTTTTAGGAAAGAGTTCAAGATGTTTCCCTTTTACACTGTAAATTCATCTACCTATAGCACTTTTCAAAATAGTCCCCATCGGTTTTCCTTCATTATCTCTTTTATATGATTCCTTCTGCAGTACATGATTGTGTTTTTTTTATTCCTGTATAAACCAATTTGTCTAAAAAAAAATACATGTAATATTTTCACATATTTTCAGTAAAGAAAGTTTTCTTTGACAGAGCTTGTTTTAAATATTGATAATTAATTAGAACTGCAACCTACTGCATGGTTGCTCACAGTAAACTGAGGTAAACAAATTTTTCCGCAACTTCAGTGTCCTCTCAACCTGTGCAACTACTACTTGGTTTAAATGCCTTCTGTGTTTACCAGTCACTAACTCTATAAAAAGCTGATGCGCAGGATTTACATCAAGTCTGCACATGGACAAACATTGTTGTCATGTAGCTCCGCTGGTCATGACATCACACCAACGGTGATTTGATGGGAATGCACCCCTCTCATAATCCTACCAAGACAACGGAAATCGAATACAGATCTACATTGGTTGAATTTGGGGATGCTGGGCTAGTCTATACATTTATAATTATGTTCTTTGAAGATGAATATTTTTGTACAGATTTTTCATTATGTCATTTTTTTGGCTTTTGTCTTCCTCAGTGAAGATATGGCTTTGGGATCAGTAATGAATTAAGAACTGCACAGAAGAGGCAGCAGTGAAAAAGCAGAGAAAATACCACCTCCTGGTGCAGTTGGTCTCCAGTGTTTCTATGCTCTCACGGCAACTGACAGTTCATGGAATGGATTAAGCTGATCAGTCATCTTCGCACACACAAACGGCCAGGCAGAAGAGATACTGAAGTTGTGGTCATCTTTTTTTTGCAAAGGAAGCGCAACAACAGCTTGAGCTTATGAAATATACTGGTACTGTACTTGCCATAATAGAGTGTTAAGAGCATGGTGGAGCCTGTGAACAGGATGGAGTGTTATTTTTGCATTACTAAGTCGTTCCTTCTAAATCAATGATACTCAGAGTTCTAGGCCACATTTCTCCTCTTGTGACCCAGTGGTTCTCCAGCTCTTCCCCCATTTTGAATTGTCATTCATTTTTTCACTATAATACTTTTACAGTGTCAATAATAGGCAGAAAAAAAAAAGAAAAAAAGTTGTATATAGCAAAGCCTTGCGTAAGAAATAATACACAAACAAAACAATGTACTTTTAGACTGGTAATTATTGAAACACTTTTTGTGAACTGTTAGTTCGTGATCAGCATTATAATTGGGTTAATTATCACCTCATTTGATATTTATATACACAGTGTGCAGAGTACATTCTTTCTTGAGTTCCTCCACTGTCTGAAATCCCTCGCCAGTCACACCCTTGCTGTGAGGGTTGTGTGCCTCCCATCTGAGAATCACTGTCCTACGCCTTTACTGCCTAAAACGTTTTGTGAAGTTGTCCCTGTATATGTACTGGAGAGGGTTGTGTGCAACACTGAGCATATCAAATGGTCTGAAGACAAATTGCCCAAATTACTGTTTTCAGTGTGCCATAAGAAGCAGGCGACATCTGATGTAAGGGTTCTATAATCAAAATTATAGAAGGCTTGAATGATTAAGATGGGTTATAGGCCTTATTTGACAGCTGCATTGTAATTTATAATGTTTTATTATCCCCAGTGATGCTTTGCCTAAATATTTTTCCTTTTCATTATTTCTTCTGTTAATGTTAGAATACCTTACCTAACTTCGTGGTTATTCATGAGTATGACCTGTCTGCCTATTGAAATTTTAATTATCCAATGCTAATATTAATTTTCATTAACGTTGTGTGTATCATAATAATCATCCATTGTAGGATTAAATACCATGTATATTGATGAATTTAATGAGCACATTTTACGGTTTTGAGAAGACTGTCACAATACTCACATTTTTTGTAGTCTATTCCAGCCTATGGCTGACTGGATTCTCTTTTATTTTTTTTACTTCTGGTTCCTTTTCTTTTCTTAGTGTCCTTTTTCTTCCTCACTTTTGTTTTGATTTGTTTGTTTTTTGTTCCTTTTCTTTTCTTAGTGTCCTTTTTCTTCCTCACTTTTGTTTTGATTTGTTTTTTGTTCCTTTTTTTTCTCTCCTAGTATTCCTTTTTTTTCCCAGCTTTTTTTTACAAGTCTTTTTTCTATCTAGCTCCTTTTATTGGCTGCTTTTGATATGTTTAGCATATCCCAATTACCTCAGGTACTGAAAGGATCATTAAAAATCCCCCACAGTCTCATATAAAACTGTACCTTTGAAGGCAAAGTAAAATATTTCATTGATTTCTTAATGAAGATGTTTCCATTCTTTTCATTGAAGAGATGGTGCTTATGTCCTTTCTGAACACAGAAAATTGTGACAGTGACTGCAACTTTTTGTCCAAAATAAAGTGTTGACGTGTGGGTGCCGTAAAAACACCACAAGAAGTTAAAATGAATCCCATCCAGAACAGGGCGCCAACCTGGAATGCCTCACACAAGGACCTTGTGCATAAGAAAAGTTTCTACAGACAAATTTGGTAAGTGTCCAGAGAGATTTGAGAATAACTTGATCTGATCTGGGAAAGATTTCTAGTTGAAACCTGGTGGGACTAATTCAAATTTGTTATTCTCTTCATTCAAATCTGATGTAATTAAAACACGCGTGACACCTGTTTGTGTGAATGTGAAAAAGAAGTTTATTTGAAAATTTGAAACAATACTTGCATTTTTTTCTTTCGGACACTTTGTCTTTGTTGTGAATTTATGTATATGTAAGAACATACATAGGCTTATAGACTTGAAAGTCCTAGAACCATTATAGTATGAGATACAGATATATATCAGCTCAGTGTGCCCCCAAAAATTACCTATGCATTTAGAAAGACGTTGTCATAAGGCATTTATCATGTAAGCTTCTGGATATTTAATTCCATATCTCTGCCTTAATTAATGACAAAACAATTTCACAACAGCATGGGTTGTCTGTCATTTCTTAAAAAGACTCCAAGGGGGGATAACAGTTCGTAAAATATATCTAATGTGATTAAAACAATGTTTTGCCTGTTTGGACAGGTTAGCAAATGGATTAAAAAAAAAAAAAAATTTGTATTGGCTTATTATTTCTTGTCAGTGGTGTATACGATGGATATAATGCAGTGGTGTGAAAGTCTGGCAATACATCTTCATAGTGAAATAATACAGCAATGTCATAGAATGTAGATAAATCTATTTTGTGGCTCATATTATACTTTGATGTTCTATGTCTTGGTTAGGCTGTTGTTAGTCCTCTGGTTATATTTTCTGATGTTAAACCTTCAGTTTTTGAGGCCCGTTGGCTTGGGCAATTGCACCTCAGTCATTATTATCATGTTATTATAACAGAGCTAGAGGGTGAGTATGGAAGCACCCAAAGCGTCACGACTCATCGTCATCAGTTACCCTGTCTGGAACAGACATTAAATTGATTTTCACGCGGGATTTTCACTAATTTTGGGTCGCTGATCACGAAAATCATATTTGTCTGATTTGACCAATATTTAGGAAATTTTTAGACTGCATTTTTAACTCCGCCTGCGTCAACATCAAAGAAGCCACCCCCTCGTCGCCACTCGTCGCACATGCTTCAGTTCGCCTGCGGGAAAATATCTGGCGAATCCAGTCTAGCGCCTGGACTTATGAGAACCCTTCGATATCGAGAGGATTGCTCGTTTCCACGCTCAAGTTTATCGAGAAGTTGACGTGATCCCCGCCATTCTTTCGATACCGTGCAGTTTGTCGATGAATCAACTGTACGTTTAACTCTTTGTGTGCCAGTCACCGATGTATCGGTTCTTCCTCGGTCACGTTTGTGCCAATCACCAATGTATCGGTGCACAAGGATACTAGGCTGTTTTACTTCGGGAAGAAAGAAAGTAGATTTTCTATTAATACATGTTGTTGTAGTTAGCGTTCATTCACCCCCCCCCCCCCCACACACACACACATTATTTGGTTACTATATCGGCAAACGTGGGAAAAATTCCTGGCACACAGAGTTAAAGGGGCCTTTAGCGAAGCGTTTATGAACACGGGCACAGGGAACCATGGACAAAGGTATCGTTCACATTGGCCGTCGCATGGCTAGCCCCTTCTTCATGCCTCACTAACGAGGTTGGCAGGTAGGAACGGCCGTCTACCAGTACCAGCAATGGATCAATACAATCTCTTCCGGGATGACTATCATGTGATTCATATTGACTGAAATTTCGGAAGCGCGAGGTTAGAAATTTACACAGAGGTGCTGAAGACATGTTTTTTTCAGTTAGTTGCCTTAGATGTTAATTTAGGGAACACTCTATTCAAGCGCATGAGGGCTAACGCCAAAAGGTGGAAAAATATAGAATCTCGTTTTTGCCCCCAGCAGTTCGCATCAACAAGACACTATAGCTAAATGTGCCCATATTTTACCAAGGTTTCATGCCCTGTTAAGTGAAGCCTGCATTGATTTATGGTTTGTTCATGAGATGGTATGTACCATGACATGCATGTGCTCTTAAACGCTCTGTCAAAGTGAATTTCCCCCTTAGGATAATAAAGTGATTCTTATCTTACTATCTTGAAGTGACAAAAATTCTTATCGGTATAGTCTTGCGAGTGACGAGTGTGTCATTGTAGGCCTCCTCGGTCGATAAGGAATATACCGCTGTCGGAGGTATTGTTTATAGAAACTTACAATGGCACATGACCTTTTGTTTGGAAACTTCGGTAGTGTGTGAAATTGCCTGCACCATTCTTTGTTTGATATTTTTGGTGTCCAGACTTTTAGGTTAATTGCTTTTGGCTCAGCTTGTCAGTAGCCAAGCGCTCTATGATAATTCGTGTTTGTTCTATCGCCTTTATAAAAAAAACAACAACAAAACTTGGAGATGTTTTAGTACGTAGAAGAGGTATACCAAATTGTACACTTTGACACTTGCTTAAAATGCGTCGTGATTCTTATCAAGCTATTCCACAGTTCGAATTTACTTTAACCCCTTATCATAATACTAAAGCCACAAACGTTTAACGTCGAATTTCTCAGTTGTGCCAAAAGTGAAGTTGGAACAAACAAGAACTGCGGTGGCGATTAACATGAGCATCCAGGCGCGCCGTGCATGAAGAAATAGAGGCCGGGCCATTTCATTGTGCGTATAGCAGGCCATAAAATATCGTGACTCGCTGTTCATGGCCACATCACAGTATCGATCGAACTTCGACAGCGTGCGAGATTCAGCTTGCGCCATATTGTTTCTCTGATATCAATGCCGTCCAGACGTACTGCTTTACTTTTGGCTCAGCTTGATTGGCATAATTATTTCAGCCGTGAAGTATAGATCTAGAAACACGACATAAGTTAAACACTTAGGATTACTCAATTTTGAAAATAAAATATTATGTTAAGTAACATTTATACTAAGTTTGTCCTGTTGGAATGAAAAATAGCATTTTCCCAATATTTTTTAAACGTGCTGTAAATCCGTAAGCTGAGCGGAAAAGCTTAGTAGCGGGTCCCAGGGCTGAGTGAGTTAACATTTCCTATTGGAGTTTCAAGGAGAATGATGTGGTGTGCAAATTCACAATGCAGACTTATCTCTGGTGAGAGCGTAATCCATTCAAAAAATCTGAGAATGATAATGTTATTTTATAGCATTTTAGTGGGATGAATACAGGAGTTCTGCACGCCTTATCTTGCGCAGGACAATGCACCAAGACGTGAATGATGAGATAAAAAAACAACGACAAAAAAAAACTGTTTTTGGCTGTTCCAGATTTGAGCACGAATAGCTGCAAATTTCAGGTGGTGGCAAAGGTGTGTGGGTGTGGGGGGGGGGGGGTGGAGGGACTGGGTCATGCCAAAAAGTACTTGAGGTAGGCTAAGAGCCCACACACACTGGCTTCAGTTTCGTTTCGCTTTCAGCAATTTTGCCGAAAGACGTCCATCTCAATGAAAAAAAAGAAAAGAAAGAAAGAAAAATCGAAAGCGAGTACTATATAATATATATGCGCTCTGACGTCATTCGGCAAAACTGCCGAAAGCAAAACGAAACCGAAGCCACCGTGTTTGGACTCTAAGACTTCCGTTGCAGAGAAAAGGAATCGTTGGTGTCTCGCAACTCTATTTTACATGTCACGAACATCTGTTTTAGGTGTGAGCATATTGGCACCATCTTTTTTTTCTCCCGGAAAGCAAAAGAAAACAAAAAAAGGTGGCATAGGAGGATGGCTGAAGAAACCCAGTTTGGTGGTAAAACTGCGCATGGGACACATACACATCTGGATAATTCCCATTATTGATGATTCTCTGGTGTCATTTTTGAGCTTTCGATCTACAGATTGTAGAAGTTGATGGTCTAAATTTCTACCCTTTTACGCCTACCTGCAGCGTCTATTTGAAATCTTCTCTACACCTGCCTTTTCATTATTATTTATTATTATTATCATTGTTATTAACTTAGATCGTTCTGAAAGACCACCATGCTATAACAGTTAGCCATGTCAGTCATAAAATTTCATAATGCCTTAAAGCAGTTTGTTTGTTAATTTTGATGACAAAAACGGGAAAGGCGCCAGGGGGAGGGGGTATTTTTTTTGGTTTCCTTCTCACTGACAGTAAAGGGTAACAGGAATATCATGTAGCAAGCATGGGTAAAAAACTTCAACGACAGGAAATAATTAAAAAAAAAAACCCTGCAAATAGATAGGCGACCAGATGTTAAAAAGCTGATAAACTGCAGTTCAAAGAAACATTTATTCCGTACAAAATTTAGCGAACGCTTTGTTTTTCACGTTCCTTTCTTACGGATACAGATTTCTGGACCAACATGATGTTGGTTCAATTACAAATCATGGTATTTCATCATCTGTTTCCTTTACACAGGAGAAAATGAGAGCAGAGAGAGATGAAACAGACCGAGAAGCCAAGACGTCTTGTCCGACAACACATAATCTTCTACATTGTATGCTTTCTTGCGGCATGCTATTTCTCGTCATTTCTAGGGAGGTAAGCCCCCCCCCCCCACTCCCAAAAAAACAACACCTCCAGACAGCAGCCTACATCAGTCCGAGGGAGATTTGTATAGGGTTGCCATAAAGGCGGGTCTCCTACATCAAACCGACGTCGGGACACACAAGATAACTGGCCTGACAAGTTTACGACTTGTCAGTACCTAGGGCGGTGACCTTCTTCACTATCAGGCTTTCAGTGGCCTGACTGAGGGTTTGTTCAGAGTGGTTTCTAGAGATATGCGATCGTAAGAGTAATGAAGGCGAGATTCACGAATACGCTATAATACTTAAGATATACTGTAAATGTTCGGAATGGTCCCGTGTTTAATATAATAATATTCTTTCTACTCGTAGAAGTGTCGAAAGTGAAGTTGTACTGCAACGCTAAAATCCATCGGATTTGCGATCGTAAAAGGCTGTAATAGGCTATATCGACATTGCTCTACGCTAATGGCAAAAGTCTCTTTTGACACTTTTAAGACAGTAAGAAAACGCTGTTTCTTTTCCTGTCATTTGGTGATTATTGCCATTATAATTGTGTTGGATTCTTACATTTTCCTATTGGCGCATTTCTTTTGCTATAATATTATCTGAAAACCCCCATGCTCGGGAAAGCAATGAGCCGCCAGTTCCTTTTGGCATAAGTCTGACATAATTAATTAATTATGCCCTTATCGTAGTAGAGCTGTGATGATAACGCACATGATCATTCACAGCGACCTCGCATCAAGATAGATGACAATGGCTTACACAAGTGGCACTGAAGCATGAATTACTGCTGTTCAGAATAAACTGGCCTTTCATGACAAAACTCAATTATATTCAAACAAAAACTACATCGTCATGTGATATTTACGTTCAGTTGAAGTCGCCTTTGCCCCCCCCCCCCCCCCCCCATTTTCTGCATGTGAAGAAGGGAGTCTACAGTATCATTAATGTCAGACTCATAACACCAGTGTATATGGCTGGTAAAATTATAAACTCATGGCAAACTCCAATATTCTATAGCTATTTTGAGGTCAGTGACATTTTTCAGAACACCGGTGGGTGACTTCTTAACAGAACATTCAGATTCCCCTGGACGGCACCAAAGAATAATTCCATTTTATTTTCTTAATTGAAAACCAACAACAAAAAAACAGCCCATAGATTATTCTGTAATTTTTTTTATGGGGGGGGGGGGGGGGGGGGGGAATTCTTTCATGCTAAAAGAAAAAAAAACGGCAGTTAAGCATTTTTTTGGGTGTATGTATATACGTTTTAAGTTGCATCACGAGAATCTTCACCATTAAAAATTTCTTAAGTCCAATTTCTACTTTTATCTTCGTTTTTCAGACGCGTGACACTCCCGCAAATGCCTGCAGTTCTTCCCAAGATGAAATTCGCAATAAAGAGGACAGCTGTACCACCCACCCAGAAAACGAACTTGCATGAGATATTGGAGGAATATGCTTCTAAGACCTTTAACTCTTGCAAGAATACTTGTGATGAAAATGACAGTATTTGTTCAGCTAAGAAGGAAGACCAGTGGTCACAACTGATTTATTCGTCACGACTTACCTATAAACGCTTTTTAAACGAAAGCCAATATATATTTCCCTTCGAGAAAAAATACCTTAGTTATCCCCCTGTATCAGACCTGGACATGTTGCCGGATCGTGGACTCTCCACGATTTTGATCAACGGTACTAGAAAGAGAGTCGTGTATTGTGATGTTGACGATGTTATCGCAGGCCGAGTGGATCTGGTTGACCGTCGTGGTGTGCCTCGGTTAAAGGGAGGGGATGTCCTCTGGGCATGGATGAAGAACGGCCATTATCGGCACGTGGCTCACGTGGAAGATCTCAGGAATGGCAGTTATAAAATTTCTGGACGCTGCATTATACCAGGTAAATTCAAGGTAAGACAGGAATGAGGAGAATTTCATTAACCTTATTTTATACTCGGGGTCTGAGAGACCCCAGGAATTAATTCTTTTCATCTGTTGTTAGGGGCCAGTGATGTAATTACAAAGCCAAATAGAGAAAATTTACAGTTGTGTTCACTGTTCATCTATAGCTTATAATTTAAAATACCACGCTCCCCTAACAACAGATTCTTCTTCGTAATGTCCCCCACCGAATGTAAAATAGAGTTGAAGCCTTTTCACATCACTGCGCGCAAAGTCCGAGTGCCCTACTTTACACTCGAGCGAAACGCTGCACGCTACAGTTGATTGACCCTTCGCCGAAGGTTTCACCCGAGACACAGGATACCGAGACGGTTCAATTCGCCAAATTCTGGCCGTCGACTTGGGTGCGTGTCATCCATGACAACAATGCAACAATTCGCACCACACCCCTTCATAATTGGAGGAAAAAGGCGAGTACCACAGAGCTCTGTGAGTAGTACTCATTGTGTTTGTACGCGCGCAAGTTGTGGACATAATGATAATGAAAGAAGGAATGGTCCGTCTCGGTATTCTGTGTCTCGGGTTTCACTCTGCCGTGGCAGTTGGCCCGTTTCTTAACCGACTCCGGCATCCCAGACCATGTTCGGCACCCCAGGATTCTGTGTCGTTATGAACTTGAACGGTAACAAAGAAATCTGTGAGCTAAATTCCGAACTAAGCAATGTATATAAGCAATGTATATGCATATGATTTCTCACTGGTAAATATCTAGGCTGGAAAAAGTTCCTTTCCCCCGTGACCTTAAGGACACTGGTAGTCATTTGGGACTCCGGTTATGATTAAGAAAAAGGGCCAACTCAACCGTGACTTTGCCAAGTTTCGCACTACACACTGCACAACTTAATTTTGCACTCAAATCATGTTATATTCCCGTCTTCCTCTTTCAATAAGCTCGACACTGAGACTACTGCCATTCTGTAGGTTAAACAGAAGATAATTATATTTGTGGATTTTCAAACTACCCCAGATCCGGGTATAATTACTACGAAATAAGAACGTTCACAGGGAAAAGGGAAAGCATGAGTTATACGATGTGAAAAGATTAAAGTTTGCATTTTAAAGGATTTTCTAAGGCATTTTTAAGGCATTGCCCGGGATAAACATATTCTCTCTCCTCTCTCTCTCTCTTTCTTAATAATTATTCAATAGTCTCGCTTCAGAACTCATGCGCTCTCACGGTAAGCAAAATGCATGGGATCTTGGTGACGCTCTAAAAGGGGCAATAATCGTGTCAAAACAATCCTCTCCAAGCATTAATTTCATTACAACAGATGTTAATGCAATCGGCCTTAAATCGTTCATTTTCTACTACTTTGTTCTTTTTCAGTGCAGGTACTATCTTAGATGTTTCCCAACACAAGGGAATGTCATGTCTAGTGAGTGATAAGTTAAAAATAGGTGCAAAAGCTTTTTTGGGAAATTCCACGGTAACTGATTGGACTTTCAGACAATACTTTTAAAGAAAGAAAAAGCCATTAAATAAATAAGCAACCGTTTATTTCAAAATGAATCGGTCAGTCCTCCAGAGAAATGGTACAGAAATGATAAAAACATGTTTTAAATTATAAAAATTAAGATGAGTCCATTCAGTTGCCTACATTTTAGTTCACTGATGGGGCAAAAACAAAAAAATACCATGTTTTTTTTTACATAGCAAAATAAAACTGCCAAATTTGTCAAACCAAACCATTAAGATTAGGGAATAATGTTTTTCTACATTCAATAAATGCATTTGAGCATACAGAAAAAGCATGAATAATCAAGTTCTACTTTTAAGCACAATGGGGCAATTAGTGTGAGTAACTGATGGAACACAATCTTGGTAACTGATGGGAGGTTGTAAACATGTAGCCTGTTCTTTTCCAAGATGGTCGCCAGGTCACATGATCATGCAAGGAAGATAATGATAATCAAAAATGTTAATTCAATTGCTACTCTTTACAACACAGCCATTAATTTTTTTCCCAGGCATGGTTTGAAAAGTGGCTCGTAGGTAACATATTACGTGGAATGTCCCTTTTGCAAGTTGTGAAGAGAGTCGGAGGGGACCGTTTAGCATAACAATTCATACTGAAGAAGATTCATAATAAATTTATTAATACAGATGGCACACTGAACTTAACTAAATGCAGATACTTTAATTGCACCCAGTGTATGCTCAGACCCAGTGCCGTCTTAACGCATTGGCACACTGGGCAATTGCCGTAAGGTCCCGAGAGTTTTAGGGGGCTTCATGCATGCAAATTTACATTGATTTTTGAAACGGGGAAGAAAATCCGACCGCAGGCTATTGCTTTGTCCAGGGGTACATAATGGTGTTAAAACAGCCGTGTCCCAAATTGATTGTGCATTTTTCTGTACTCAATTGAAAGAAAAATATTGATTGAGCATTTTGAAACAAGGCCAACATTTCCCATCTGGCTTGGGCCATTCCAAACTTGGCAATGATCTCAGTATAAAATGAGACGTCGGTCCAGCCGCGGGCAAACCAATCAACAAAGCGGATGTCCTCACGTTAGAAATTAATGACGAAAAACGGGGATTTTATATGCATGATTGCCGCGTAGGCGAGGCCAAGCCGTTGTTAGGGGCAACGCGGCAAGCACGTATGGTGCCTGTCATTGACTTTAACATCGGTTATATGAAATATGAATGACTACGTGGTAGATACTGGTCGATGTGACACTTTGCGTGATCCCCCCCCCCCCCCCCCCCCCCCGTCCTCATCCCAACAAGGACAGTTTCACTTTTTATCGTTGTCCCCAATGGCGTGCAGAGAATTGTTGATGGCCGGGACCAACTCTGATTATGTGTCCCACGACTCAAATGTAGGGCCTAGTGCTGAGAAATGTAATGATTTGCGGTGTGGTTCGCAAGCCGTGTGAATTCTAGCGGACTTTACCCTGCTCATAAATTTTCCGCTGCTTTATTATATTGTCTTTATCAGCACTAGCCCAATTCCGCGGTTTCCTGTCCAACCTGGGAACACTGAGAAACAAACGAAACACGTGCCGAATGTGTTGATGTCTTTGTTTTGGCATCGTGATCCGATCCAAATTTTATGTTTAGCGGCACCTCGCTGAGGAAAATGTCGGACCACCTTCTTCTGTTCAACAAAGATACTAGAACTGATAAGACAGGACAGCTAGTGCTTTTAGCGTGCACAGAGTTCGCACCGCCACCTAGCGGCAAACGTGCGGAAGTAATGAAAAGTGCCGTAATTTACAAAGCCAATTGAAATAGGGAAAATATTGAATTTTGTTCACTGTTCTGCTATCGCTATAGGTCTCGACTGACGTCATTTAATGTGGAATTATAACCTCAATCGCTGTGGGAAAACTCTGGCTATTTTTCCTTTTTTTTTTTTTTTACATGTAGTAGCACTGACATTTGCATCATAAATTTACCATTATATCAAGCATTCTCTTCATACTATGCGCCAGGGGCCCCGCCCCCGATTAGCGCGCAAATTGTGTGCACGGTTAATTTAGTGATGCGAAGAAGACAGTGTCTCATTTTTATCGTTTCTAGCATCTTTGTTTCAACTCAGTTGTAGCTCAATATCAACGAAAGTATTAAAAATAAAGTGAACATCAAGACCTTTTGAAATATAATATGCACGCACACCTTTATCTTTTTCTATGCGTAATCTGATATTTAGGTTAAAAAGCCTTTCGTGATTACATTGGAGGCCTTACTTTCTTCATAATATGATGATGATTAAGCACAGTATTTACATGTAACAGGTTCTCTACTCTAGTCTCACTTATTAAGACACTGATCCGCATTCATACCAACGTATGGGACTATAGGGCAGTTTGTGCAACGATGTTAAGAGCGATAATTTTAGATTTAAAAAAAAGAAGTTAATTTTAATGTCACTCTTTCATTATAATGCCCCCCTGAAATGGATGCCCGATTCCGTCGCCTCCTTTGACCCCCCCCCCCCATCCCCTCCCCTTTCTGCACTCCACTATTGTCCCTACAATCTATTTTTTACAATTCAAAAAAAAAGAAAACAATTAAACTGAACGTTTTTAATCACTTTGACTCCGAGTAAAAGAAAATAAATAAATAAATAAATTCAAGGGTAATTCATGACTTAGGAACCTGCTATGAGATATTGAATACAGACATGGATAGCCTCAGGCTCGCCAAGCAATTTTAGCCGGCTTCCGAGAGCAACTGAAAGTAACTTTCCACACCGGTCACGTCACTGAACATTACAAAAATAAATCTAATAGGGAACGGGATTGAATGACACAGTTACTATATTTAAATTTACCGATGACGTCATGGGACATTCGAACTGTTCAACGCGGTGGTTAAGCATAGTTGTTATGGACTTTGTAACGGCGATTCGAGGCACAAAAATCAACTGCACATGAAACGTGTGTACAAAGTCCATAACTGTGCTTAACCGCCGCGTTGAACAGTTCGAATGTCCCATGACGTAAATCTAAATATAGTAACTGTGTCATTTAATCCCGTTCCCTATAAATATAAACACACGCACCCCCTCCCCCAAGTCAAACCAAACAAGAAATTGAGGAGGTTAGAATTAGTAAGGACCTAAGTGCCATTTGACTACTCTGAGAAAAAAAAAACGTCATTTCAGAATACATCGAAGAATTGATGACAGTATTGCAAACGTTTATTAAATTCGATTGGTTTATTCTGAAATGACGTGCTTTGCTTTTTTTCTCAAAAGTTGTCAAATGGCACTCAGGTCTCTTCTAATTCTAACCCCCTCAATCGCTCTTTAAAAATCATTCAAATTAATAATATTTTATATTTTTATATTTATATTTTAGAAGAGTTTTAAAAGTTTACCAGGAAATGAGACTGTCCAGCCCTCTGTATCCGCACATTTTTCAGGTCTGGCTTTTACTGTATGAGAGGTTGCCCATGCCTGTTCTAAAGTTTTAAGAAGGTACATGAACACTTTCTGAAGGTGTGTCAAGGGGCTGAAGATGACATTAAATTTTAATCCAAATCATGGGACCATTGACCACGAGCTGTAAAATATTAGTTAATTGATGATTAATAAAGATATAATTATACTGTAGCTACTGTGCTGGTTTTCCAGTTAGCTAAAGCTATGAGTACACGTTTTCCAACTACTGGAAAACGCAGACAATGATGTCTTGAAGGTACAAAAAATTTGCTAAAGTTCTATCGAACACTCTGCTCCTGTTTAGATTGTTTGTGGGGGAAGGAGAGAGAAACAGAGGGGGAGAGAGAGAGAGAGAGAGAGAGAGAGAGAGAGAGAGAGAGAGGGAGAGGGGGGGAGAGGGAGAGGGAGGGGGGGGGGAGGGGGGGAGGGGGAGGATAGAGGATAGAGGGCAGAAGCAGGTTTGTCCTGGACAACGCTGTGTTACTTTTAGGATGTGATTACTGAGTTTTTTTTCAAGTCTACAAAATATGTTAGGCGTAAAAAGACGTAAAATTGGGCATATTTTAAAAGGTCGAAGTTCGCCGTATTTTTAAAACGTTCGTTGATTTTGAGCTAGAACTGAGTCGAACGGGAGAAAACAGAAGAGTTCTGACATTTTGAGCCCGAAAAAAAAAAAAGCTTTTTCTTCGAATAGGATTAAAAAGTATGCCAGGGAATTTTGTTCTGCCCCTCAATTTACATATTCATGATAAAAACTCAGCTTTAAAGATTGTATCGTATTCTGTATATTCCTCGAGTTAGCAGGCCAACTGGCAAATATAACCCCCCCCCCCCCCCCCAAGTTTCTAACCAATGGCTTCGTTTTCTATAACTGACCAGGGATAGTCGAAGGGCAATTCATGTTTAAGTATTGCTGGCACTCAGAGCTGAGGGTTAAAATGTTCATATCGAGGGGTGCCTGCGCAAAGACTGTATCGCCAGTTTTGTAAATTTTACTGTAGAGCGATTTGAAAGTTTGACACGAAGTATCATATTTCTGTTACGACCTTTAAATCCTCATCAATAATTAGGTCAATTAATTCGATAATGGAATTCACATCATGTCAAAATGTAGTATTTATCAAGGCGAAACAGAATATGAAAAAAAAAAAAACCCCAACAAAAAACAAAAATCGAAAATTTTCGAGTTACAGTGTTTGCGCAGGCATCCCTCGATATGAAATACCAAAGAATCTGAAGAGCATTAATCAGAGGGAGACTAACCATTACATCTTTAATCCCCCCCCCCCCCTCAACAGTTCTTGGTAGCAGTCATCTACCCTAGAGAATACCTCAGGACTGTTATCCACCAGACGTATCTAGGTGTGACCCGATTCATTGCCGGACGTTTCAGAAGAGGAAATATATCAGAGGTAAGTCGTGTTTTCAAGTGTACGGAAACGGAAGCCTAAAAAAAATCCATCGAGTAGTTAAAAAAGAAAGTGTGTTATTCACGTGAACGGAAACGCCGTATCCGTACCCACGAAAACATTCGTTCTCTTTCACTACTTGAAGGGATGCCGTTTCTGTTTCCGTACATGTAAAAACATAGCTTTAGGCTTTTCACCCTTTTCACATCTAACGGCTCAACGTCTGGGCGACCCATTTTATAACCAATGGATACGCTACAATCTACAGCCGAGTGAACTCTTCGTCCAACTTTTCATGCCGCGCTGCTCAAAATTTGAGATGTTTTGCATTAAACACTGTACGACAAATGGCAACCTTAGTTCTCGTATGTTCTATCTCTGTTTTCTGAAAAAACTGGAGATCTTTTTGTTTGTAGAAGAGTCTTAACAAATGTGCACTATGACACTTGTTTAAAATGCGTTGTGGCGCTTATCAAACGGTTTCACTGTTCCGATTAAATTTTATTCTGTTTATCATAATACCAAAGCCGCAAACGTTTAACGTCGAATTTCTCAGATGTGAAAAAAGAGGAGTTAGAAAAAACAAGAAGTAAGGTCGCAATATGTTTGCTACGAAAGATTATTACATGTTTATTCCCGACGTTTACTCCTATGATTCCACTCATCGATATTATAGCCTCGATAAGTTTATTGGCAGATTTTTTTTTTCTTTTTGTGGAGTTTAGACATACCCCAAAATCATGCATCTACGAGGAATAATTACCGGTACTATGGGAGTAAAGCGTTTACGAGGAAGTTGAAACGCGTCAGCCGTAAGGTGTGAAAAGGTTAATAATAAACACACCAAAGCCACCATTAACACTCTAGGTCCCAGAAGCAGAGAAAATGAAAGATTTTGCAATACGTTCGAAATGCAGTTACAATGCCACATTGTTTCCCTCATATCCATGGGCCCTTAGCGAACTGAGTCAAGTCTGTATTGTGGATTAAGGAATTAAACAGGGCCTTGCGCACCACTAATACCGAAAGAAATCGATCTCGACAGTTGCTTCAAATGAAGTGCATGTAAAATGTCTTGGCCCAGTGCACTACTAGACTTACATAATTGTGAGTGTGCATGAGAAAACCCACAATATGTCGGAAACATGACATTTTGCGTTCTGTACATATAATAAAAGACAAGACATTTCTGATAAATTGAAGTCAGTGACACCCTAAAACAAGATTTTGAGAAAACGGCATTTAATCCTAAAAGTGGCAATAGCTAATTGACCCATTAATATTGGAGTGATTGCTGTTAGGAGACCGTAGTCTAATAACTAAGCCGGTATAGAGATCATACTGAGTAGTGTTCACTGCTCATCTACAGTTTACCCTGTAACATGCCACGGTCCCCTAAACAACAGCCAAGTCGGAAGTTTTTGGATCTTGTTAGGAGACCGTAGTCTAATTACAAAGCCTTTTTAGAGATCATAGTGAGTAGTGTTCTCTGCTCGTCTACAGTTTACCCTGTAATATGCGACGGTCCCCTAAACAACAGCCAAGTTGGAAGTTTGTGTCGGACCCATATTTTTACTTCAAAGCCGTTTTTCTCAAAATCAGCTCTTTCGACATATTGTGGGTTTTCTCATGCACACTCACAATTACTAGTTGGCCACCGGACTAGGGGAATACACAGAATTACTGATGTGATGTTCAGAGTTGAGTTTCGATCACCCATGTGTAAACTGAGGCCCAGAATGAAATTTCCCGCCACAGGTGATTTTAATTCTACTTTAAGAAAATACTTCTTTTTTTCCGGCTCAAAATATCGGAACACTTTCCCCTGTTCAACTCAGTTATGGCTCAAAACAACGAAGTATTGAAAATGTAGAAAACTTCATGACCTTATAAAACATGCCCACGTATTCCTTTATGTCTTTCTATGTGTAAAATGATATTTTGTAGAATTTAAGGTTCAGCGGTTAAAAAGCCTTTCATGATTATATTGGAGACCTTACTTCCTTTCTAATATGATGGTGATAATATAAAACATCACCTTGATAGGCTACAGGAAAGAAGGCTTACGAGCGTTGCCCCGCAAGACAGTGTTTTTTTTTTTTTAAATAATCACTTCTCTGTATGCTTTGTATATTACACCGTCACTGTGCCAACAGTTTGATCCAAGTCAGACTTAGTCTAGGCTCATAATTTTATATGCTACTGTGTTATGCCAGTTGTTGCATCGCAGCCGCGAGGCATTTTTATAAACATCTAAGCAAATGAATGGAAGGGCTCCTTACAGAGTCAGCGGTAATATGAAATTTAGACACGACAGCAAAACGGGAGCAAAGTCGCACGTGTGTGCCCAGCCTCTTCGCTAGCAAGCAAAGGGTAATCAAGTTTGATGTTAGGGCATTTTAAATTTACCAGTTTATGTATTTATCCATTTATTTTCAGCCGCAAAGGACAATTTAAAAGTACGATCGGAATTGTGTCCTTTGCCCCTCCTTTTTCGTTTCTCTTACCAGTGTCTGGCTGTGACCGGAACTGAAATGTTACGGGGCGATTTATCACCCTCTAGATGACACTCGGTTGAGTCATTTCAATAATGCAGGCCGCAGTGTGGGAAGTGAACGTCCATGGGATATGTGCACAAGAAAATAATACTAACACCAGAGAGTATAGTATGTATAGCTAACACTATTACGAAGGCGACAAGATTTGTGCTCGATTGTGGTCCCAATAATGGGAAATAACCAAGAAAATACAACACTCCCACTAAGATGGCAAGGTTTATTTCCCATTAGTTCACAATCGTAGGATATAACCAAGAAAATTCGGCGCTTTTTCGGTCGTTCTCCCCCCTCCCAGTTAACGGAAGGACTTGCGAATGTGTTCCATAGCCCGAGTGAAAACAATACATAGCTAGCCCGGCGGCTTTCCCCATATATGTCAATCTGACTACTGCCCAGATGAACATCGGCCTACGGCCTCGATGATACAAACTGACTAGACCCTCACGTCGTTACATATCAATCTGACAATCGACTAATATAGCCCCGGTAAGTTGGGGTGGGAACAACCGAAAAAGCGCCGAAAATTCGACACTTGTAAGACGACGGTGGTTATTTCCTACTGTGATTATAATATTGGTACATAATAAGAATCACTAAAATTATGCAAAAACAAAATAACTTTCATCCATATGTGGTATGTGGTATTTTGGGATTCAGTATTTTGTCTTAAATGAGCGTAGGAGCGTGTTCCAATCACAGTGCTTAACTGTGAGCGGCAGTTAGACTGACCCGCCCCCAAGACCGTGGGAGCATGGGAAAGAATCGTATAAAACCCCGGGCCTGTCAAGCCCCAAGCACTGCGTCTCTTCCCCCAGTCGAGAGCAGGTGTGTTTGTTATTGAATAAACGTCTTTTGTGCCCTACAATAGACTTATATTCTTCTTTGACAGGTACGTGCTCTTTAATACTTATAATACTGTCCTTGCTGATTTTAAGATGATAATATCAGATGCTATCAGATATTTACGATGAGTGTAACTCTGTAAGCAATGTATTTTCCTCATAAGTATATTAGACTCTGGAAGTTATGAAAGAGTCCTGTGGTTATGCTGTTTTTATTGTTTTAGATACATGTACTGAAATACTGTATACTATCAGCGTAACCGAGCAGACTGTTTGCTCACAAATGTTATGTTATATCGACGACCACGATATTGGTGCGTACTGAATGTTTAGAAGTCTTTGGATAATACTGTAACAGCTGAGGTTGTTCTAGCACGTTATAGTAGGGGGGAGTTAGTTGATCTAACTACAACCCTTTAGAAAACGAAACTATTACAGCTGTAAAATAAATAAACACGAGATCCGACGATAGATTAAATAATACTAAAGTTTAATAACTGTATAGTGAACAATAAATTACTAGGAAGACACCAGCGAAACTAAATATCTACGCCACACAAAAGGAAACTCACTTACTCACCCACCAACCACTCACACAGGTCTATATATATAAACATTCCTACAGAAAGTTCCCGAAATAAACGTTACCTTTGCCCTCGCACAAACTAACCAATCACGCATCAATACGTCATCAGGTTACATCACTCAAGGCCAAATCTGGCGTAAACATCCTTATCCACAGTGTTATCGAATGTTCGGGAACATACTAATATTTACTGAACGAGTCAAAACACCTGACAACAAGCGAGCGAGGAAAAAAATTACTCACTAGAAAAGAAGGTCAGGTCACGGAGTACAGTACACTCTGGCGGTTGTCAAATGAACACATGCTCACCAGTGTAACAAGAAAACGGGGGAGGGCAAGGGATAGCTTGCAGATGCTACACAACTCCCCAATTTAAGTTGAATATTTTTCAACTCCAAAACATTATTCAGCGTCTGCAATATCTTGAAATAACAATCTTACAGTACTCCCAATCTCACAAAGGTAGTTGCTAATTCTATTACGATTATTAACAATTTCAGTGCCTTCCCAAATTTCATCGCAAATACAATACAATGCAGTGTACTTTGTATCACTAATACCATAACTAACACGATACCGTCATTGCTTCCCAATAGTAAACATTAGGCCTACTAGTCAAAATAACACAACGCCACCACTGTGGTGAAACAATGGTCAATGATATTATTACAAATCATATATGGTGAAACGATGGCCCATCGTTTACACAATGCTTCGTGCACGAATCATAGCATATAACTTGTTGTACATAACATGGTTATCTCCAAAATGTATAACCCATACGTACAATGGCCAAAAATACCAATACATACCGACCACTGATTAGGGTCTTTCTTCATCATATTAGGTCAAAACAAGTTACAACATTGCAATATAACACAAACACTGCTTGCTCGCAGTCCCCATTTGGGTTACATTTTCCAAAAATTACACCAAGTTCCATTGGTAACTAATATGACATAGCATAAAATCAAAATGTGACTAACACATCATGACTCTCTATCAGCCATCAATTCAATATTCAGTCACAGATGAACTACGTCCCCAATTACAGTACAATACTGCCGTCCTAGAAATTCATCTAGTAGGCAAAAGTATGGGTTACAATGCATTTCACTGATAGTGTACTACTTTAAAATACCCTGCTCAGGAAATCGGCACAGACATTTTCTCTGCCTTTTACGTAGTGAATCCTGAATCGATAAGACTGTAAAAATAAACTCCATCGTAATAGCTTTGGACTGTCAAACTTGGCAGAGTTCAAAAACTCTAATGACCGATGGTCAGTTTGGAGCACAAACTCCTTTCCATACAAATACAAAGTAAACTTTTTTACAGCCCAAACAATAGCTAAACATTCGCGCTCTGAGACCGAATAGTTTGTCTCACGAGGCAATAGCTTACGACTAGCATATGCCACAGGGTACAACTTTCCCTCGTGTTCCTGCATAAGACTAGCGCCTAATCCGCGATCTGATGCATCAGTTGCTAAGACAAACTCTTTGGAAAAATCTGGCAAACATAACACGGGTTTGGAGATAATGACATTCTTCAAAGAGGTGTACGCTTTCTCCTGCGTTTCATCCCACTGAACTATATTGGGCTGACCCTTTCTAAGTAAATCAGACAATGGTGATGCAATCGCTGAAAAGTTAGGAATAAATTCATGGTAATATCCCACTAATCCTAAGAATGCTCTCACTTCCTTCTTAGTGGTGGGTCTGGGTGCGTCTCGTACCTTATATACATTCTCTTCTAACAGGCCAATCATACCTTCTCCCACTAAGTGTCCAACAAAGTCTACTTCAGACGTTCCAATCAGACACTTCGATGGTCTTGCAGTTAATCCAGCTTGGTCCATCCTCTGCAGTAAGTCCTTGAGAGTCTTCACATGCTCGTCGAATGTCTCTGTATGAATCAGCAGGTCGTCCACATATGCTGTCACATTGTTCATTCCACGGATCAATGGCTTTACGATCCTGTTCAGCGTGGCTCCTGAGTTCATCATCCCAAAAGGCATCCGAATGAATTCATAGTGCTCGCCCATGGTGACGAACGCCGTCTTGGGAATGTCTTGCTCTCGAACTTTCACTTGCCAGTATCCCTTGCTCAGGTCAATCCGAGAGAATAATTTTCCTCTCGAGAGACTCTGAAACACTTCTAATGGCGCTGCTGTCGGATGAGGGTCGAATACTGTGATCTTGTTTAACCTCCTGTAGTCGATGCAGACTCGGTTGGATCCGTCCTTCTTCTTGACGACAACAACAGGTGAAGCATAAGCTGATGAGCTCCTTCGAATGATGCCCAGCCGTTCCATGGTGCTAAGCTCCTCCTTCAATGAGTCGCGCATAGCGTAGGGCACCGGGTATGGTCGTTGACGAACTGGTACTTCTGTCGTCAGGTCGATGCGATGTTCACCCAACTGACAGCATCCAGGGAGATTGGTGAAGACGTGCTGGTAATTCTTCACCACATTGCAGAGTTCTTGACGTTGTTCTGATGTCAGTTGCGTTCCATACTGGACATCTCTGTAGCCTTCATTCTGGTCCCAGCTTCCTAGGTCAGCAAGGTCCTCCGTCGTTCCACCGTTGTCGCCTTCCAGGTCGCAGTCCTCGATGATTGTCATGCCAGCTGACTCCACGGGTTGACTCTTGTCCATCATGTCGTCCTCTGCCAGTACAGTCTCAGCACTATCACCGCCGCCGTCCTTTATGGCGTTGACATGTTCAGGCGTGGTATCTCTCCTACTGTTGTCCATCCCACACATCTCGGTCACAATAGGTCTCGGTTCCATTGCCACTGCTGCTGCTTTTGACGTCCTTGGAATGTATCTCTTGATGAGGTTGGCGTGCAAGGTCTTTTCTTTTGCACCCATCTTGACTCTATAGTCGTTGACACCGACAACTGAGACTACCTTATATGGTCCCTTCCATTGGACTAGGAGCTTGTTAGTGTTCGTCGGCAGTAGCACCAACACTTCATCTCCGGGGCGGAACTTCCTCTCTCGCGCCTTCCGGTCGTAGTAGGTCTTCTGTCTACCTTGAGCCTTGGAGAGTTCTTCCGTCGCTAACTTCCATGTGTCCTCCAGCCTCTCACGTAGTTCCATGACGTACTGGTAACTGGTCTTCGTTTCCGGCTCCTCTACGTCCTTGGTCCATAGTTGTCGTAAGATGTGCATTGGTCCTCTCACAGTTCTCCCATACAGCAACTCGAATGGGGCAAACTTGGTCGACTCTTGGGGAACTTCACGATATGCGAAGAGCAGCGGGTTGATGTATCTGTGCCACTGCTTGGGTTGCTCTGCGCACAGTCGTCTCAATGTTTTCTTCGGTGTGCCGTTGAATCGCTCCACCAACCCGTTGCACATAGGGTGGTAGACTGTAGTGGTCGACTGTCGAATTCCCAGTAGTCTATTCGTTTCCTTCATGACATCTGACATAAACTGGGTCCCTTGGTCCGACAAGATCTCTTCGGGCACACCCAAACGGCTGTAGATGTTCACTAAGGCTTCTGCTACCGTTTCTGCGTCGATCTTCTTCAATGGTGTGGCTTCGGGGTAACGAGTAGCGTAGTCTATATACACCAGGATATACCGATGTCCACCTTCACTTGGGGGATCGATAGGTCCTACTAAGTCCACGGCCACTCGCCTAAATGGTACGTCCACTACTGGCATACTCTGCAGGTGCACCTTTGGGGTCGCTCCTTTGTTCACCGTCCTCTGGCATATGTCGCATGAGCGGCAGTATCTCGCGACGTCACCTTCAATTCCAGGCCAATAAAAATTGCTCATAACTCTGTCTTCGGTTTTCTTTACGCCGAGGTGTCCTCCGACGATCGAGTCGTGGGCTACACTCAATACATACTCTCTCAGTTTCTCGGGTAGTACCACTTGCCTTATAACCGTCGCCTGTCTCAGGTCCTTGTAGATCCGGTACAGTACTCCTCCATGTTTCTCAAAATGAACAGATTTATTGCCTCTATTAGTTGGGATCTTCTTCTGCTCTAACTTCCTAATGACTTCGTCTTCTTCTTGGAGTCGGATAAGTTCCTCTCTATCCACTCCCGCGTGCCGTTCTGCCCTCGGCACCTTCAGCGACGTAGACCGGTCCTTCCTCTTCTCCTGGGCCCTCGTGGTCACCGCTCCTACCATCACCTCAGTATCAGGGTCGTACGGGTCCTTCGCTCCGTCCACGTTCCCGACTACTAGGTCGCAGATGGTCTCCGGGAGACACAGCGCCGTCACTTTGCCCGTCAGGTAAGGCGTCTTCACGTCGATAACGGCTTCCTCCGCCGCTAGCAAGGAGTTATCGATCCTCGCGATAAGTTTCTTCCCACCGGTGAGCTGTCCGTCGTCCACCAGTGCTCGCCGCACCACTACACCTTCACAGCCGGTATCTCTTAGGACATCTACCGCTCGATTTCCAATCAAGCCCTTCATCACTGGTAACTTCAGTTTCTCCACGGTCCTTCCGTCACTGCATCCTCCGCAAGTAACAGGCACCGCTAACTGTAGCTTCCCGTCCTTCATTACCGCTTGAACGTTGATGCTGGTGTCAGCCGTCGTCGCATCCTGTCTCGACGACTCGTCCGCCGCTATCACTACGGCCGCCGCCGCCTTGTTCGGCTTGCCTCGTCCCATATCCTTCTGGGCTGGACACATCCTCCGAACGTGGCCTGGCTTTCCACAAAGGTAACATTTCAACTCACCTTTGTCGTTTAACTTTGCACGACACTCCGTCGCCTTGTGTCCCGGCCTCTGGCACCTATGGCAGACCTGTGGGCTTCTGTCTCCGTTGGGCCTCTGTCGCACTGGCCGGCTCTGCAGTCTGGCGCTCCCGCTGAGCGTCCGGTTCCTCGCTACCAGGTACGCCTCCGCTGAATCTGCGATGTCCTGTAGCGTCTTTGGTTTCCTCTCCCTCACATGGGTTGCAAGGTCTGGTGGGCAGGCATCCATGAATTGCTCTCTGACGAACAGATCTCTCACTCCTTCGTAGGTCTCCTCCGTCTTCGACAGCTTTATCCACCTCTCTAGATAGGTCTTGATCCTGGTCAAAAACATTCCAACATCTTCTCCATCTTCAGGCTTACCTTGTCTGAACATGGGTCTGTATCCGTCCTCTGACAGGTTGTACCTCTTCTGCAACGCTTCCTTGACCTTGTCGTAGTCCTTGGCTTCGTCGATCGGTAGTCTGCAGAAGCACTCCAAAGCTCTCCCGGTCAGCAGGGCAGACAGTGATGTCGTCCAGGTGGATCTGGGCCATTCAGCTGTCTCAGCAAACCTCTCAAACCGCAGCAACCAGCTATCCAGATCGTCCTTCTTGTCCTGAAATGCAGGTAGCTTGGGTCTCTTAGAACTGGCGTGGTCGCTGGTCCCCTGCGTCGACTCGCCTCCACGCTGATGGCGGATCCTCTCCATCTCCAGCTCGTGGTTCATCTCCTTCTCCCGAGCCTCTATCTTCAGTTGCTCCATTCTTTCCTCCTTTAGGCCTTCACGGATGTAGTTCTGTCTCTCCTTCCCAGTGAGCTCCAAGGCGTCTGCTTCCTGGCTAAGCCTTCCAATAACCTCCGACATGTTGTAGATAGCTTGTCGATGATATTCCTACAATAAACTATGTAAATAAATCTAGTAATTTTGATCTGGTCCGCTCGAATATGGTCGGATCCCGGACGAGCCCCCAATATGTAACAGCTGAGGTTGTTCTAGCACGTTATAGTAGGGGGGAGTTAGTTGATCTAACTACAACCCTTTAGAAAACGAAACTATTACAGCTGTAAAATAAATAAACACGAGATCCGACGATAGATTAAATAATACTAAAATTTAATAACTGTATAGTGAACAATAAATTACTAGGAAGACACCAGCGAAACTAAATATCTACGCCACACAAAAGGAAACTCACTTACTCACCCACCAACCACTCACACAGGTCTATATATATAAACATTCCTACAGAAAGTTCCCGAAATAAACGTTACCTTTGCCCTCGCACAAACTAACCAATCACGCATCAATACGTCATCAGGTTACATCACTCAAGGCCAAATCTGGCGTAAACATCCGTATCCACAGTGTTATCGAATGTTCGGGAACATACTAATATTTACTGAACGAGTCAAAACACCTGACAACAAGCGAGCGAGGAAAAAAACTACTCACTAGAAAAGAAGGTCAGGTCACGGAGTACAGTACACTCTGGCGGTTGTCAAATGAACACATGCTCACCAGTGTAACAAGAAAACGGGGGAGGGCAAGGGATAGCTTGCAGATGCTACAAATACTATTCTCTCTCTCTCTCTGTCTCTCTCCTTCTCTCTCTCTGATATCGCACATCTCATGCTGTGTTTATTATCTTCACTCTTGATTTATTTACGTTTTGTACATGTATTATTATTATGCTAGTCGTGTTAACTATGCCATGTGACATTACATGTAGCCTATATATTTGTCTTGTTGTTAATTGGTATACTGTTACACGACTGCGTCTCTTCCCCCAGTCGAGAGCAGGTGTGTGTGTTATTGAATAAACGTCTTTTGTGCCCTACAATAGACTTATATTTTTCTTTGACAGTGTGAGCAGTTTTACCGTCCTGGCACGAACCGAGTGAATGTTGCGGCCTAACCAGCCGCAGTAACAAGAGTGAAACCCACATGAATGGTTCATCTACACCATATCTACACCTTCACCCTCACAAGCCACAACTTGCTACAATTTCTGGCGCCCAACGTGGGGCGGTAATTGACTGTCAAACGGGACCTGAAAGAGGACACAGCCTGGAACTGTGTTATGACTTGTATGACGAGGCACCGTGACCGGAATGACCACGTGTGAGTATCGCCGGTGCGCTGGCCTGAGAGCTGCAGCGAAGACTACGAGACTGGCGACCCACCCAGGGATTCGCCACTGACCTCGAGACTGACGACCCACCCAGGGATTCGCCGCTGAATGGGCCCCAACGTGTGTTGCAACGTTGTGACTTTGTGTTGAACTGTAGTGTTGTGGTCAGTAATTTAACTGTCTGTGTTTGTGTTACTACCTGTTATTAGTGTTAATATGTGAATTGTTGCTAGAGGTTATCTCGGACGAATATTAGCCTATTTCAGACCATTCTTTACACAGAAAAAACGGACGAGAGGGACTGATCACCCCTGTCGTTTGGATTTCGTCTGCGGTGGCCTCAGCTGTTTAACATGTCTAATTTTTATTTGTATTAGTTTGCTTCTTTTGATGAGCATTTTTATATATTCATTGTATTATTCAATGCCATTCATTTATGCATTTAGCTACTTGTGCGACCCTAAACCCTTAATAGGTTGTAATTTTCAGCTATCTCTATTTATCTGTTTCCTGACTTCCCGTGCAGCGATGCAGTAATTAGCACTTCATGAATAGTATTGTTTCTTTTGGTAGGTGTGGTTTTCCACCCCTTCTGGCCTTTCCCTTTTCTTATACTTTAGTTTAGCGTTTGCACCGAGTGACCTTTCTGTCCCTCCTGCAGTTTCTGGCACATTGTCGTTAGTTAGTGTTCGTATGCGCGGAGATTTCGCACGGTCAGTATCGGTGGTAAAGACATTATCTGCTCTCCGGTGGTCTCCCGATTCTCTAGAGCACGAGCACCTGGACGGCTATAAATCAGATGCAATTAACGAGCATTCCTTTGGGTCCATCGTCCACACCACCCTCCATGGTCCGCTTAGTGTAGTAATGATGTAATAGCAAGTCGTATTGTTTATGACAAGATAACGCGGGGAGTGGGAAGTGTTCGCGTGGCTGAGAAATTGATATTGGTCGAGATTCCTACAGTGAACGCCGTTGCGAATTAATTAAGTTGTTCGTCTTTATCTGAAATTACTTGACCCGGCGGTGAACATTAATTATACCGCTGTGTTTTCGTTCGTGCACTGTACCGTGACGCACTGACCGCCGTGCAACCGATACGCCCCCTCCCGTTTAACTTCGCGGTGTAGCTGGGAGCGTAGAAGTGTCTGCATTTAAGCATATTATTTCAATTCTGTAAAGTTTTAATTGCTGGAGTTGTTTATTGATACTTTTCTGTCATAAATAGTGATTGATAGATGGCGCCCAGAAAGACAGCAGTTGCCGCGGCAAAGGAAAACTCAGACCTTCAGCCCATTCTTGATTCAATAGATTTACTGAGGCCTGAGGATAGGGAAGAAGTCGTTAAGAAGTTGCGGCGCCCTAAAACTCCGTCAGGTTCTGCAACGGAAGAAAATGTTAATACAATGTATCCTATGAGGGCAGCTGAGCAGCCCAGATTGTCTACTTTTTCGGGGGACGATGGAGTTTCGTCTCACTGCTCGTATTTGCAGTGGCGTTTGGAGGTTAAAGACCTCCAGAGGTCACAAATTTATCAAGACCGCATATTAGTTGCTGCAATGCGTCGTTCGTTAAAGGGCCTCCCTGCCGATCTTATTGTTCAGATGGGAGAGGGAGCAACGTGTGACGGAATATTACACAATTTAGACTCTTTATATGGCAATATTCTACCATCGGCCGATCTCCTCCAAAAGGTGGCAACAGCTGTACAGACACACGAGGAGTCTGTGACAGCGTGGGCTGTGCGTCTTCAATCATTAGTAGCCCAGATATCGCAAAAATCTCCACCGCTGATGACATCAGCGGGTGCGGCCGACATGTTGAGGTTGAGATTCTACCATGGTATGGTAGATCTCACCATGCAGCAGGCCATCAAGCACAAATACGACTCAAATTTAGATTTTGAGAAATTGTTAGTTGCGCCCGCGTGGAGGAAGTAAAAAGTAAAACCTCAGTCACGGCATCGAGGCCAACCGTCCACAGTCTGGAACAGGTGGCTGACGGTGATACTGTACTTAGATTAGAGCGCCAGATGAGTAGTTTGGCAAAAGCAGTAGAGGGGTTGAAAATGAACGCTCGACCTCAGACTAGAATTAATGTTACAGAACCTAGATGCTATCGTTGCAATAGGCCTGGCCATAAACAAACTCGGTGTCCTTTAAACGAACGGAGTCTGGGACGGCGGGGCGACTCCTAGACGGTTACAATCAAAGCCCTGTGCCTTTAGTTGGACGCGCTAATGAGGTCTTCGTTAATCTGAATAATGTTCGTACGAAGGCATTGCTGGACACTGGTTCTATGGTGTCGTGCCTTTCGTATCAATTTTGTGTAAACAGAAATATTGACGTTCAACCCCTGTCCTCTGTCATGGAAATTTATGGGGCAGGTGGGGAAAGTTTAAAGTATAAGGGTGTTTGTGAGATTAATGTGTCTTTGCCGTTTTGTTCCAAACCATTGAATGCGCTTTTCCTTGTAGTGCCTGACACGCAACATAACAAACGTGTCCCCGCCCTAATTGGTATGAATATTCTGCAACAGCTTGTACCACTATGTTCTCCAGCTGTTTCTCTTCCATCCGCATGGGAATTAACGCTGGGGGCGGTGATGTCCCATGTGTCAGCCGTAAAGAGTGATAGAAATCTTGGTTTTCTTTGTACTAATAGTCAAGAAACTTTGCGACCTGGTGAGGCGAAAATGATTGCGGGAGATTTATGTATGCCGGCTCTGATAGCCCCTACCACAGTCATACTAGAAGAATTCACTAATAGTTTGCCTGGTGGCGTCAGAGTGAGCTCAGGGATGATTAATGTTAAACCCATGAAATCAATTAGTCAAGTAAATGTACTAGTTAGGAATACGTCAGCTCGCACGCTAACTATTCCTATGCGCACCAATGTTTGTTCCGTGCAAGTGGCGCGGATTCAGACAAAGTCAAATCAGATTGCAGAATATCCACAAGTGTCTGATGTCACCGAAGCTATGTTACAGACCATACCATCTAATGTGACTGAAAGCGAGGCGCGTCAGTTAAAACAACTCTTAAAGAAATATAGCCATATCTTCTCGAACCATCATTTGGACTTGGGAAAAACTAACATCACGCAACACCATATAAAGCTAACAGATGAAACACCATTTAAAGATAGATACAGAAAGATTCACCATGCGATGATTGAAGAAGTTAGGAAAGAGATAGCTGATATGTTGGATCAAGGCGTGATTCGTCCGTCACAAAGTTCGTTTAGTTCAAACTGCGTTCTAGTTCGAAAACCAGATGGAAGTTTACGAGTATGTATAGATTACCGAAAGCTAAACGCGAGAACAGTCAAGGATGCATATGCTATTCCAAGAATTGAAGACACCTTAGATGCGCTTCATGGATCCCAGTATTTTTCTTCACTTGACTTAAAAAGCGGATATTGGCAGATTGAAGTTGCGGAGGAAGATATTTCAAAAACTGCTTTCACGGTTGGGAACTTAGGTTTCTATGAATGTTGTCGTTTACCGTTTGGCGTTACCAATGGGGTTGCGACTTTTCAGAGATGTATGGAAACATGTATGGGAGACTCGAATCTCAAAGACTGTCTTCTTTACTTAGATGATATCATTGTATTTAGTAGAACTTTTAAGGAGCACCTTCAGAAGTTGGAGACAATTTTCAGAAAATTGTCTGATGCGGGACTTAAACTAAAACCTTCTAAATGTAAATTTCTCCAGAGTGAATTGAAATATCTTGGACATGTAGTTTCTAAAGACGGCGTGTCTTGTGACCCAGAAAAAATAGAATGCGTGCAGAACTGGCCAGTTCCAAAGACACTTAAAGAACTCCAGAGTTTTCTAGGATTTGTAGGTTTTTATCGTCGTTTTGTACCAAACTTTTCTTCTATTGCCAAACCCCTTCATAGGCTCCTACAGGACGTCGGGGGAAAGAGGGGCAGCACTAAACTAGTTTGGAGTGACGATCAACAGGCGGCATTTGATCAGTTAAAAGATCTTGTAGTTGACGCACCTGTTCTGGCTTATGCCGATTACTCTAAAGATTTCATTCTTCACACTGATGCTTCATCTGAGGCGATAGGTGCTGTTTTGTACCAGGAACAGGATGGCAAGAAACGTATGATAGCGTTTGCAAGTAGAGGTCTTTCTAAGTCTGAGAGAAACTATCCTGCCCATAAACTTGAATTTCTCGCGTTAAAATGGGCTGTTACTGAGAAATTTTATGATTATTTATATGGAAACAAATTCTGTGTGTACACTGATAATAACCCACTGACTTATGTAATGACTTCAGCTAAGCTTGATGCTACTGGTCACAGATGGGTTGCGCACCTCTCGGAATTTGATTTCGAATTGAAGTACAAACCGGGAAAGTGTAATCGAGATGCGGATGGTTTGTCTCGGATTAAATGGCCATGCACTGTCCATAGTAATGTAATTCAAGCAGCCCTACAGGGTTCCACTGTTGACACATCCTTGAGTGATATTTTGGATAGTGGCACAGATTTAGAAGATGGGGAAGCTGATAACATTCCTGACAATTCAGCCTTGTTTGAACAGGTTGACACAAAAATTGACTGGGCCAACGCTCAGCAATGTGACAGAAATATTAATGAAGTGATATCGTGCATAGAAGGGTCCGTATCAAAGTCGAAGTGCACTACGGGTGCAAGGCAACTTCTGAAAGAGGGAAGTAAGCTGAAAATGAAAGAAGGGTATTGTATAGGCAATGTCATGAACATGATAATACCATCTTCCAGTTGGTGTTGCCTGTGGCTTTCCGCCAGAAAGCTTTGAAGGGAGTCCATGATGATTGTGGGCACCTTGGAATTGATAAGACTTTGGATCTTTTACGTAGGCGATTCTTCTGGCCTGGCATGTCACTGGATGTGAAAAGATATATTGCTTCGTGTAAACGTTGTGTCTGCAGGAAGGCAGATACACATCAGCGGGCTCCTCTCGTAAGCATTACGACAAGTCAGCCTATGGAATTAGTTTGCATTGATTATCTGTCTCTTGAACCTTGCTCAGGAGGGATAGAAAATATACTTGTCATCACTGATCATTTCAGTAAATATGCACAAGCCATACCGACGCGTAATCAAACAGCACAAACAACTGCGAAAGTCTTGTTTGATAATTTTATTGTTCATTACGGTCTACCCGCTAGACTTCATTCAGATCAAGGACGAGCCTTTGAAAGCAGAGTCATTCAATCTCTATGTCAGATCACAGGTATTAAGAAGTCCAGAACAACACCTTACCATGCCCAAGGCAATGGTCAGACTGAGCGTTTCAATCGCACACTGCTGAACATGCTCGGCACTTTGCCTGATGAACACAAAGCAAATTGGAAAGCTTTTGTACCTCAAATGACGCACGCTTACAACTGTACCCGACATGCTTCCACAGGCTATTCACCGTATTTTCTTATGTTCGGTCGCGAACCCAAACTTCCGATTGATCTTGAATTTGGTTTGTTAGAACAGTCGATGCCGGTACCATCTAAATCCTATCCTGATTATGTGAAAAATATCCAGGAGCGTCTGGACTATGCTTATAGATCAGCTCTTAAAGCCTCCGAAAAAGCAATGCACTCGCAGAAACAGTGTTATGACAGAAAGATTCAGGGAGCTGCTATTCAACCAGTTCTTGTTCGAAGACTTGCTTTCACTGGGAAACATAAACTAGCAGATAGATGGCATTCCGATGTTTATGCAGTATTACAAAGACCTAATTTAGACATTCCCGTATATGTCGTGCAAAAGGCTGACGGTCAAGGTCCTAAAAAGACATTACACCGAAATTTGTTGCTACCCTTCACACCGAGAGAGGTTGGCGAGCAACCTGATATTGATAAGGTGTCTGCTGTAGGTCGCGCCCCACGAAAATGCAATAGGTCCGTCGCGAATTTGCGAGAGCGACATGAGTCTTCTCCTTCAGATTCAGAGCAAAGTGTTTGCGTTATCGAACGGTCAGACTTAGAGACAAACGCAGTACGAATGTCAGGTACCGATGACCATCTCTCATCCAACCATGACATTAGTTCTCTGGCAGATTCTGAGTCCAGTGAGACTCCGGTGGAAATTCGGTCGCCTAGACGACGACGAAGGCCAAGATGGATGACATCTGGTGACTTCGTTATTTCACAACAATTAAGAACTTTAAGAGATAAAGTTCGGGACTCTTTTATTTTCCGTAAATTCCGTAGACATTAATGGTATGCATGATTCCAGTTGACTTGTCCGAGACCTCAGATGTGTCTTAAGGTTTCAGTTAGGTGGTTTTGTTCTTATTTCGTTCTTTTTTATTCCATTCTGAGCAAAAATCGGGACGATTTTTTGTGTTCAGGGGGGAGTATGTGGTATGTGGTATTTTGGGATTCAGTATTTTGTCTTAAATGAGCGTAGGAGCGTGTTCCAATCACAGTGCTTAACTGTGAGCGGCAGTTAGACTGACCCGCCCCCAAGACCGTGGGAGCATGGGAAAGAATCGTATAAAACCCCGGGCCTGTCAAGCCCCAAGCACTGCGTCTCTTCCCCCAGTCGAGAGCAGGTGTGTGTGTTATTGAATAAACGTCTTTTGTGCCCTACAATAGACTTATATTCTTCTTTGACAGGTACGTGCTCTTTAATACTTATAATACTGTCCTTGCTGATTTTAAGATGATAATATCAGATGCTATCAGATATTTACGATGAGTGTAACTCTGTAAGCAATGTATTTTCCTCATAAGTATATTAGACTCTGGAAGTTATGAAAGAGTCCTGTGGTTATGCTGTTTTTATTGTTTTAGATACATGTACTGAAATACTGTATACTATCAGCGTAACCGAGCAGACTGTTTGCTCACAAATGTTATGTTATATCGACGACCACGATATTGGTGCGTACTGAATGTTTAGAAGTCTTTAGATAATACTATTCTCTCTCTCTCTCTGTCTCTCTCCTTCTCTCTCTCTGATATCGCACATCTCATGCTGTGTTTATTATCTTCACTCTTGATTTATTTACGTTTTATACATGTATGATTATTATGCTAGTCGTGTTAACTATG